>FJOG01000005.1:359462-707703 GCA_900073065.1 Phialocephala subalpina
CAAATTTTGCACTCTGTGCCTGAAAGTGCTGAGATCACGAAACATGATGCAACCGTTGGCTGTGACTCGTTCCAAGCGACTTCGCGACACTTGACTTAGCGACCTTATTCACGCGTTATCGCGGGTTCTCCACTGCTCGAGTGCTTCCCGGGTCCCAGCAGCGCTGCGGGAGATGTTCAGCAAATCCACGTTCGGAGCAAACTCCAGCTGGTTCGCCAGCACCACGGGTCAGCAGACACACCTTTCAGGCTACCAAGAGGGGGGGGTTTGCGGCCAAGAAGAACCCGCTGGAAGTTCTCCCATTCATCCATGGCCCAGCGTCACTTCTCGACCCCACGTTCTCGAATGCTGCCACGAAAACAAAGCCGCCAGGAAAATCGTTGACGTCTCCATCTCCGTATTCGCACACATGCATCGTTACGCGGAGCCGTACAGTCGAGTTCTTGCCCTCAATATATTCCGTCTTTTCCCGCTCATCCGAAAAATAGAGTTAGATTCTGTTGAGCCATTCATTGCGAGGCGTGCGTCGAGTGTGGGTGACTTGGCCTAGCCACATCACGAAAGCACTTCCAAGACACGAAAGAAGACGCGAGAGATGTCGCGCATATGTTCATAGTCGCCGATCATCGGCGAGCTCCATGTTGTTTCAAGACATCATCGCATACGTCCAAGATGGGGTTGAGCTGCAAGACGCAATCCAAGACATTTTCTGAACTTTGAATAAAGAAAGTGTTGTGGGAATTAGATGTGTCGATTGATTCTAGGCAGACTACTCCCAGGGTATTCCCAAACAAGGCAAAAGCAAAATACCAACGCCGTCATCGTGATCATGCAGCATGACATAACAAAATGGGTATCAAGGTCTTGGAGCATTCAGCACATATCTCCTACAGGACTAAGACATAAGTAATTAGTATCGTGATTTGTGAATTGAAGAGAGAGAAAGGGGGAAGCTCCTTGCAGACTTACCGCCTTCAGAATCTCTATTCGTTCTCTGGACTGGTCGAAGACAGCCTTGTACTGTCTTAGACTCTCTCTCAGAACATCTGCTCGAGTGAGCCGTCCGTCACATATATCCTTCATTCTTAGCTCCATCTCCTTCCGTAGGAATGGCTTGCTGAGACTTATCTCGAATCCCATCTTATCGTAACCGTCCACAAGCGCTACACCAAGGGTTGATGGTATAAACTCTTCTACTCCAGTAGTAGGTCGATCCCCACCAGCTGCTGCACCCCCTCTGCCACCACGACCTCCTCTTCCGCCTCTGGCCCGACCACCTCGACCACCGCGAGCGGCTGGCTGTGGATCGTTATTGACAGCTGCACCTCCACCTTTTAGCCTCGTGAAAACATAGGCTCTTTCCTTAATTTTAGCTATATGCTCAGCCATAGTGGCATCTGTTCCAATTCCATTAGCATCCATTAGTGCAATGAGATCTGGTTCAGTTAAGTAACTAGGAGGAGCTGTCTGTCCCTCTGTCATCATGGCTTCTGTCGGTTCGAACCTCTCTCCCATAGTGAATCTCGGTAGAGTTTGGCTGCTCGTCCATTTATCGTAGGGATAGACGTCCAGGTAATTTCGCTCGATAACAACAAGTCCATGGGCCCCGAAAATTTCGTCGCCATATTCGATCTCGACATCTGTTGCCTGTCCCTTGGCGTCTTCTGAACAGCAAGCCAGGAATCTGCGCGTGACGAATTCGTAAACCCGTTTCTCCTCCGCATTCAAGTTGTTCAGATCAACCCAGGTGACAGGATGAATAGGGGGATGGGCCTTGTCATCATTTCTGCCCTCTCTTGGCTGTTTGAAGCCACCTTGAATGAGTCCTTGCGCGTAGCCTCCCCATCTCTGATCCTGCACTTGCTTTTCAACTAGTACTCTGAGGTTCATGCCTCTGTCAAAACGATCCGTTTCCGTTCTAGGATAACTGATGAAACCTTTGTTGTATAGAGCTTCAGCGACGGTCATAGCTTGCTGACTGTTCATTCGCAGAAATCGACTTGCATTCTTCTGTAGCTCGACTGTCGTCAACGGTAGTGGCTTCCATTTACTGGTTGGTTTCTCTTGCACCTTGGTCACCCTCGCTATCTTAGCAGCAATACATCTTTCAAAGAGAATGACAACGACAGCGCGATCGAACAAATGGACTCGTCTCCATGAGAAGTTGACGCTGGTGTTATCGCGTGTATGCGTCACTTTGATACTCCAGAATGTTTCTGGTACGAAGCTCTTGACCCTGAAGTATCGATCAACGACGAAGCCCAATGTTGGAAATTGACACGATCCTGGAGCCATCAGTCAGAATGATCGAGGTTACCGAACTATTTTGACACCTACCATAGCTTAGGACTCGACTTTTACCGTTTTCACTGATGGCCATAGCACCACCAAGTGGCCGAAGAGTGTTCGTAAGGTACCTCGTAAAGCAATATCCAATCCTCAAATCAAGCTCAATACGCGTAGCTACCGCATTGACTTGATTGTCATCCAAGTCAATCGGATTTTTGGCCGCTTGGATAACATGCCTAAAATGAGTATCAGCATATAGGTCAACCTTGGTAGTATATCAAACTCACGCTCTCTCAATATTGCTGAACCTAGCTCTCTTCACCTGGAGACGTGGGTTGCCTTTCAAAGCTTCAGCACGAACCTCGCCACCAATATGCTCGCCCTCTCGATCGCAATCAGTCCAAATAAAAAGAGCTCTAGCACCTCTTGCCTCACTTGTGATGTTGGCCGAGATTGGCTTTTTATCCTAGATTCAGTAAGAAAGCCGTTACATGGTGCAGGATATGAACGAAACATACCTCGCCAACATCTACATTCACAGGAGCGTTGAAAAGAGCTTCGGGTGGAGGATTACTCCAATCTCTCTCATACATAGCGGGAAATTTGGCTTCGGTCAAGTGGCCTGATACGCAAGTCATCACCACACTGCAGTTGCCCCAAGGTTGACCAAAGTCGAAGTCAAAGCAATAGTTTTTCACATATTGGTTGCCCCGAACATTTCTCTGCAAAGAGCTTAGAGAATGTCTCAAATTCATTGAAAAGACAAAGGCACTTACGGTTTGAAATTGTCCCCCTGAAAGATGGCCCGCAACAGCCTTTGAGATAGAAGGTTTCTCGGCCACGCAAAGAATCTTTCCAGGCATGGTTATTCTTTCACGTGCGCAATGTCTGGTGGAGTTCGACTTCTGGCATCGCAGTACATGTTCTAAAATTCGCAAAATGGCGTTCAACAGTCCACTCGGCGCGTCGACAGCGTTAGAGATTGGGAGTTTTTGATATGTGCAAGTAAAGAACGCGTGGTGAAGACTTCCAGGTTGCCCTCGAGTTTATGCTTAAATTGACGGCACGAAGCGAGGACAGTCGCCCGTGAAACGAAGACCCCTGTAGAAATACGCTAAATCGTCATTGACATCAACAATCTTCATCAAAAAGTATTCCACTTCCGCAAACGACACCCAAATCTAGTACAGATACGAACTCTACTTGCACCGACCAAGATGGCTCTGCCAGTTATTTATACCTTGAGGGACTGCTCCTCCCTGGAGAAAACAGTCCTTCCGTACCTGCCGCAGCTCTACGACCTTCCCCAGCAACTGCTGCAATCATACGACAATCCGACAGAACTCCAGAATATATACCTCGCGACAAATCCTCTCATAACTGCCCTGGCGTTCTCGTTGTTCCTTGCACCATTGTTCCTGGTCATTTCAGAGATCAATAAGAATTATTCGCAGGTGGACAGGATGTGGAGCCTTCTGCCTACAATCTACAATGCCCACTATTGCATATACGCCCATCTAAATGGATTGGAGACACAAAGGTTGGACAATATGATTGCTTTCAGCACTGTGTGGAGTGTAAGTAGGCCTTGTTCATGGGACGATCTGCTCTGACTTATGACGTAGCTGCGATTGACCTTCAACTACTGGCGAAAGGGAGGTTACAGCATTGGATCGGAGGATTATCGATGGTATGCATACTTCGAATATACATCCCATGTTTCTAATACGTCTGCAGGGAGGTATTGAAGCAAAAGATCAACCCGGCATTATTCTTCGTCTTCAATGTCCTGTTCATCTCGCTGGCACAAAGCGTGCTCCTCTTCCTCATTACAACACCATCCTATGTTATACTCCTGACAGCACGACTTGGGGAGAAGATGTCTACAGCCGATACAATGTTCGCAAGGGCTTTAATGGTCCTTGTTATTGCCGAATGGTTCGCGGATCAGCAGCAATGGAACTACCAAGAAGCCAAGAAGCAATATCAAAAGACGGCAAAGGTTCCCCACAAGTTCGATCAAGAGGATCTTGATCGTGGCTTCGTCGTTACAGGTCTTTGGTCATGGAGCCGACACCCCAATTTCGCAGCAGAGCAAGCTATCTGGGTTGTCCTATACCAATGGGGATGCTGGGACTCAGAAGTCATGTACAATTGGACTTTCCTCGGTGCTATGGGTTATTTGTTTCTTTTCCAAGCCTCGACTTGGTTCACAGAATTGATCACAAGCGGGAAGTATCCAGAGTATGCTGAGTATCAGAAGAGAGTGGGCAAATTCCTACCGAAGATTACAGGAGGTTCAGGTTTGCCAGGAGACTTCAGCGATCAGAAAGCGAAGCCAAAAGTCGAGAAGGCGGAAAAGAAGAACAGCGGTGGAGTGAGGCGATAAATCTCCTCATTCTTCAACATTAGACGGCGATAGGACAATGGAGCATATTACATCTCATCGTCGAGCGAGAATGAATTACTTCGAGACGCCCAAATCATTCATGGCTTCACTTAAGTGGTGTCGTATTCCAAAATTCGGTACGCACTAAGAGATTTGTGACTAGTTCCTTCCCTCCACTTCAGAGCAAAATAATTTCCTAGTCTCTAAGAAAAAGAATTGTTACAACATTCAAGTGAACAAAAGACAAAAACTCACAATAAACTTTTCTTTGCTGATGCATAGCGAAAATTCGTTCATAATCGGTCCGCCCATTAAAAATGAGATTTCAAATCATCACCATCCCCGTCATGACATCGCCACCTCTCTCACCACACTCCTCAATTACCAAAATGTCGGCACCGACTTCATCTTCCCCAAATAATCAAAAACCTGAATGAAGATCCCACTTCCGATGCAATTGTCGATTCTAGGTTCTGACTTTAACTCGCCTTCTTCCTCCGCTTCAAATTCCGCGACTTCATCCACCACTACATCAAGAACGCAAACACCTTTCACGAGCGGAACAAATACGCCACTGACGGAGCAATTTCCTTCTTACACCAAGAATCTACGACCGGATTCAATCCATCGTTGTCGTACGCCTCAGCTGGATAAGAAGGGACAGCCACTTGATGTTCTGTCAAGGAAGTACTACAAGCCGGAGGAGGAACTTGATATCGCTGAAGCTTTGGACTCACCTGCTCTACCTGGGACTTTCAGACATGCATTGGAGAAGGAAGCGAGAGGCGAAAGCAAAGGAAGGAGAAGGGAGCAGACAGAGGAAGAGAAGAAGGCGGAGTTTGAGAGAGTCAAGAGGGAGTTGAGATATCTGGGTTGAAGTGAGAAGGAGGAAAGTGGGATTTTGTACTAATAGTCGACGAGAATGTTGGAGGGAATGCTGAGGTCTGAGGAGAGAGGCAAAGTCCGTCTTTGATTGTTGTTACTAGTGGAAGGAGAATATCGCCCTAAAGATGAGAACGTCTGAGAGCGTTCAGGAGATTCGGGGGATGCTCATGTGCCATCTGAACTTGGACTTTAGGAGGATGAAGTTGTCTGAAGAGGACTGTGGACCATAGAGCAGAACGAGGTCTACTGTTGTTCAGACAATGAGAGTCACAATAATTACTGCCAGAAATGGTACTATCAAAAAACTGCAAGTCTTATTGTGTTGGTATCTCGATCATATCTCCAAAGCTATCCGAATTCCACGCGGTCCATACCTCTTCTTCACCAAACGCCAACAAGACCCTATGCGAAAGCGGAGATCAAATGTGCCGGGAACAAAAAAAGAGCAACGGCGCTGACCCGTTGAGGTGGCCATGGATCTTTGAACATAGTAGGGTCAAGCACCGCAAAATGCATCAAACACCCTCCTTCTATAACTCAAATGCAATGTGCAAAAGCAAGCGGAAACAAATATCCACAGCACCGAAAAGAGAGGACACGAAATCTAAATCGCATCAGACTCTCTGACTGGCAAAGTCAAGGACCTCGCAGTCGTCTTCAAAGAAGCCTTCTTCATCGCCATCCCCTGTGCCTTCTGGACCGTTTCGCGAGGTACCTTTACGTCTTCTTGTAGTGATTACTATCTGTTCGACTTCCTCTGTGCTATCGGTCACTCTCATGACACGTTCGATTGCAGAAGATGGAAGCGCCCGATGGTCGAGAGGAAGGTCAAATTCGTCCTCGGGGTTATGCGTAGGGCCAACATCCAGTTTCTTGGATGTGATGGGACCCCCAAATGCCCAAGCCGTGTTGGGCTGACTGGCATGCTTCGGCTTATTTTGAGTAGCAAGCCCGGGTGGAGAGAGCAAAGCAGATACAGAAGGGGACGGCACTGGATCCTCCTCGTACGAATAGATATAGAGCCCCACACGTCTATCTGTGTGAAAGGGTTGATATGGCGCATTCGACTCGATTTCTGCCTGTGGGATTGAGGACTCGGTGCCATGAGATTGGGGTGCTGGAGGCGATGCTTGTCTAGCTTTCCAGCGAGACTCTTCAATGTCCCTCTCAGTAAGCTCTAGATCTCCGACGTGATGTAGATCCCGATTGAACTCCGGTGGTAATTTGAAGTCCGGCAGGGATGGAATTCTGAATTCCACATATTTGGCACCTCTCGATGCCTTTTGTCTATCCGCAGGTCGATCTGCTCTACGATTTTTGATGGTGTAAAATCGCACAATGCCACCGCCGACTACGATTACAGAGTCGTTTCGCTTTCCATTCAGCAGAATTGCGCAAGCTCGGCTTGGAACAGCTGGGCTTCTTGGGAGATGCAATTTCGTAGTTCCAGATTTTCGCATTTCGTTCATCTTCCCCGTCGCGGCTCCAACAGATCTACTGATCCCAGCAGCTAGTGCTTGCGTGCCATGTCCAGCTTGGGCTGTCACCGTCCTAGCAGAGATACCCGCACTACTTCGACGTCGTCTGCTGACCAAAGGCCGCGCCGCAGTCCAGAGAGAATTGACTGCACTGGTAGCAACACCAGTTGCCGTGAATGGAGTGCCAGTACTGTCACCTAAAGCACCATCAAGCTTCTGGGGCGCGTTTCGTCGACGGGGAGCAGGCCAAGTGAAAGCGCTTGCTGGAAGATCAAGGATATGAACCGTTCCAGGTTCTGTAACCATAGCAGCACGCTCACCATGTGGCGATGTCCATAAAACGTCAACAATCCTGGCGACCGTCATCCGCGAGAACTGTGCAATCTGCCGTACATGAGGCCCCGTCATACCCGATCCCTGAATGCCCTTAAGGAACGAGGACTTTGCGTACTGGATCCGCATCAAATCCCATACAAATTGCACATCACCCTTGCTGCTGGCTGTGAACAGTGCTAAGCCACTTGGGGCAAATGAGAGAAAGCTACAACCGTGAGGAACTCTGAAAGTTGCCAATGGATGTAGCGTGGAAGCTGTCGAGGAATTCCCTAACAAATCTAGGTCTATGATGGATATGATTCCGGGATCCTTAGTGACTAAAGGTGCCGGAGTTGGAAGCCCGTGCGTAGGAGGAAATTGCGAAGGCATGTTTGCGTGGTTCTGGTAAGGCAATCCTCCATTTGAAGGTTGGTTGGAAGCAGGTTTGTTTCTGTAGTTATTCCAAGCCTGTAATCCTTGTTGAGTGAGATAATTGCCAGCTTCGATGAACTTCTGCGTAGAAATTTGCACTAATTGCTTCATCATACTCTCGCCATCGGGTATGTCCACACCGCAATTAATACCTGGTAGTTGGGGCGGAGCGTGGCCATTCAGTCCAGGAATCCTTGCTGTAGAACTGACACCTGGGACTGCCGCTCGTAAAGACGTTTGAGAGGAAGGAGTCGGTGGACAATACGCCAACCATCTGCCGTTCAGCGAAAGTATAGAAGCTTTGTACTGTTTCCGTGTAGGGTTGGGGTCGTGACCATGCCATTCTGCATCAGGATGACCGGTAGAGCTCGGCAGCTCTGTTGCAACTCCATGTTGCACAGTTGTCCATACCTTGCCAATGCACCTGAATGTACCGGTACCTGGTGGCACACTCATATCGGCATGTCGGAACAACCAGGTTTCTCCAGTTGTACCCGAAGCAATGATAACATGTCCGCTGTCTGCACGGATGGTGAGTGATCCCACAGGTAGCGGTGCCTTGAAGAGCGGACTAGTCGTAGGAACCTGCAGGTGAACCTTTGGCACTGACAGAAGAGTTGCGACGTGTTGCTTTGAAGAAAGAGAATACACTTCCACGGTTGTCTGGTAATTTTCGATTGGATCTCCCTCGTTCATCCCAAACCCGGGGATTCTTGGAGAACCACGGACACTTTCGCTCTGTGACACAGCTTCTGACGGAGGTGTGCCTCCTTCACCGCTGGATGACTCACTAGAAGCCCATACTGGGCCGTGAACAACCATAGCGATGAGTGGAAACTGGTGCGAGCTTCCGCCTTGAGCTGTCCATGGTAGGATCTTGGCATTGTAAACACCACCCCTAAGCCCATCGATACTCGAGACTTTGTTCAGCCCTCGTTTAGAAATGGAATAGACCTTAAGACCTCCCTCATATCCAGAGACGACGACGTTGGTAGAAGACTTGTTCGCGTCCTGCGAGCTTGTACCTAGGCTGTCGAACCCACAATGGTACCCGTTATCCCCAGGAATGAGGCCCGGTGTAGGAGGGGAGAGCATCAAGTTCGCATCTGGTGCTCCATAAAAATGAGCTTGAGCCTGATGGGGCAACGGAGGATGCTGGGCATAGCGAGGGTGCTGTGAATACATCGAGCTTCGTCGTGCAGCATAGGAAGATACAGAGCGATGGTCGTCAAATGTGGGAGGATAATTCCCATCGAGCTGATAAGAAAGAGGCCTTCGTCTGGGAGGAGGAGAAGCAGAATGAACATAACCGTTTGGGACATTCGGAATTCCTCTTTGTTCTCGAGCTGTCCAGCCAAAGTTGGCCAACCGGTCTTCATACGGTGGTATTGGCGGAGACTCTCCCAAGTTTATCAGGTTGCTTGGAGAGCTCGAATATGCTGGAATGTTCTTTGCCCATTCGTTTGTGTTCTGCGATGAAGAGCGATCCAAAGCTGCAGAAGATAGAGCATCCAGCAGTGGGGATGTGACTGTGTTCCCGTTTCCATTCGGCGGGGATCCCACAGGGTTCAACTCTGGGGACTGAACGCGGGTTGATGATTTCGCGTTCCTATTAGAAAGATAGTTAGCAGTGAATCATTGTCCGTCGACGATTATGGAGAGTTTGCTCAGCATGAAGTCCAAGCTCCCCTGGGACATCTACATCGCTCTTCCGCTCCTCTCTTGCTTTCGGTGATATGGATACTCACGACATCTTCGAAGCATTATTCTTGGTCACCGCTGCCAGTACACCCCCGTTGTTGTTGTCCTTCGCCTGCCCATTTCTCTTCTTGGAGGGAATCTGCAATCCACCAGATGAGCCTTTGGGAGTCAGCTTGGACTGAGAAGCACCGTTCGATGGCTGGTTGATGTCTTGATCGGATGACGGGGGCATTCAAATGACGAGCTGGGGTTTTGAAGGAGCTTTGATGCTCCGCAGATGGTCGAGGACACTGCTTGCTGAGGACTCGACGGACGTGGGAGAGAGACGATGACGCGGGCGCAATAGCAGGATGTTGGATTCCCGCTTGCCTCTCGAGTTTAGGCAAGTGGGATATTCTCGCGACAAGATTGCTCTGATTCGTTCTACTGTATGTGGTGATCGTATCTCTAAAAGGGCGTTTTGTGTGTCTTGTTCTTCTCTTTGTATAGCTGCCAGGTTGGCTGCAATGAGGGGCTGGTCTCCCGATGCGGCATCTTAGCTGCCTTCGGCTGTGATTCGTCACCGAGCTTCCAAGTAGTGATTCCCGTCATTATGCATGGGATTGAAAAGTCAGGTACTGCGTGGTACAACTTTACGATTCATGACAGCCCCGCAAGTGCAGAATGATTCCAACATATCACATGTGATTGTGGTTCGATATTCTGCTTCTTGAGTAGACAAAGCCTCTCCCGAAGCATCGTATTCTACAGGACATCGTAACGAATTATGGGTATACAACACATATTTTGCCCAACCATATGCCACACCATTAATCCGTATGCATGTTCTTCTGCAATATGTAGAACCCTTTCCCTCTCCATAACAGTATAGCCGCGCCCCTCCTCAGGTCTTCCCCATTGATGAATTACGACACCGGTTCCCTTGAATCCTTTATGCCTTCTTCTTTCCAGCAGCTTTCGCCTTGAGCGCCTTCTTTCTATTGCTTCGAATCATGACCACGCTCAAGAATGAGCCTACTACAGCTATGCCCAAGAGAATCAAGATGACGGGGATGCGAATTGCCCAGACGCGCGGTGGGAAGACATTCTGGAGAGGATGGCCCTCGTCGACAAATGGCTGCAGGAGAAGGTTAGCAGACAGTAAATTCTCGGGAGAAAGGAGCCACTTTACCATTAAGAGTGTCCAGATTGTGTAGTAAAGAAAGACAACTGAGGCGGCGACGAGCATGCCGAGTCCAACGAGTCTGTCGAGCTGCAAGGTGTTAACATCACGAATTCAGGAAGATGATTCCTCTGCAAGGAAATATAGAACCAACCATTTTGCGAAACGAAGTTTCAAAGGAGTGTGATGAATCGAATGCGAGTTTGGAAGACGTGAGGTTGCGCCTGAAGAAAGCTCGATGGTGGCTTCTTGAGGTTTTGAAGGACTAGCAACTCCTTTTTAGAAGCGAGGCCAATTCGACACGAAGTCCTAACTCTAGCTAGGGCAGATGCAGCACTACAAAGTCAATAAGTAACTAAGATATTATGTTGAAGATGGGAATTTCATCAAGTTTTCTGAGCCTTTCTCTTAAAATCAAAATCAAAGACTCGAGATACTTGTCCAGTCCTAGGCTGAGGCTACGATCGAGCACGTGATACTAAACCTTAAATTGTTAGCCTGCTTTTGTCACGAAGCTAAGAATAATTTCGACCTCGCCTTGCGACAGCCTCACGATCAAAACACTCCATCTCCATCCTCACAGTCAACATATCAACGCCAAAATGGAGGCCGCAAGGGGAAGAACAGAGGAGGAGAAGCAGGCCGCTGCGAAGGCCGAATATGAGAAACTCTTGACGATGCGATCTGGTGGCACATATATCCCTCCAGCGCGACTACGAGCACTTCAATCTCAGATCACCGACAAGACGAGCAAGGAATACCAGCGGATGGCATGGGAGGCTCTGAAGAAGTCTATCAATGGGCTGATCAACAAAGTCAACGTCTCGAACATTAAGCACATCGTTCCCGAGTTGTTCAGCGAGAACTTGATCAGAGGGCGAGGACTCTTTTGCAGGAGTATCATGAAGGCGCAGGCAGCAAGTTTGCCTTTCACACCAATTTATGCTGCCATGGCAGCCATAGTCAACACGAAGCTACCCAACGTCGGAGAACTCCTGTTGAAGCGCCTGATTGTCCAGTTCAAGAAAGGCTTCAAGCGAAACGACAAGGCCGTGTGCCTCTCTGCGACGACATTCATTGCTCATTTGTGCAATCAACAAGTGGCCAGCGAGGTTGTTGCGGCCCAAATACTTCTACTCCTCCTTCATAAGCCTACCGATGATAGCGTGGAGATTGCTGTTGGGTTGACGAGGGAGGTTGGACAACACCTGGAAGAAATGAACCAAGCTATTGCGCTTGCGGTGTTTGATCAATTCCGAAATATCTTGCATGAGGCCGATATCGATAAGCGGGTGCAATACATGATCGAGGTTCTTTTCCAGGTTCGCAAGGACAAATACAAGGACAATCCGGCCATCAAGGAAGAGCTGGATCTCGTTGAGGAAGAGGACCAGATCACACATGTCATCGCGTTGGATGATGAGATTGACGTACAAGACGGTCTAAACATCTTCAAATTTGATCCAAACTGGGAAGAGAATGAAGAAGAATACAAGCGGACCAAAGCCGAGATTCTTGGAGAGGGTACCGATGATGAGGATGGGGATGAAGATGACAGCGATGACAGTGAGGACAACGAAGAGAAACGGCAGGAAAAGGCACTGGAGATTAAAGATCAAAGCAACGCTGATCTTGTTGCTCTCCGAAAGACAATATACTTGACTATAATGTCCAGTATCGACCCTGAGGAATGTTGTCACAAGCTGATGAAGGTCAACTTACCGGCAGGCTTCGAGCATGAACTTCCATCGATGATCATCGAATGTTGTTCACAGGAGAAGACATTTTCGAAGTTTTACGGTTTGATTGGTGAACGATTTGCCAAGATCAATCGACTCTGGACCGAGCTATTTGAGCAATCTTTTGCCAAGTACTACGATACTATCCATCGTTACGAGACCAATCGACTAAGGAACATTGCTCGATTTTTTGGGCATCTCCTCAGCTCCGATGCTATTGGTTGGCATGTAATGTCAAACATCCACCTGAACGAGGAAGAAACCACATCAAGCAGTCGTATCTTCATAAAGATCCTATTTGAAGATCTGTCTGAAGCAATGGGCATGAAGAAACTGCAAGCTCGTCTCAAGGATGACATGCTACAGCCTTATTTTGAAGGAATCTTCCCCCACGACAACCCTCGCAATACGAGATTCTCCATCAACTACTTCACGTCGATTAAGATGGGCGCGCTGACTGAGGAGATGAGAGAATATCTTCAGAACATGCCAAAACCTGCTCTACCAGCACCACCACCAGTCGCCGATGACTCAGACTCCGAGTCGAGTTACTCCTCGTCCTACAGCAGCCGGTCTTCAAGATCTCCTTTTCCACGGCGGTCCCGGTCTCGATCAGGGCCACGCTCAAGACAGAAGTATTCTACGTCTCGGTCTAGGTCTCGATCAATTAGTCGGTCTGTAACTCCATCGGAGAGGGGACGTCCAAGGAGCCTGACCGATTCGCGTTCACCACCACGAGGACGACCAAGATCCGTGACTCCTCCACATAGACGGTCTTATTCGAGATCTGCGACTCCTCCACGAAGGCGGGCACCTTCGATATCCGTCACCCCTCCTCGCCGACGGGCACTTTCAAGATCTATCACACCGCCTCGGAGGCGAGCGCTTTCGAGATCTGTTACCCCTCCCCGACGACGGGCATCTTCCAGATCCATTACTCCCCCTCGGCGACGAGCACCCTCTAGATCTGTTACGTCCCCTCGAAGACAAGCACGTCCGAGGTCCATTACCCCTCCCCGAAGACAAGGACGGCCAAGATCTATCACTCCTCCTCGCAGACGAGGCGATTCACTGTCCCTCTCACCCGTGCCTAGACGAAAGGCTCCTCGCAGCGATCGATCGGATTCGGGATCACCACGCCCACGAAAGAGAAGACGACCAAGTTAGAATGGGACACTGGGGCAAAATTGTAGGTGTATAGATAGGCAATGTACTATTGGTCAAGACTCCAAACTTTTGATCGTCTACCGCGAGTTCTTGCTACGCGTCGGTATGGTACTTTGCGACGTGAATGTCCCCTTTCCTAGCCGATGTTTGAGTTATGTGTTTGCAGTTCAGAAGTCGTCAAGTGACCGCTTAGGATATCTCACAGTTAAACCAATTTAACAATTCTAATTGAGATTCATGTTTTATATGCACGTCTCTAGTTCAAAGATAGAAATTTCAGAATCCTATGAATCGAGCTTTGTACTTTTAGCTTTCCTAATACATAATTTTTCAATCTATATTCCCAAAGCTCGCCAATGGCTTTTCACTTCACGGGATTTTGACTAACTGAGACTCGGGATCGTTACTCAGCAGGTCACATCGTCTCCATAAATGGCCTTGCCGATCCTTGAGGGAGATCATTGGATGGAAACTCGGACGAAAGACGGAGTTATGCGGGTTATTTGACAAAGCAAATTCTCTGCAATCAAGTGGAGGCGCTTTCAATAATCGACAAGCGCTGCTGCTGTTCCTTGATACCGGTGACGAAAACCGGAACTTCCAAGACATCGAACCGCCTGTACTGTCAACCATTCTCCACACGGAAGGTCAATAGCCAGCGAGTAGGAGAGTCGATTGAAGTTCCCATAGAAGTAATGGAAGGTCGAGATGCTCTGGCAATCTTCCACCCAACGTCCAACCCTGTCTGGACGTACATGTCATCTGATTTGAGCGCCTTGTGCCAGGTGGGCGGGCCATCACGACTTCCGCCCAGTCTCGCCGCCAGCTCAGGTGGTCTGCCTTTCGCGGAGAGAGACGAACGATTGGGTAATAAATGAGGCGAGGCTGACGTTTGGTGGTGCGAAAAGGCCCTGGCCGGCTAAGCCACTTTTGTTTAAACTCCTTGGCGGGTTGTTATTCAGCGGGATCTTCCTCTCACCTCCGGCTTACAAAGATCTTTCTGAACCCATGCACCAATGCGAAGCTCAATCACTCCCCACGCGAAAGCGAGGCGTCGCTGTCAATTGGCGACTCGGCACGCCTGTACACTCCCGACGGCGAGCCTTAGTATTATTAACTAATTGAGCCATGTTTGGTGCACTCTTGACCGGCTTTCGCAGCTTGTCAGCCAATATCCCTTACCCCTACCGACCATCACAGGGCAGACGATAGTCATGTAGTCGCAAAGCCTAGACGCAGAGTGCTCAGTGCACAAACTCATTACACCTGCTTCTGAGGCGGCGCATTTCACTGTATCTTTCTGTCTTCCCTAGTTTCCTTAACTCAATGGTACATCCGCTCTTTCAGGAACAGATTCCTGCGCGAGCGCCGGATCGGATTTGGAGGTGTGTAAGCAAGTGAATCTTATCAAATTCCGTGGTTCCTTCATCCAAATCATGTAACCTATTCTGACAAACGTCAAATGCCCAGGAACCATTGTTACGCAGATTTGCGCCCTACGAAACTCAAGACTCGGCCAATCCTGCGAGGGACCTCAGGACGGATGGAGAGACTGCTCGACAAGCCTTTAGTAAGACATAGGTTCTGGCAGTGTAGTGGTGATGGATGCTCGAGAGCGGGTTGATTCCCAATCACGTCAGCCGAGCATCAAACGTCCTTGGGATGAGGATACAATACAGCCAGAGAGCGCCAAGAGCTGGCACGGTACTGGGCTACCGTTACCACCAATTGAGGTTATACCATTCCGCAGACCGTCGCTGTCCCGGTCCGCTGGGCTCGAAGGCACTTTTCAGAGTCGATACGGCGCAGAGTTGAGAGATGGGGGAGCGAAGAGACCAAGATACGAAGACCATGATTACAATTCCCTTTCGCGGGAAAATCTGGATTTAAACGGCAGGATTCTTCAGACGCAGACTTCCCGTAAGTTGCAGCAGCCTACACAGCCAAGCCAATGTCTAACGCCTCGTCCAATATTTAGATTCAATATATGATCAAGCAAGAAGCTCTCAAGAATTGCCTAGCTTCCGCCCACTGCAGCACAGTGGAAGTCGTGAGGGGTGGGGAAGGCAGATCGAGGACCCAGGGGAAGCTGCAGGTTCTCGAGATACTGCCAGTCTATGCCCGAGATGCAGGAGGCTTACCACACAGCGTCAAGACTCAGAGGCAGTCGATTCTTGCGAGGACTGTCTTAGAGATCCCGAGCTCGTTCTACTGGTAAAGACTGGATGTGAGTTGCTGAGTAATGCCTTCGATAAACTGGCCCGACAAGAAGCGAGACTTGGGCATTCGTCCGTCGGCCTCTCACTCTCTTCTAAGGTGAGTCTATAGGTTTTATGCAGCTCTTCCCAATCCTCCCTGTGTTCTATCATTTTTGTGGAGGTCACCCTCACCTCCCACTTCTCACCGACCTAGGCATGAACGGAGATGCTGACACAATTTTGTAATCAGGCATCTAGCCAGCGTGAACTTATTTCACCCGACTGCCCACCGATAGAACTCGGTTTAAAACCTACTCTCAACTGGATGCTGGGAAGGATACACCAAATAAATGATATTTCCGACAAGCTGGTCCAGCATGTCCTACAGTCAGGCTCACAAGATATTGACAGAAATATCATCAGTACTAGGATGGGGGTTCACGATGGTCTTGTCGACATCATGAAACGCCGTATCGATGCTGAGTCGGACGACCCTTCCAGGTCCGTCAACGATGGAGTTGATCCTTCATCAGATCCAAGACATCTTACCGGAAGAAGATCCGTCGCATCGGCACTGGCAAACAATGACGACTATCATCCCATGGGACCACTTTCTAGTCTAGAGGGACAGAGTCAAAGAGGGTCAATTATGAATCCTCCACCCGCACCCAATCGACAGCTACCCTCGCCTCCCGGGCGATCACTTCCCTCTCCGACCTCCATCAATTTTCCGTCGCCTTCTGCTGGTTCTTATGGTAGCTCATCACATCCTGTGAACCTCCCGCCACCTCCGGGTCTTCAACCATCCCAGCATCCCTATTTACCCTCCATCGGATCCTCGCACTCGCCTGACGCTCTTCAAGCACATTCCGCAGCTCTCCAGCATGAAGTTTCGGTTCAAAAGATCGCCCTTTCTTCGCTCCAGGGTGAGCATGATAAGCTCCTAGCAGCTTTCTCACGCTCTCAGACACGAGCAAGTGCGCTGGAGAAAAAACATCAAGTATCCGACACGGAAATTATCAGTTTGACGGAGGAGAAGCTAAGACTGCAATCTCAAGTCGCCGAACTAGAGAAAGAGGTGGAAGAATTAGCTCAAAGTCGTGATCAATTCAGACAAGCAGCAGTGCAAGAGGGTTCCCAATATGTCGAACTTGTTAAGAATGCTACTCGGCTAGAGGAGATGGCCGGCGAAGAAAGGAGAGCTTGGGGGAAATTGAAGGCAGAAATGGAGCAAAGGATTGAGTCTCTGACTGCAGGAAGCAATCTGAGGGATGGCACGCACTCTTCTGGTGTCCCCATTCCAATAATTCGTCCTCTCGATGACGTTGCAACACCTCCGTCTTCGAATGAAGGGCAGGGTCTCGAGGTTGAACCTGCCATCAGGTCTCGACCAACATCATATCCCATTCAAAGTCAGGAGTCGCATATAGAGCTAAAGGAGGAAATTCGACGTCTCCGAAGTCGATGTGCCGAAGCCGAAGATGCCTTGCGTGCTGTCAGAGACGAAAGTCGGAGTATGGAAGGTATTGTTGAGGCACTAGGACTAGCGGGGAAGTCGATCACGGAGCGAGCTGATAGGACATTAGGAAGTGTGCCCAGGAGCGATTAGGCTTGAGAAGCCATGATGTTGGTTGGTTGGACTTGTACAAGACCTCTTCTCGTACTGCATTTGTGGTCATTGCAAGGCGTTTGGAAATCGGTCGGGAGCATTAGGAAAGACTTATGCACAAGATAGTCTGTGGGAAGAAGACCTCGCTGGAATTATCCTCATGGATGTGTATATCTGAAGAGTTGCCACTAGGAAGACCTCGATCTTACCTGCAGAAAGAAAAGAGCATTTCATTCCAAGAGTGGGGAGAGTCCAGTCTGGAGCCTGAACACCAATGATGTGCCATCCCGTCCGGTTCATCTATGAGGCCCAGGACTCGTCAAGTTGATTAGTCCGACCTGTCACAGACTCTCAGTGACAGATAGACAGGACAGACGTGATGGAAGCTTGTTTGTCGTTCATGAATCCGCCGAGGAAATATCGAACCATTTTCATTACTCATCATCACTATCCCTGACCCGGAAATTAGGGATCCAACTTTATACAAACAAGAGTAGTTCTAGCAACGAAAGCCCTTCTCCACTCTTCTCACAGGTCAGGTCTCACCAATAGCTCTCAGACCCTTGAATATTTCCGTACTTCAGCTCATCAAGGGCGTGCACACAGTAAATTAATATCGGAGAGCCGCCCGACAGGTTCGCCAATCCAGTGGCACGAAACGGGCCGCTGAGGGGAGCCCGCAGGCGCCATACAGTTTGTTTCTGCGATTTGGGTCGCCACGAGTCCCCTATCGACATCTGCCACACACCTGTAACCAGACATCTCCGACTGCCCTCTCAAACCACCTCCAAATGGCCTGAGAAATCGCATGAGCCAGCCACGGGCACTCACCCCAAAACACCGACCCAAAACAATCTCACATCGTGTCGCAAATCATCTCCTCAGGCCTCGAGTCCCATTCCCAAGTCGGGAATCGCGTCGTCGGCGCTGCAAGCGTCTGAAACGAGTTCGCAACTCCTTTCGCCTCATGTTCCAAAAATAACGTGGATATAACCATTTTGTCTGCCCCTTCGTGAGCTAGGACTCGCTATTTTCTGATTTGCTTTCTCGCTATTCCATTCTATTCATCTGTCGTTGGTGTTATACTTGCGAGAACGAGAAGTTAATTTGTGTCTGTTGAGCGGATATTACCTTTCTTTCGCCCGCAACTCCATCCTTTAAACCTAAAACTACCTGCACGACGCCCAATAGTCGAAAACTCTCTTACGAGCCTCTCCATTATTTCGAATCGCCTCCCTCGTGATTCGAACCTACATTCAATTCGATCAACTCAATCGAATATCCTCAAATACAGACATCCTCAAAAATCAGTCAAGATGGGACAAGCATTCTCAGGACCCAACGCCTTCAAATTCTTCGGCTTCACACCAAAGGCCACAGCAGTCCTCCAAGCAAGCCCAATACTGCTCGTCATTCTCGTCGTTGTTCTGGTTGCGAACATTGCGCTGGGTCTGTTGGCGTACTACATTCACGTCGTAACGAACAAGGTGTACGCGAAGCCTAAACCGGTGAAGGACGCAGCGAAGAAATAGGTTGGAGTAAGGATGCAAACGAGGAAATGATGGAGTTGGACTTTGGGCCGTCGGGGTGGAGTTGGGGATCATTGTGGGAGGAAGAGGGTTGGAGACATGTCCAGTGGCACTACGAATCATTTCAGCGATGTCGAGCGATATTGGATTGGATCGGAGGCACATGATGGAGTTTCTATCGGGTTGGGTTGGAAAGGGAGATTGAGCCATGTGCTTTCACGGTCCAGGAGTTGGACGTCATAGAGTGAGACGTGCAGGACACCCCCTTGCTTTTGTTAATAAATTTTGGAGCGATTACCTTCTACAGCGCTGTTCATAATTGAACCTTTTTTTCCAGACATGCTCTACCGTTTCCTGGATTTCATGATTTGGGTGCAACTCTTGTGTTTCATGCTTTCCTGCCTCACTGCATTGCCACTAGCAAGGCCCAAATAATTAAAAGCAGGACAAAGAACCCATCCAGCAGAAAGTTCAAGTAAAGCTGGGAGATTAAGAGCACCGCTTATTTGTCGTCACTTTCAAGGTGACAAAAAAGGAGGTAAAAAAAATAGAATATCCTGGACTGCCCGGGAGTTGAACCCGGATCGAACTACCCAAAGCCTGGAACCCAAGTTCCAGCCATGACACAAAGTGCCATGTGTGCAGGACATGATACCACATCACTCGCAGCCCGTTTTGATTGATTGATGCTGAGGATCGGCTTATTTAAACATACGGACCTGTTTGGGAACTGGCGAGAAATTGGGAACGCTAGAGTAGGCGATGGGGATGTGGATGGGCTGGGATTGGGTTAAAGGAGGGGAATGGCGTGATGGGACGAGGCTGCGGAAGTACATTGCTGTTGGCATAGATAAGCTAGTCCATTGAGGATAATGTACAAAGGCCAGCAAGTGCTGGGACAGTCATTGCCGGTCTGGAGCAAACTTATTTTGGGTTGATCCTATATGTGAACCTGAAACAAGTGAGACCTTACAATGCAGTCCTTTTTCTGTATTTGCTCAAACTGACAATTGTGACAGGAGTGTGTGTCGTGGTAGCAAGCACGATGATCTCTTCCATAACATGGGCGTAACGGAATTGAAATGTTTGACTCTTGCTACAAGGCTTGAGCTGATGTCATGGCAAAAGGAATTGAGCAGGGGGATAGACGGAGGGGAAAGAGAAGATTGAACTCTTGGCCCATGTGAGTTGGTCGTCTTAGGCTCCTGGTTTTGAAATCGAAGTCTTGTTTGTAGAGAATACGTAGTGATGGGTTCGTATACTATACTAGTGGTTAGCCTTACTGAGAAAGCAACACGTTTTGAGAGCTCTGAAAATCAAATGCAAGAATGATAGTACATCCTAAAATTGAATGTTCAAAGTACAAGACTCTTTTTCTTGAACTTCGTGTAGCGTAGCAAAAAGAGCGTACTTTGGGAGACGGTTGTTTCACATAACGACTCTCAATCAATCTCTCACCTCCAGCCAGCCGCTTCCTCTATTTGTTTGGGATAGGGCAAATAGAGGAGAGAATGTTTCACCCGCTTAGGTGTCCTCGAGCAAAAGAAAAAGTTGTTGTATATGGTCGTCGATTGATGCTACACACGAAAAGATCGATGCTGCCACCCCAGTCTGATTGTACACCATCACCAATCTCTTCCAGATTATCCAGATTCCAAAACGCCCTACGCAATGAATACCCACCAAGCCAGTAAATGCCACCCATTTCATTTTGCAACCTTCTCTCTAATCATCCCACTCCTCATCAAGTTGATCAATAAGACGATTCTCATCTTCATTTCGACCATTTCGACCTCGGCCATTGCTACCACCATTGATGTTCAGTGCGCTATAGCCTCTCCTACTAGGCATGAAGCGAGCACATGACGAGGTGGCTATGATGAAGATATCCTGGGTAAAAGAGAATTGTTAGTCATTTAGCCAAAATTGAGGAAATTTGAACAGACGAGATGTTGGAATGGGTGACGAATAGAATAGAAGTAAAATTTGAACGCCGGAAGTATGCTACTTTTCTATCCTATGATCCGCCGGCATTGTTATGCAGTATAATGAGATAGGTATGTGGATGTTTGTACAAGTGACTTTTTGAGCCTCCCATATATGCTTTTGTGGAATGAACCGTCCAGCCATGGGCTAGATCATGAAAGATGGGTAGATTCCCATGATGATCTTGACATGTAAGATTTCGGAGCCTTTCGACTTGCCGAAGTTCTCACTTCCATCGTAGGTAGTATTCCATCCCGTACTGATGTGACCCGAGGAAAGATGCTACGTTTCCAGGCGCTCACCTTTATGAAGCTGCCGATTCCCGCCCACATGCTGTAATTTGGGAGTTGTCTCCATCCTCTGGCGTGGGCGACGTTTCGTTGGTAGACGATACCGCCGAGGAAGTATACTAGGATGGCGATGATGGCGATGATTCCGAAGACGGCGCCGGGGCCGACGGATTGTTTGGCGGGTTCGGCGGTGATGCATGCTGCTCTGGAGAGAACTTCGAAGGAATAGGAGCATTCGTCTGGGTCTGTGCCGACGAATGTGGCTACTGCTTGGGTTGCTAGAGGGTCTTTGTCGCAGTGGAAGGAGATTATGGTTGATTTTCTGCGAGTCGCCGTGGGCTTCTTGCCATCCTCTTCGTCATCATCCCAGGTTGATCGCTTCTTGTCGCTGCCACCACATGGTGACCCGTTTGTGTATTGGAGAACCAGCCTTCTCCCTCGTAGTGTTAAATTTGAGGACTCCTGTCTGCAGAAGTGTTAAAGGGGTATCTCCGAGGCTCGATGTCTTTAGCCTACCCAATGGAATATATCTTCGACCCAAACGTGTACTGTGCGCTGACATTCTGCCATAACTTCTTGTTCACGCCTTCGAAATCCTCCTTCTTTTCTATAAGCGGGGCGCAGATGTTGAGTGTGAAATTCGCCTTGTTGTCATGATAATCGTATCCTCTCGCATGCCAATCATTTATCTTCTCTCCTTTCGCTACCTTCTTCCCCGGCTCCAGAGGCAATACCGATAGCGGCCTCAAATCATAGAATGCGCCAGTTGATGAAGCGACTGTACACGGCTCAGGGGTCTTTGCTTTGTCGTCGGAGGAGGCTGCTGCGTTCACCCCGCTATGTAACGCAAGTGCGAGGAGGAGGGTGCTCGGGAAGGATGGAAACTGCATATTGAAGCAGGTGATGGTCGGTACAAAGCGCCTTGAGGCGCAAGTGAAGGGAAAAGCGTATGCTGTGACGGTCTTGAATGATGTAGTTGTAGAAAATTATGAAACTCGAGGTAGCTGGCAGCTTACTGTCCTGCAGCAATGGTTGTCAGAACCAATCGAAGCTCGATTGCCGAGCAAAGTCGCAAAGCCACGTCGGACATTTCAGGCACCATGATATAAGGTTTGCACGTGATTATTGGGATGATGAGATCGAGTGCAGGGCAGGACCTGCGTCTTTGCATTTTCTAAACATTTCGATATTTGAGGAAGAGGCTTCCGTGACATCCATTCATGTGTGCACGTTTCTAGATCGGAATGCTGTTCTAAACATCCTAGAGCACACTTCCAATCAAAGAAGCCTCAACAACCCGACTTTGAAGACTAGATCAAAGAATCTTCAAATGTACGGAAATGCTTCATCATCAAGTTGTCCTTCCGGTGGCTGAGTTTGCCGTATGAATGGCTGCAGGTAGAAATGCCATATCCAATCAGAAAGATGTCTGTCCGTCGCTCTGATACGGCGCTTTTGAAGCAAGCCGATTTGCAACTTCTAAACTCACGATGAAAGCGAGAGGGAGAGCCGTACTGTTCGCATGAGGCAACTGTTGCTGTTTTATAAAGTATGTAAGTTTCAATCTCCTGGTCGCAGTGAGAACTTATACGTCTCAAGAAGTTTGTCCAGTCTTCGAGATATCTCTGAACTCTAAAGTTCTTCAAGATCTCGACGATCTGCTCTCCACCACGGGTCAGGAACACAGAAGCAGGTCAGCACGGGCCGCCTCACGATCCCTGCCATCGAGGCGTCATTGAACGTGCAGAAAAGCGACTCAAACACAAACACGAAAACGAACGACCGGGACCCTTTTGCTCCGAACACAAGAAGTGAGGCCATTCAGTAGCCTTCAGCCTTGTGCGAACGAAACTGAAGCTATAAAGTCCTTGTCCTTGATGGACATTTGAACTCCACACTTCACTTCTTCAATTGAGTTTTCTCTCCTATTCCCAAAATGGCGCTCAAAGCTTCGAAGACCGTGGTTGCCAAACACGAAGAGCCCCATGGTTATGAATTTGGTGGACCGTTAGTAAATAAACCAAGATCCAACATTCTGTACTTACAATTATAGACTTGGCGCATTCGCGATTTCATTCGGACTTCCTTTTGCTGTTTACCTCTCAACCTTCCTCTGCAACGACATTTCTGGTTGTCCAGTTCCCTCGGCGCTCTCTCCTTCGACCCTCACCATTGAGACACTCAAGAAAGATGTAGGATGGCCCGCGGAAGGTATCTCGGGATTGGCGAGCCGGGATGTATCTGCGAAGGTGCTGGGTTACTATTTCTTCAGTCTGCTACTGCACCGAGTATTGCCAGGAGAGGAGGTGGAGGGAGTTGAACTTACAAGTGGAGGCAAACTGAAGTACAAATTCAACAGTAAGTATTGTTCCACTTAGGCAAGGACAATTACTTACTCTACCCAGCATGGAACTCATCAATGTTCACTCTCGCCATCCTCGCTGCTGGAACCGCTCTCCAAGGAGCCGATTTCCCAGTCTGGACCTTCATCTACGACAACTACCTTCAAATCATCACAACAAACATCCTTATCGCCTACGCCCTCGCAACATTCGTCTACATCCGCAGCTTCAGCGTCAAGCCAGGCAACCCCGAGCACCGCGAACTAGCAGCAGGAGGTCACTCAGGAAATATGCTCTACGACTGGTTCATCGGCCGTGAACTCAACCCCCGCATCACGATCCCCCTCTTGGGCGAAATCGACATCAAAGAATGGTGTGAACTGCGTCCCGGAATGCTAGGTTGGATCATCTTGAACTTCACATTCATCGCACATCAATACAAGACCTACGGCCTCGTCACAGATTCCATCCTCCTCATAACCGGTTTCCAAACCCTATACGTGCTTGATTCATACTGGATGGAATCCGCAATCCTGACTACGATGGACATCACAACCGATGGATTCGGATTCATGCTCGCGTTCGGAGACCTTGTCTGGGTTCCTTTCATCTACAGCATTCAAGCACGCTATCTATCCGTGTACCCTCTCTCTCTAGGTCTTACTGGATCCCTAGGTGTCCTTGTACCGTTAGCAGTAGGATACTACATCTTCCGCTCTGCCAATAATGAGAAGAATCGTTTCCGAAACAATCCTAACGACCCAAAGGTGTCTCACTTGGATTTCATAGAAACAAAGTCAGGCTCGAGACTTCTGACTTCAGGGTGGTGGGGAACAGCTCGTCATATCAACTATTTCGGAGATTGGATCCAAGCTTGGGCTTATTGTCTCCCAACGGGTCTTGCAGGCTATCTCGTGAATCATAGCTCTGTTGCTCCTTTAGCAGGACAATCCGCTGTCGATGGATCGTATATCTATCAGAGTTCCGGTGTGCATACTGAGGTTCTACAAGGTGCGGCGAAGGGGTGGGGAATGCTATTTACGTATTTTTATTTGGCGTATTTTGCGATATTGTTGGTTCATCGGGAGGCGAGGGATGAGGCGAAGTGCGAGAGGAAGTATGGAAGTGATTGGAAGAGGTATTGTGAGAAGGTTAGGTATAGGATTATTCCTGGTATCTATTGATCACTGAACTAGCCGAGGGCTGGACAGGAGCAAGGAGGGGAAGGGAGAAAAGGGTGTATTATATGTACAGCTAATAGAGGCCTGTCATGGCTAGAAGAGAGGTAGGTTGTATGAGTATGCATGAGTAGAAGATACCAAGCATGGTTTCAGCTACGCTGCCTGCTTGCTAATAATGAGAAACCGAGTATTCCGAATGTCCCTTCTCCCATAACTGACAATATCACCTATCACCTCGATTATGATTTTTCCGAGCTGTCCGGACATTCTCCCACTCGACTTGTCGGAATTCATGCCAAGGTCAGTACAAGAGATCCGGTGATATGAAAGCAAAGGCCTGGAGAAGTCTTGGATGACAGAGCCGAGCAATCGGTCCGAAGCTCTTGGTCGGAATGTCAAAGCAGATGGAGTGGAGTAAGAGGAGAAGCTTGGCGAAGGCGGGATTCCGAGTGGTTACGAACGAGAAGTGACGCAGCGCGGATAGGATGAGGAGTGCCTGTCAAGGTGGCTGGGCGTCGGTGAGGGGTTGGGTGAGAGCGGGAGACGTTCAATTGTCCGAAAGCAATACCGGTATGCGGGGTTGTTGGGACGAGGTTTATGATCATGATGCTGTGATTTTGAGGAGGTCCTCCGACATTGGAACCATACATTGGTTTGAGGGTTTGAGACTCGAATTTGCATATTTTCGAGCATCAGGTACCTGTTGATGATGACAGGAAAATTGTCAAGACCTTTTCCAAAATGGATCATGGAACGAGACACCCTCCTCAAAATGTCAGCCCCCCGCCGTCTCCAAGCTTTCTCCACAACTTATGGCTGGTTCCGAGGATTATCCATCTGTGAGGAAAGTTGAAGTCTTTCAAAGCTTTTGCTAAGCCAAGATAACGTTACTTTTGCGAAGATGGGATGGAAGCTCAACACCGCGTCATCTGGTAGAAAGTTGATTTTGATTTCAAACCTTCCAATTTTGTAAAATTGTGATCTGAATTCAAACTTGCTGGATGCGTCGGAAAAAGCTCAGCACGGTTCAAACGGAGACCCCATAAGCATCCGCGAACTGATCCTTGCGGACTGCAGACTGCAGACTGCAGACTCCTGTATGTATGACGTTTGCCGGTCAACAATGGAGCGGAGCGTCTGACAGCAGGAACTCAACTGGAGAAGATGGGGTGATGGAGAACCTTAGAAATAAGAAGCTTACAAGACCGGTCTCTCGGCGCTTCTTTTCTTCTCCGTCACAAACTTGCAGCTTCCTGTGGCTTGAAATTCAACTCGCAGGCTGGGCATTCGCCGCAATACTGCGTGGATTACTCCAAGCAGCAAGTGACCTGTCGATCGTGTTGATGGAGCCGCGAGTTGGGGCAAACCTAGTGAACGAGCCCAGTCAATGACCTCTGAGCTGCAGCAGGAAAGACAGCCCCAAGAAATGGATCGGAGAGGGGAAACGTCGTATCCGATCCTTGGGGATTGTCGGTCCTATAAGAACTGGACATCCTGCTCGTCGAAATTTTCACTGTCCCAAGTGACCAAAGTAATTTCTTATTGTTGGTTGCTTCGAGAAAGTTAGTGGTCGAAGATGCCTTCTCTAATCAGCTCCTGCATTGTGTTCGCCCTGGCAACGACGTCGGGAGTCTATTCGCGGCAGGTGCTGCCTCGTCAAAGTTCTGTAAGTTACTCTTTTCTTCACACAAAAGCACAATTTCAATGTATTCCCGCCCAGCATCCAGACAAGAATTCATTACTTGATCCGAGTTTCTCTTATTCATCTTTTGGCGAGAGATTCCCAATCGTTGGCGCTAGACCTACTCTGGTCCGTTTGTTGACCAACACAACATCATATCACACGACTTGACATCCTCTTTCATGATCAATTTCAGCCAAGATGAAGCACCTAATGGAGATTATCATGGCGATTGGCTACCATTTAGCTGGAAAGGATCAAGAGCTGATGGACATGAAGCAGAATAGTACGACCCAGGCCTCGAGTGCTCCGTTTTATCCCTCACCATGGTCATCCGGATCTGGAGATTGGTCTGATGCTTATTCGAAGGCACGGGATTTTGTCTCGCAGCTCACTCTTTTGGAGAAAGTCAATTTGACGACTGGTGTTGGATGGGAAGGAGAACAGTGTGTGGGACAAGTTGGCTCTATTCCTCGATTGGGCTTCAGAAGCTTGTGCATGCAAGATTCTCCTGTCGGCGTCAGATTCGGAGACTATGCCAGTGTATTTTCTTCAGGCCAGACCGTTGCCGCTACGTTCGATCGAGGCCTTATCTATCAGAGAGGCTATGCTATGGGTCAAGAACACAAAGGCAAAGGTGTTACTGTTCAACTCGGACCCGTTGCTGGACCTCTTGGACGTTCTCCAGAAGGAGGACGAAATTGGGAAGGCTTCTCACCTGATCCATATCTTACTGGTGTTGCTATTGGGGAGACAATCAAAGGTATTCAAGATGCGGGTATCATGTAAGCCTCGATTCTGAACCTCGAAAAAACCATAACTAACACATCCAAGTGCTTGTGCCAAACATTACATTGGCAATGAACAGGTACGTTCAATCAAAAAAAATTAAAGTCTCAATCGCTCACTTTCTCAGGAACATTTCCGTCAACAACCCGAGGCAGTAGGCTATGGCTACAACATTACCGAAGCCATCTCTTCCAACATCGATGACACAACTATGCACGAGTTGTACCTCTGGCCATTTGCTGATGCTGTCCGGGCTGGTGTTGGTTCAATCATGTGCTCCTACAACCAGGTCAACAACTCGTACGGTTGCCAGAACTCGAAACTCCTGAACGACCTCTTGAAGAACGAGTTGGGATTCCAAGGTTTTGTTATGAGTGACTGGCAGGCCCAACACACTGGCGCCGCAAGTGCTGTAGCAGGACTGGACATGACGATGCCAGGTGACACAGTCTTCAACAGCGGAGACAGTTATTGGGGCACGAACCTGACTCTTGCGGTCATCAATGGAACGGTTCCTGAGTGGCGTATCGACGATATGGCTCTCAGAATTATGGCTGCTTACTTCAAAGTCGGTCTTTCTCTTGAACAACCGCCCATCAATTTCGACTCTTGGACACTGGACACATATGGACCACTTCACGCATCTGTCGGGGCCAATGTTCAACAAGTCAACTTCCATGTCGACGTCCGTGGTGATCATGGGGCCCTGATCCGAGATATTGGTGCCAGAGCTACCGTTCTTTTGAAGAACACCAACAACGCTCTCCCTCTTTCGAAGCCTAGATTCGTTGCTGTCATTGGCGAGGACGCTGGGCCCAACCTGTACGGACCTAATGGATGCTCTGATCGTGGTTGCGACAACGGTACTCTCGGTATGGCGTGGGGATCAGGAAGTGCCAACTTCCCCTACCTCATTACTCCTGACACAGCTCTTCAAGCGCAAGCGATTGCCGACGGCACAATCTATCAGAGCATCCTCGACAATTACGCCACTTCTGAGATCTCGGCACTAGTCTCTCAAGCTTATGTCACCAGCATTGTCTTTGTCAATGCTGATTCTGGAGAAGGATATATTAGTGTTGATGGCAATGAAGGCGATCGAAACAACCTCACCCTTTGGCACTCTGGCGATGATTTGGTCAAGAACGTGTCTGCCATTTGCAACAACACTATTGTTGTCATCCACTCTACTGGCCCAACGATTTTGACTGAATGGTATGACAACCCAAATGTCACTGCCATTCTCTGGGCTGGCGTTCCAGGTCAAGAGAGCGGGAACAGTATCACAGACGTCCTTTACGGCAAAGTCAACCCCGCTGCACGCACACCATTCACCTGGGGACCAACGAGAGAGAGCTACGGCACAGACGTTCTCTACGAACCAAACAACGGCAACGGAGCTCCACAAGACGACTTCACTGAAGGTGTATTCATCGACTACCGAGCCTTCGAAAACAAAAACATCACCCCAATCTACGAATTCGGCTTCGGACTCTCCTACACAACATTCTCCTACTCCGACCTCCAAGTCGTCAAACACAACGTCGGCGCCTACACTCCCACGACAGGTACGACCGAAGCAGCCCCAGTCCTAGGCAACTACTCCACAAACCTAGCAGACTATCTTTTCCCCAACGCCAGCTTCCCGCATATCTGGCAATACATCTACCCGTACCTCAACACCACCGACGCCAAAACCGCATCCGCAGACCCCAATTACGGGCAAACAGCCGCCGAGTTCCTGCCGCCTGACGCCACGAACGGCTCTCCTCAACCTCTTCTCGCAGCTGGTGGCGCACCCGGCGGAAACCCTCAACTCTATGATGTGCTTTATACCGTTACTGCTACTATCACCAACAATGGTACTTTGAATGGTGAGGAAGTATCGCAGTTGTATATCTCACTTGGAGGACCAAATCAGCCTTCTAAGGTTTTGAGAGGCTTTGAGAGGTTGAGTATTGACCAGGGGCAGAGTGTTACTGCTAGCTTTGATATTACGAGGAGGGATGTCAGTAACTGGGACACAGTGAGCCAGAATTGGGTGGTTACTAGTTATCCGAAGGAGGTGTTTGTGGGTTCAAGTTCGAGGAATCTGCCTTTGAGTGCCAGTCTCTCTTGAGTGGATGATGAGAGGAAAAGAAGAGAAGCGAGAGACGAACTTATGACTTGGAATGGGAATTGGACATGGATACATTGGTAATGGGCACTTAAATCATCGCCGGAGACACGGCTTAGAGTAAATTGTAAATGTTAATGATTCCACAGGCCTCTCTCTCTCGCTAGCAAAAATTGAGGTCTTACCGTTCGTCCTTCACTCGCTTAGTAACGAGGCTGCGAATTTCCCCTAACTTTCAAGCCACAATTAACCCACCTAGTCGTGCAGTGCATGTACAGAAGCGATCGCAAGCCTGGCATTTGAATTAGGTTTCGATGGCTAGTGCCCAAACCAAATGTCTCGAGAGATTTGGGACATTGAGACAAGTGCTTCGAGCTCACTTGCAACTACCCTGCTGTCCAACCTGCGTCAAAGATCTCGAGTTGCGCCCTCGCTTTTCGAGAATGACGGCAATACCAAAGAAGTTCACCTACATCCTCGCGCCAAATTGCAAAATCCTGCCCGAAGACGCCGTCCTTTCCCTCGGAAGCATCTTTAGCTCACCTCTCGAGCCTGAAGAAACAGTTCTCAATGAAACCGCTCGCATCCCAATTCCGCTAGGCAAGACCAAGATCCGGACAATGTCCGACTGGCGCACAACAGTTGGCAAGCTCCGCCAACACAAACTCACCATCTGGGCCAGCTTCCTCCAATTCCTAATTGGACTTGGTTTTAACATCGACGGCTTCTACAAAAACGACAAAGAAGACGTTTTCAAATTCGAAAAACTTGAAACGAGAAGTTTTATCCTAGATGAGGACTTTATAAGAGGAGTCTTGAGGCGGAAGATGTAGCGTAGTTTTTGGAGGCGAGTAAAAGGAGAAAGCATATTTTTATGGTTATGGGTGTTAGGATAGCGTATGGGGCTAACATTACGAGTAAGAGGAATAAGGGGTGGGGAGCGGGTGGGGAGGTGAGTTTAGATGAGACGGCGATGGGAGCGCCTGTTTCTGCGGGACCGAAGGTCGAGAATTCGGTGGATAGGACGAGGGAAACGGAGATTGGAAAGATTGAGGTGTTGGTTTTTGCGTATAGGTTGAGCAGAATTATTATGATGAAGGAGGGGAAGAGTAAGGCGGAGTCATACACTGATGGTGCTTTGTTTGGGGTGGGGGAGGAGAGGGAGGGGGAGTGGGAGGAGAGGTATGATTGGGCGGCGGCGGAGTTTGAGGTTGATGGTGGGGAGGAAGAGTATCAGGGGTTGGACGAAGTGGTGGTTGACGACAAGCGCGAGGGGGAATATGCTGTTTTGAAGTCTCTTGGTAATTTTGGAACGACTCCTGACCACTGTACGATTGTTTCTAGCGGAGTAAGCTTTTTACCGCCTGTTAACAATTTCTGAAAGAACGAATTGATTGTTGGCGATCATTGAATGAGGAATGGGCTTTCTGTTCATGGTCTGGCATCAATGTTTGAAAGAATTATGATCATTATCTCAATCCCTCCAGAATGTTTTGACAAATGGTGCTCTCATAGTGCCTGGACGAATCTTGAAGAAGCTTCCAAGGAATGAGGCACTGGTATCCAAGCTTCTCTCCCACCATGAGTCCCAACACCTTTTTCATCCCATCGACTCTTCTTATTGTCCGAATCACGAATTCATCCCTCGCTCTTTCATCTTCTTTCCTTTTCGCATATTTCAGGAGTTTTTCCTCACTGCAGTACTCCAGTATCATGGCACCAATTGCAGCAGCTATTGGAGTGGTAGAGGATGTGCCATCTCTCTAGACCTCTCTTTGACAACCAATTCCTTCCCTTTGTCCTGAAGGGATAATGGCCAATACGATGGGACGGGCCGTCCAAGGGTAGCAAATGATTTGCCAGCTTTGGCGTCGGGAGTGAACGACGTATTGCCGTTCCCATCAGTGGCATGCATGCAGATGACTTGGTCAGCGGATGCTGGCCAAACTATGCCGTGACGGTTCCCATGATTTGCTGCAGCTGCGAAGATGATCACAGGTTTTAGGCTGAGATGAGTGCTGTGATATGACGAAGTTGCTCGCTCTATTGCTTCAGCGATCTAAGGCTCAACTTCCTCGCGTCCCCATGACAGACTAATAATGTTCACTTTCCACTCTTCATGGGCGTACCGGAAGGCTCGAACCTTCGCATTAGCAGGCAGACTTTCAAGAAATTGTAGTAGAGGACAAACAAACCTCCGCAATGTCCTTTGACTCAAAGTGCTTGCCATCTCGGGTGATCCGTCCTACTCAAATTTCTGCGTTCGGGGCCACATTCAAAAGAAGTCCTGCTGTATGAGTTCCATGGCTATATGTATCTGTCATGACTGGCTTTGCTGTGCCGTGAAATCTTTCCACGCGATCATACTCCTGAAAGCTCCCAAAATGCCTTTCCCAGGTAGATCAATGCCGCTATCCAGAATAGCGATCTTGATCGGAACCTTGGGTGGATTGAGAAACAAAGGATGAACTCTCGCTTCGAGGTCATTGAGCCGATCGTCAGATACTCTAATTCCGAGATGTGTGAGCAGCGTAAGATGAATGAAGGCCTTGGAGGCACATATTTCTCTAAGGTGTCTTTTTGCAGCCATTGTTGAACCTTTTCTATTTGAGAAAGCTACGCTTGGCTTTTCACGTGGTATTCTACTAGCGAACATTCCCTTGCTTGGTTTACCATCAGCTCAATCCAAGCTTCTCCATCTGTTCTTCCTTTTCCCTTCTCCACCGCGACTCCGACTATTTCTAACTACAGGAAAGGGAGTGTGGTGTTTGGTCTTTCCGTGTAGCCTTTCGCGACCTTCTGCAACTGCTGCACAACACACAGGATGAGCCAACACCTTTTGTCCTCTACGGAATGGCTCCTCTTGAAAACATTTGAAGGGGGGTTAAGGCATGCATTCATGGCGTACTTCACATCCTTACCCTTTTGGAGATCAGATAACAGCTGACGTGCTCGAGCCAAGAAGAGGTTCGGATTTCTCGACACGTCTTCGGCGCTATAGATAGTGTCTATCGGAGCACCAAGCTCAAGCTCCAAAGGCAGTATCCCAAGTGACAATATATACGGGTCTAGATGATCTAGTAGCCCGTCATCCTCAGACTGACCTTGTGGTGATGTAGCACGCTGTGCAGTCAAGAAAGGAGACGAAAGCGATTGAGGAATGTGATCATCCTTTGGCGTGAGGAATCCGATCTTCTTCGTCCATTCTTCGTTAAGCCAGCTACCAGAATACAACTGCAGGAACGATCGTGCTATCAAGTGGGCTGGATTGTATCGGTCCTCCTCACGGAAGCTTTTTATCTAACCACTGCGGACCAACCCATCCAAAGTTTGGATACTCGTTGCGTTCAAGTCAACCAACCTGGGGTCGACACCTCTGAGTATATGCAATTCACCATCCTCGAGCAAAAATCACATTCTGGCATTGTTGACACGTTTGAAGTCTGAGCATAAACATGAGAATTTGAAGGTGTCTTCCCCATCCGAGTTATCCGAGGGACGCATTATTCTCACTGTCGGGGGCTTCCAAGGCGGATGCTTCGTATTTTCTCTCAGTAGAGGTACTCTAAACAATTCCTCGTTCTTGTTGATCATGAGCTCAACTTCTCGCCATTATGCTTGCGGATGAGGCTCGTCAAGGCTAGGAACAAGAAGCTCAAAGTGAAAGCTAACTTCTGACCTTCGCCTTAGATTCTGTGCTGTCTTCTGCCCAGCTAGATGAAGCCTCGCTACTTTGTCGATGTCAGCCTTGGAGTGGCTATTACATACTTGAAGCTGTTGACATAATGTCGAATGAGCAATTTCAGCCATCCTTTGGACATTTTGAAGGGTCGCATACCAACGATCCTAGACGGCTACGCTTTACACGGCTCTCCAAGAGAAGTAATAGCTCCTTTTGAAGCTTCAGTGCAGACTCTGAATGGTGTTTGTACAGCTGGGCTCGTAGCTCAGTCAATTCGTGGTTGAGGTCGGCATAGTATGTATTAAGATCTGCCTTTAGTCTAACATTCGTGCCTAGAGGCCGAGGGAAAATGTTTTACACTGTCAAGAGATTATGAAAGCACCGAAAGTATTGCAAACTGACATGCACTGAGAATATGGGGGCCAACTCAACAGACTTGTTGAAAGAGATATTACCAGCCTACCTCGAAGTGGCCAATCATTTAGCCACAACGCCGATGCCGCAGCTATAGACTCCCATTCGCCAGAAGGGGTTTAGCGTCATTCGGGTGGACTTTAGCTGATAACACCCTTCAAAATCTGCCATCTCCATCTCCAAATTCCAATCCGCCGAGCAGCCTGATCTTCCCACATGTCTCTCCCATGTTGTCAAGTATGGGAAATACCGAAGATGGTAGCCCTCTACCTCCTTCTACTGTCGCCAAGAACGTAATGAATGCAACCCAGAGATGCATGGAACTCTTCGACAGACTCGACGTGGCAGAGCAAGTGTGGTCTATGACACAACATGCTCGGCCCAATGTATGGGCCTCAGACATTGGTGTTTTTGCAGCTGGACGTATTAGCATGGACTACCGTCTTCGAGATACACCGGAAATATTGAACCTCGTGATGCAACGGATGAATGCACCGAGGCAAATTTAGAAGTAGGTAAGTGAGCTAGTGACACCTATTAGTCTCTCTCTGTCTTTGGATGCCTGCCCCACTGGCTGCACTTCTTCTTGCGTTATCGTTGATTATGGCTTTTGACTGAACACCCGCTAGTGGCTGCGATTCCAGAAGAAGATTCGAACATACCGAACAAAGAAGAAAGAGAAGTAGAGTATACTGAACCAATTGCCGGAAAAACCGATGCCCAGTCTTCTCGCAGCTCTGGTAGTTCAAGCTTCGTCCGAGCCTCTGACTCGGAGAATGATGACGACGAATCACTTCCATATGATCCTCAGTTTGCGATCAAGAATTCTATTACTCGACTATACAACTTATCCTCAGCTATAAGAAAGACCGGGAACGAATATCGAGACCTTCATGCCGAACAGTACGTCGAAAGGGTTCGCTATCCTGCCACTGATCATGGATGGGAAGAAATCACGCTCAATCTCACCGAGATCTTCATGAACTACGCATCTGGTATTATTCTGAAGAAATTGCCGCAGAGAGAGGAAAGAAGGGCTATTGCAGAAGAGTGGCTGCAACACCGGCTTGCTCGCACAATTGCTAAACGACGTAACATCCTACTCTACAGGCGGAAACATCAGGAAACATTGAGAAAGGTCCCCAAATCTATCAGACCATCTATACCAGTTGACGATCCCAAGGTCTATAGACCAGAACAACACTCAACTTATTCGACTTTGCCAAAACCCCAGATTGTCGCAGAATCTACAATTTTCACCGATACCAATGCTACCCATGTCACCAATGCCTCTAAAATTGATACCAAGGCCTTTCATAGGTTCGACTCGTTCGAAGCTCTAAGCAATGTCTCAGTCTCTACGACAAGGACATTCATTACAACCGCGAATGCCGACGTAAAGTTCCGGTCCTCGCCTGCTACGAAAGCCTTTGATACGCACTTTACTTGTCCGCTAGTTTTTTTCCCTTGTAAAGTTTCTGAGCGAGATCCAAAGTGATGGGCATGAGTGACTTCAACATTTTGAGTCGGCAAATATTGACAGCTTAGCAGACAACATCTGACACACGACTTGAAGCCCTATATCTGTTTATTTGAGCGTTGTGACGCCTCTGAGCACCTCTATAGCACTTTTAGGGAGTGGACGACTCACATGATAGAAGAGCACATGCCAAGCGAATGGTTTTGTGCTTCATCCAAACATGATATCGAGGTTATCTTTCAAACCAAGGAAAGCTTCATAGAGCATCCGAAGGCCCACTAAGTGGATCTTTTCGAAGGAGATGAAGCTTTCGATATCGCTGAACAAAGTGTGCGCCAATCTGCGAAGATATTTCAGTGTTGTCCTATATGTGCGCAATCTCTATCTGAAGTCTCTTCCGAACCACAATGGGAAAAAACTTCACTTCTCAAGATCTACTTCAGAGACACATAGCAAGCCATTTACAGGAGCTCGCCATGTTTGTTATCTCTGCTAAATCTAGAAGATGGTGGGTTCATATACCCGCCAACTGAACGTTCCTCGCACACAGAGAATGAGAGGAGCATCGAATTATGGGAGAGTGATGAGAGTCTTCAGGTTTTGAATACGGAGGAAAGAAGAGTAACTCGCCAAAAGAGAGCCATGCTAGTGTACCGGACTTGCCAGTCCAGAGCCCATTCGAACTGCGTATCAACCCGCTTCTAGCAAAGTACGGTGGCCGTGTCGCTGCTTTCCGGGAATGGATGACACATAGCGTCTTGTATGCAGTGATCGATCCCGACGTCGAAGAGCGAAAGGCCTTTATCCCCATACCTGATGCTAAAGCGCACCTAGCATATCAAGGCCGTGTAGACGATATCCTACTCGAGATCACTGGTTCCACTATTTCTCCCATTGATGCTGAAACCATCCTGTCAGAATATGTTGCTGTTCTCTGTATCCTGATTGAAATCGAAAAAGGTGCCGCGATTTCCGAGTTTGTTCGTCGTGGTTGGAACGACCACCAGCTCCCTTGTGGGCCGAACGTTGACGATTTGGGGTTTCCATTCCGCGATGGAGACTTGCACCAGAAATTCTGTCATGTACAGATGAAATTTTGTGTTCCGGACTTCAGCAGAAACATGCACGGAGACTTTGACGAGACGCGCATATTACCCATATCTAGGAAGAGAAAGATTTCGGATCACGGAGGCGGTGCAACGTTGTATGAAGTCAGAGTTCATGGCATATATAACAAGCTTCATACAGTAAGGTACTCCAACGAGCTTGTCAGGACTAGGACTGATGCCGTCCAAGGACGTAGGCGACTCCCTGCTGAAAGACACCTTCGCACTCAGGACATATAGTATCGCTAAGGTACAATTTTACGATTCCAAACTCCACGCTCTTCGAAAACTACAACAAATCAGAGACAAACACTTGATCGGGGTATATGGAAGCTACACGCAAGGGAACAGCTACAACGTACTCTTGGAGTGGGCAGACCGAGGCTCCTTGGAGCATTATTTCCAGTTGACCAACCCCCCGGCTGGCATAGTAGGTATAACCAATTTTTGGACCTCACTCTTTGGAACCCTCAGAGCACTCCATACCATTCACCAATTCGAGGCTGGCTTTGATGCGAAGTGTTGAATGGGTTCGTATGAATTTTTGAACTGCTTTCCCCTCTAGCCATCTGACTTCTTATAGGTGGCATCAAGATGTAAATCCGAATACTATTCTCGCGGTCAGCAACGGAGCAGCCTCGCCTTACCAGGTGCAGTTCAAATTGAGAGATCTTCAGTTCAGATTGAGAGATCTTCATCTCGCTCATCTTCGTGGTTTTGTCGATAATGAAAGTTCGTCTACTGCTCAAGATGTTTTCGAAGCTCAAACATACGGTAAATCAATCCACCATCCGGTGGACGTTATGTCTTTCTAAATTCCGTTCAGCTGCACCTGAATGCTTTCTCGACAACAATTTCTGGGTTGAGAGTCCCTGCCGAGCTAAACAGGATGCGGATGTCTGGTCATGTGGGTATGTGCTAAGCGAAGCCGCAGTTTGGATTGTGAAGGGATACGACTCTATTTTGAGGTACCGAAAATCTAGAAGAGCGGCGGCCGAGTGCTTGTCAGGCCATCTTGGGGATAGTTTCCATGATGGTAAATCTACGCTCCCAGTTGTCTGGACGTGGCACGACGAGCTTATGAGTAGTGTTCTCGCCGCCGATCGAATCACCCCTGCTGTCCTCACGATGATCGAAGAACACATGCTCACAAAGTCAATTGACAGACTCGACTCTGGTCAGCTTATGATAAGAGCAGAAAGGATGTTGAAAGAGCTGCAAGCATTGGAAATTCCGATTCGACCACCAAGCCCGCAACCTACCTGGTTTAGACAATCCGCCCATCCGGCGATGCCCATGAGTTACCGACAAGAGCAGTTATTCAGCAACCGGGGCACACTGCAAATGAGAATGGCTAGCAACATGCCAGCCATGGTATGCGATACACAAACCAAGGCTCTCCGATTCTATCTGAGGACCGCGTTGAAGAGCCCGGCACCATTTCGGTGTTTGATCAAGGACGTAACGAGTCCGGTATGATTCAAGAAGCCGAATCCAGTCAGGCCATAGCTCGCCGGATTAGTTGGGGTACAATTCCCTAATATTCTCCGCTAATCCTCCCAAATCCGGTACCTCTAAATGTGTCGAAGAAACCTACCACGACATCAGGAATACCTTTCCTAACAATTGCTACTGCAATGGAAATGGCGAGATCAGAAGAAGCAAAATAACAAATTGCTTAATCGATTCAGGAAGCGTGAGGAAATGAAGCTCCCTGGTGAACACCTATTTGGCAGACTTGGGAAGAGAGATCATGTAAGTATTTATATCCTTACCTTTAGCTTGGCATGATAGCTGATATCACGACAGGTATTCATTATCGACGACGCAGATTCCATGATACCACATTGGGACGAAATGTGTGAACTCTTCGCCATCCTCGCCTACGTGGTCAAAGCATCCGACGAAGATGGCATCGAAGTCTACTTTACCATGGACAACCAAATCTACAAGAATAAGAATGTCACCGCCCTTGCCAATACCGTTCGAAATCGCAAGGAGGATCTTGATGGGAGCAGCAACATCAACATGTGCCTCGGCATGATCCTTACGAACTATAAACAAGAACTGCGGCGTGAGCACCATCGGCGACGATTCACCGCATCTTCTGCCTTCGCTGAAGATAAGAAGCCTCTGACGGTTTATGTACTCACTAATGGTCGATAGACTTTAAAAGCCGATCCTACGCGAGAAATTAAGGACATTGTCGAGTCGCTCGTGGAATTGCGATGCCAGCCTTCCCAGGTAGGCATCCAGTTCATTAGTTTTGGAAATGATCCCATTACCCTAGCCAGACTCGATCACCTTGATAATGGGCTCAATTTAGAACTGTTTGTGTGGGATCTCTCCTTGGGGCTCAAAAACTGATTATATCAGCGATCTCGTGGATCATACACGGTCGAGTGGCAATCTTTGGAAGATGGTGCTCGGCGCTATTGACGAAGAACGGGACCCAGTCGACGAACCTAACGAACCTGGCGCTGAATGAAACAAAGAAGATAGCTGCTATTGGCTCAAGCATCTATCTTTTGTCGACAATTCTCTGACAACTCTCCGTCCTGGCGCTCGCACTCTCGCTCTATGATTCTTAATTTAGACTAAGCATTACCACCTCTCCGCCAACCTACCAGGATTACTCATTATATTGTCTCGTCTACAACATATTACGCCATTCTTATTCTTCTTTTCGAATTCGAAAATCTATTTGATCCTGCATTCTACCCATTCTGTTGTTTTCTTGTATATATATTAATATCCACAATATTGTTTGTGAGCATTTTGTTGTATATTATTATATATTGCTGTGTTCATGTCTTTGTAGATTGTTCGAGTCTTGCTACCATTTTGAGCTTATCATCTATGTGAGCAGTACATTTTCTGGGGGCATATATTAAGATGGCGCTTATTATTCATGACTGTATGAGGGAACGAACTGGTATTGGAGTTGTAAATTTGGTTAGGGATTGGACGGGGAATGGACTGGAAGGCGGACGGAAGAGGCGTCGAGCCAAGCATTGAAGAAACGGAAGGGGATACATCTGCTCATGACAGTTTCCGGAGGCTATTTGGCGGCATGGCGATTGGATTGGGCATGGATGGATCAAAAATAAAGGACTCTCAAGAGAGCAGTAATCTGGCTTGCATATATATGGCATTGGGAAAATTTCATCTTTTGCAAGTGAATTTGTTTAGTATGCAAGCGATGAACATGTAACTACACAGGCCAAAAAGGGATTCTTGTTCTGGAATGAACATGAGTTGAGAATGTGATACATTATCAAATGCATATTGTTCACGCGGATTAAGAATATCATTACCACGTTTGAACTCCCTCTAGAGTCAGTGTTGCTCATCTAGTGAAAAATCTGTTAACTCCTCTCATTTTCAATTCATTCTTGAGCCAAAGTCGCATCACATCGAGCGGCACCCCTCCTCACTCATATCCCATTACATCGAGAAAGTGTGAGATGTTTCTCAGCTTGTCAGTTCTTGTTTTCGGACTTCTTCTACAGGAAAGTGCTCAATACAATACCCTAATGGTGACATGGAGTCAACTACGGCCAACATCACCTGAAGCAACCATTCTCTTCTCCCAACTCACCCAGGCTAAGCTTCACGAAGACAAAAAAGTACTGCTCAAAAAATCTGTCTCGATATCCTCGAGCTTCCGAGTCTTTCGCCTGCAACGCTTTTATAAGAGAATGCCTGGAACAATCATCGAGACCACTTGGAGCTGAATACTTAAAGTTGCATACACAAACGAAGAAATGAAGATCATTTCAGGTATTTATTGAAAATTCATTGAAACGCTAGCTCACAGGCATTCTACCTTGCGAAAACTACCCAGCTTGCTGTGGCGCTGTCCCTTTTAGAAATACCGTCTCGCTGCGAACTCCCAATGAAAAACAGATCAGATCTTCGATGCAATAGTAAAGCTTCCTTTCCTATTTTCCTATTTCCTTGCTCTTCCTCCTGCCGCAAGGAGTCCTTCTATCCGCACAAAGCTCTCAAGTCCTAAGAAAATCTTCTCCGGCGTATCCTCCCTCCATATCTTCAATCAAAGACTTCCTCTCCGTGGGAAACTGACACCATCCACCGCTGCAAAATCCGTGAACCAACTAGCCCTCTCGCCCGCTCCCTCATTGACCAACGCACATGGCAATCCATTACCCTCCTCAAAGATCTGCTTCATGATCTCCTTCTTGCCTCCTCCCGTAGCCACAAACGCAATCTTAACCCCATGTGTAACAACCGGCAGACTGAGCGTGATTCTCTTTGGCGGCGGCTTCGGCGAGTCCTCAATTGGCGCAACCCACGCATCCGTCTCTCTCAACAACGCATGTCCAGGGAACAAACTGCACGTATGACCATCAGGACCACATCCCAGCAATATCAAATCGAAGATAGGTAGCTTAACACTATCTCTGCTCGCAAAGCTCTTAACAAGCAATTGCTCATACTGATCCGCAAGTTCCTGCACATCATCCAAATGCGCCACATCAATAGGATGCACAACCGGCTTGCCCATCTCCTCTGGAATCCTATCCAACAACTCCTTCTTCAACAACCCGTAATTCGAGTCTTCGTGATCGAGTGGTACCGCACGCTCGTCTGCGAAGAAGATCTCCCATTTTGAGAACTTGATTTCGTCGTCTGGGCTGGAGGGTTTGGAGAGGAGGGCTTGAGCGAGGGTTTTGGGGAGCGAGCCTCCCGATACGGCGACTTTGAAGGAGTCGTGGCGGTGGAGGCCGGCGGTTTGGCATTGGATTATGTAGGTGCGCAGAGTGGTTGCGAGGGCGTCGATGGTGGGGAAGGCGAAGAGGTTGGGTTGTCTTGCCATGGTGGGCGAAGATGTGAGGTGAAGTGGGAGGGTGTGACGAGGGGGCTGTTGATTGTGGTGGGATTTGGACTGCGCAAATGCTATCGATAGAGGAAGAGTGAGGATTAGTTGAGTAGAATGGAAAGAGATGCTACGGGTCTTGTCGCCATGAAAGAAGAGGAAGTGAGAGGGAAGGTGAAGTCCTACCCCGAATTGCGAAATGCGAATGATGTTTGGGAACTTAAATTGATTGTGGGCCGGGACAGGGCGCAAGCAAGTGCAGCACAATGACCTCAACTCTCAATCAAGGCGATAAGAAAAGATCTGAACTCAATCCGGCTGGACAAAGTTGATTTTAGCACTTCGCAACGGCTGCCGGGAGGTCTCAAGTTTCAAGAGACGGTGGCGGAAAAGCTGCTGATGTTGATGTTGATATGGTGGTAGTCGAGTCAGGCTGGAATCCGTTGGTATGGTGGCTGATGTTTGCATGGAAGCTCAAGTCTAAAAAGTTCACGATCCAGTACAGTACGTGCACGACCAGAGCAGTAACACGAATGACGCTGATCCGTTTTATGTAGAAGCCAGAGGCCACTCGAATCTCCAGTTCATATCGTGCCCGTACCGCAGAGCAAGGCTGAATCAGAGGTGAGAAACCAGTGGATGCCCCAAGAATTGGAAGCAACATCTGCTCCACAAATCACTCCATGGATGACCAAACTTTTTGAAACATTTGGGATCGAGAGATAATAATAAATTCTCCCAGTCAGCAGGATTCCGGCTTCACACGTTCCTTCAATTCCTCAATGCCGTCTTGCAGTCAGTCTGCTCATTCATCATGCAACTCGAGGGCAACTCTGTGTTGGCGTGTCCAATGGAAGCATCAGCTAGCTTCTGTCACTTTCTGAGCAAAACATGAAAGCGTTCGTAAGAGTCTTGATGACATGTGATTCTGCCAATTCGTCCGTTCACCACATTTCTTATCTTGCATCTCGCGTCGGTCCGTAAACTCTCTACTCTCTACTTTAGAGGGACATCGACGATGAGGTCCATGAGGTAGTATCGACATCAGGCCACCTTTGACTGCATGTACATGGAAGATACATCAGTATTGAACCCCGGAGAACACGTATCCCCACGGTAGGGGAGTGCCTGTTTTGTTGCGTCCTGTTCTCTGGAATCGTCTGGATATCTCCGGGGTTTTCGAGTGGCTGGGATTTCTTTTCCGGACCTTGACACCCGCTGCAGAAACTCAATTAACGGGGTGCGTCGGGCTGAGCTAACATCGAGATCCAACATGATGGCATGCAGTTGAAGAAAGCACGGTGGGATGATGGTGTTGGAGCTTCTTTCAGACAATACTGAAGCTCGATGCGAGATGTCCAGGTCTTCGTGGGGGGATCTTCTCGGATGGATGTCGAGGCATCTCTTGTGCATCAAGTCCGACATCAAGAGCAGTTACAAAGCTCGAGAATCTCTCGATGACATGTCCGACCTTTTTGATGCTGCATCGTTGAGCTGGAGCGGGATGGCAGAAGCTGAGACATCCCACAGCGGGAGAATATGCACGTGATGCGAGATAGTGGGGGGGCACCCGCTAAAGATTCGACGGTCAACGAAAGTTCGAGGGGCGAGAAGAGGGACAAGAAACGTCAGGTTGATACTGCGATTGATAATGGCATCACCTCCTAAGCATCTCTCCGGAGATCCAACTGCTATCAACGAGTTCATCGACAAGTTTGACGTGCGTTAGTCAGTCCGCACAAGAAACCCTCACTCCGCACACTGACTCTTCAACAGATCTTCCTACTTGATTGCGATGGTATTTTTTACGCTTTTGTATCTGCCATTCAATGAATAACATGTCTGTTAGGAGTCCTATGGTCTGGCGATCATTTATTCCCAGGAACAGTTGAGATATTGGAGTACTTGAGATCAAGAGGTAGATCCCAACAATATCTGAAGTCCCAAACACTTCTGATATTTATCCAGGCAAGAAGGTCGTCTTCGTCACAAATAACTCTACCAAGTCACGAGCCGATTATCAGAAGAAACTCACGTCGATGGGCATACCTAGCAATATCGAAGAAATTTTCGCATCCGCTTACTCCTCCGCAATCTACATCTCTCGAATCCTGAAAGTCCCACCTCCAAAGAACAAAGTGTTTGTCATTGGTGAAATTGGTATAGAGACGGAGCTGAAAACCGAGGGCATCGAGTTCATCGGAGGAACAGATCCTGCCTACAGACGAGACATCACACCCGAGGACTACAAGGGAATTGCGGACGGAAGTCTTCTGGATGACAATGTCGGAATCGTGCTAGCAGGTCTTGATTTCCACATCACCTACCTCAAATACGCACACGCATACCACTACCTCGCACGCGGAGCCAAGTTCCTCGCAACAAACACCGACAGCACCCTTCCCGCAAACCACACATTCTTCCCCGGCGCAGGCTCAATATCCATACCATTGATTAACATGACAGGCCAACAACCCACCGCATTAGGAAAGCCTAGTCAAGCCATGATGGATTCGATAGAAGGAAAATTCCAATTCGACCGAAAGAAGGCTTGTATGGTGGGCGATCGTTTAGATACAGATATCAGATTCGGGATAGAGGGGAAGCTTGGAGGGACATTAGCGGTCTTGACAGGCGTTGCTAAAAAGGAAGAATGGGAGGCTGAGGGAGCGCCTGTGGTTCCGGCGTATTATGTGGAGAAATTAAGTGATCTGAAAGGGTGAGATCAGGCCATATTGACGGGTTGGCTTGAGGCTGTGGCTTTTTTAGATGGTCTAGACTAGACGAAACAATGAATTTAGACGAAATGTCCAGAATGAAGGCAGATGAGGCTTGCTGAGACTGACATAGCGGGCAGAGCTGAGTGGATTGGGGGGGTGTAAGTTATAACGAATATCCTTCTAGCTAATCTTTAGCAGGACGACATGAGTACTCAACATAATGCTAACATTTCAAACTCCTTTCAATGTTGAACAGCGGCATAAAAAAGCCATGTACCACGCCAACTTCAGCCTTCGACTTCACATTCGGACACACTATATCAAGACTCGTTCAAGACCTTCAAGAGCAAGAGCAAGATTCAAAAGTTAGGGGTGGAATGTCTGACGCTCATCCTCATTAGCTATCCAACCCGTTACCCCTCCATTCCCTCTAGATGAGCCTCAAGACTGAGGCAGCACTCGTGTAACAAACGGAGAGTGCTCCCGTATCTACAACCACTTCACCCCTCCAAACCGAAAAGCGCCACCCCCAACCTCGAACTTTCCAGAAATCGTGACGATAACGCCGGATAGCCTCAATGACGCAATGTCATCAACTATAAGAGAGATTCACAATGCAAACCCTGAAAAACTGGGTCACGAGGAAACGCCGTACATGAGAATAAACAAGATATCAAGGCTCGAAATGATACCCAACATTCAATGTCTGCATACTCTTACATCATTTTTCAGCCACAACTGCGGAAGAAGCGCGGCAATAGAGATAGATGGGACATGCCCAGGCCGTGGACTGCTTTTTCGAGTATGCTCTGGGATGTTCGGTATGATCTTGTACATCGATGCAGGTCATCTTCTGCTGGTAAAGGAGGTTCGTTGGATTGCAGAACTTCTCACTCACGGCCAAATCACGAATCGATGATGTAGCTGTCAACTTTCTCGTCGTGTAGGTTTGCTGCCCTGAACTCGTCCTGAAAATCCCAGCGGCCTTTGGACCCCTTGAAAAGACCCTTGAATTTAGCTGCATAAATGATGATCCAGCGATAGAGAAGAGGCTAAGCCCTCTCCACGCACGAATCGCTACTTCCCGGACCATTACCTCCGGGCATGCTCGACATACGGCAGCAAGCTGTGGTTCTCGGTGACGAGGCCCAGAACTTTTATATTTTCAACAGGACCACCGACCTTTCAAAAATACTAAAAAGAAATTCACGATAATGTCAACTCGATTATGCCCATGCCATGGACAGCAGCGATTCTTATTCCGAGGACGAAACCCTCCTTCTTTTAGACAAACGACAGAGCCTAACTAAACATCTTCTCAAGCATCCCTATGATTTGGTGGGGTACTTAGAGAGGGCGGCCTGCCACTCGGATCTCGCATACCCAGACCTTGCAGCCTCTGATAGTTACAGAGCACTGCTCCTCTGCGACGAATGCGCCAATGAAGGATTCGAGTACCACGACCAGACCTGGGAAACTCTCCAGCTTCGTTCCAAAGATGGAATCCCCGCCGTGCTCCAGATGCCTGGAACGAACCAGGTCAAGAATTCGAGCAGTACTGATCTCGCCGGCGGGGTAGAAGGCGTGATAGAAGCTCTCAACATCGATCCTGCAGCAGAAGACGAAGAGCAGAACCAGCAACGAACCTTGAAAATCGCACATCTTGCCTCGATACGATGTTACCGCCGCCTCGCAATCAGCCTGCTATTATGCGGCTGCTTAAAATCCGCATTCGAATTCTGCACGAGGGGCCTAGCCGCTGCGCCCGACGACGAAGAGCTCCTCCAGGCGAAAGAATACATCGAGAGGATGGCCAGGGGAAGACTGAAGGTAGACAGGGACAGCCCCAATGTGGAGATCAATGATCTGCCAGACCAAGGGCTGGTACGGCGGGAGATCTATCCATGGAACGACCACGAGCCAAACCGGTTTTCGCAGGCAACACTGGACTTTCTGAATGGTCAATTGAAGGACGTTGCTCCGAAATGCGAGGTCCGGGTTACTGAGTTACCGACACTCCTAGAATCTGCGAGTATGACGGACGATTATGGGATTATACCTACGAATAAGCAATTGGGGCTGTTTGCAAAGGAGGATATTGAGCCGGGAGAGACGGTGCTGTTTGAGCACTCCCTTTTGGCGGCCAACAATCGGTTGAAGGAGACGTTGTGCGATGCTTGCAGTACGGAATTACCTCCGTTGACGGACGACAGTCCCGTGGTAGGATGTCCAGAATGTGACGATATCATGTTCTGTAACGAAGAATGCTTGACGAGAGCACAAGAGGAATACCACCCCGCAGTCTGCGACATGGATATCGAGACACTCTTCAAAGACGTCGACCCGAAAGAGAAGACATCTGCCCTCTATCTCCACCTCTTAGCACGAGTTCTCGCCATGTCCGCAACTCAAGAAGTCCATCCCCTCGAACTATCCGAAGTGAAATACATCTGGGGAGATTTTCTACCAAGTAGAGCAAATGCGGTCCCGCACTCCCTCAACGCCCCTCCACCACCGATATGGACCCTTCCATTTTCGTTTCAATACAACATCGCCGGTCCCCTCCACGTCCTCGAGAAAATGGACATTGATATCTATACCTCACTCGCCTCCTATGACCTCTGGATCCTTAACACTCTCTACTCCAAATTCCGCGGCACCGCCTCCGCACGCGTCAACTCCCGAAACGGACACCCAGAAGTAGCAGCCGTGCACCCTCTCTGGTGTCTCGCAAACCATGATTGTGATCCTAACGTACAATGGGAATGGGGCGGACGAATGAATCTCTGGTGTCGAGGGAAACGGATTGATGGTAAACCGGGAGGGATTAAGGCTGGAGAGGAGATTCTGAACCATTACTGTGATATTGAGTTGAAGGTTAGGGATAGGAGGGAGTGGGCGAAGGGAAGTCTTGGGGGGTGGTGTATGTGTGACAGGTGTAGGAGGGAGGCAGGTGAGGAGATGAGGAATGGAGTTGCACAAACGGATGGGTCGGACTCGTTGGAGGATTTGGTTAATGGCGTTGCTGGTCATGATCTCTAGATGATGGAAGGTGGATACCACGGTAGACGATGACCAGATCAGAGTAATAAGATGATCGTTCCTCTCTCAATTCGTATTTGACAGATCGCTTTTCCAAGATAGAATGTGAAAAAGAGACTGATAACCCTTCCAGCCTGGAACATCCAAAGGGTCAAGCTGACAGGCTGAGCATCCGTACCAAGGTCGAGGATCCGGGAGATGTAGCTACTCCAAGCTGTCGTCGAGGTAGAATGAAGCATCGATTACGACCGCCGCTCCTTGAGGGCAAAGAACTCCTCGAGGAAACACTCTCTTCTATGGTTGGAATAGTGGCAGACTAGTAGCGCCACTGGGCGGAGCGTAGGGGACGAATTCGATGTCCTTGCTTTCCGCGCACTCCGCTTGATCCCCTACATTCCGCGCATCACCTTCAGTCCGCCGCCCATGCCAAATTACTTCAACCACCCAGGGTCGCAAGCTCAAGCGCCATCTTGGAGAGAAATAGCCTTATTATACAGAATGGCTTGATAGCCATGAATGACCGAGCGGTGGTGACCAGCCTGTTAACCACGAATGACCGAATTGTAGGGAACCAGACGCGGATTGTATGGGGACGGAACACTCTTGGAGGCATGGAATTGGACGGGTATGGGATTTCTCATGCCAGGGTTTTCTTGGAAGTTTCGGGGAGGGGTTGAAGGTATCTCCGCGCGGAACTCCGTATAGTCTTTGAATAGATGAGTTTGTACGTAGTGTATAGACACAGTGGGAGACGGACAATTTGAAGCTGAGGTAGGGTAACTCCCCTGCCGATTCTGGCGGAGCTCTGGGAGGATCGAGACGAGGACTACCGGAAATTGGAGAATGGGAACGAAGAGGGGGAAGTCCCGGGAGAGGTGGAGTTGGATGATGCCACTCTAAAAGCCTACGGAGTTGCCTGATACCAGGCACTCCTGGAAAAGGATTTTCAAGAAGTATACGACGAAAGGTTCATTGCCTGCAAGAGGCTCTTTAGGCGGAAGAGAGGGAGGAAGGAAAACTGGGAGCTGAATAAGGGGTGGGTGTGGAGTTTGCGGAGGGTAGGAGGTATGATCTATAGTCTAGCAATTCGCAGAACGGAGCGCTAACAGGCAATAGCGAGAATGACGATCGTGGATAAGTCTTTCCACCCTTATTGACTGAGCTGGTGAAGGTGAGTTTGCGCGGAATGGGAGTAGGAGAGAAATTGTCAGTAGCGGAATTCGGGGCGGGTTTGTCTGGTTTGTCGAAACTGATATCCGAGGAAAGGAGGATTTGTATAAAGTGTAAAGACACCGTGGGATGGACGGACAATGGACGAATCCTCGAGACTCGCTTGAGCCCCTATTCTTCTAGCCCTATTGGGTCGGTCCCTTTGCTGTCTGATGACAATCCCCTTTGCTAGACAATGTTAAAATCCTTTGCCAGAGTAATCAGGGATGCGCAAGCTACATGACGCAACTACACAGGGTTGTTCAGCACTCTCAAGCTACTGAACTTTGCTTGAATCACGAGAGCATCTATGTCCCTTCACCATGATTACAGACGACGAAAGAGATATTCATTCATTGAATTTGAGAGCTTTGATTGGTGCTCTCATTTACTCACGCATCTCGGATAAGTATTGTAACGCCTGAAATCAGGCAGCAATCCATTTATGACTTGTGTGGCTTGCGATCACCAGTATCAAAGCCTTACCCCGCATGAAGAATAGTAATCACATCCGACGCGAAAAAGAAAGCACACGTGAAGTCGTGTTCAATGTATGGAAAAATTCTTTGGTGTCTGCATGAGATCGCGATTGCCTTTTGTTCTGCGCGTCAGACGGAGGACTTATTCTTCCGCAGATGAGAAACAGTCGTGCAAATCTCTGTAGGATGGAAGGATACTTAAGAACGGATTCCTTGAATTCGCGCTCATCTTCTCCTGACCAGAAAGCACCTGGATATAACAAACATCTTCATCTTCAGCGTACATAAAGCCAAAAATGCCCGGAAAGGTACTCAACCTCTGAAGCAACTCACTGCTCTGACTGACCACTTGTTCACTCAGATCGTCTCGCAAGAAGAGTGGCTTACAGCCCGCAAAGATCTTCTCGACAAAGAGAAAGCAGCCACTCGAGCCAACGATGCCTTCAATGAAACCTTTCGAGACTTCCCGATCGTGAAGCTCGAAAAGCAGTACACCTTCGATGGTCCCAATGGCAAAGCCACATTGACAGATCTATTCGAGGGTCGCAAGCAACTCATCGTCTACCACTTCATGCTCGGTCCGGACGATGATGCCGGCTGTACAGGTTGTAGCTTCGTCGGTGACAATCTGCCGTCTTCTTTGGCTCACTTGAACACGCGCAACACCACTCTGGTGCTCGTCTCTCGCGCACCTCTTGCAAAGATCGAAGCTTTCAAGAAGCGAATGGGATGGAACCTCCCTTGGGTCTCTTCCTCCGAGTCAGACTTCAATTACGACTTCCATGTATCCCTCGATGCAAGCATTGCTCCAACTGAGTATAACGTACACCACCCTTGTCCGTGGCTATAGCAGACCTGTTGACATAATTCCAGTACAAGGAGAGTGCTCCTGACGTGAAGGGAGAACGTCCAGGCTTGAGCATCTTCTACAGGGAAGGTGCCGAGCTATATCATTCGTACTCGACGTATGCGAGAGGTCTCGATGGTATTCTTGTCACGAACAGATTGCTGGACCTCACTCCTCTCGGCAGACAGGACGCTGGTAAGGATGGTTGGAAACTCCATGATGAGTACTCTGAGGACGAGAAGAAAGGTGGCTCAAAGTAGACAGCTTCAAGTCTCGATATGCTTGTGTGTGCTTGTTTGGTGTGGTTGATGACAACACTCGGGCGCGATCATAAATTGATATTCGAATGAAATGTGTTCCAATGTTCCAGTCCTTCACAACAAAATTTATGAGATATAGCTCAACTAGTAACGCTTTATACGCTGCTGAAATCGAAGAGTTGCCTTTCTCCTCGTACAACGATGTCCCAATGGAAGGACTTCAGAAATGCCTGCACTTCAGGGTGGTCTGATCGCTTTGTTGAATTCAACTCGCGGAGCTCGTCGCGATTCTTAAGTGAATATTTGGAACCATTATATGGGTGAGATCGTTTTGGCGTGTCGAAATCTGGTTTTCGTTCGCGTTGCAACAAAGTGTTCAAAATGAGGCGGAAGACCTTCACTCTGTGCTAGGCCTCTTTCAGTTAGACACTGATGCCCCAAAAGGGGAATTTTCTCTCTTCACGCAAGCGAGCCAACCAGGTCGATACTCATAACTTCCCATGTCTAGCACGTGATAATGCAAATCTCAGCGTCACATCAACACCACATCCAACTCGATTGAGAAGCCGAGGAACAGAGAGTCCACGATGCTAGAGACTGCGTAGGTAAGCCGGTACTTTGAAACCACCGTCACGGAGTATTGGCCATCGGTAAGTGAAGAAGGTACCGTATGCGCCAGGTGAAAGCGTTGCCAGCCATCGAGTCCAGGAAGCTTCTGGTCACAGAAGGAAGAATCAAGCCCTTGTTAATTTCCCTTTCCGAAAGATTGTCCTCTAAACTTCGCACTTTTGCTTCGGATTGAGCCTCCATGAGTTTGGCTACATGTTTGGGGCACTATTCGGGACACCATCTTTCTCGGTTGCTGATCTTCTTGATTGGACATCTCCGTATAGGCATCTCGAACGTTGGCACGAGGAAGTATGCTTAAACACCGCGGAAGTATTACTGACAGGGCGCTGACTCTTGTAATCAGATATGTCTGCTGCAGCTACGGAGGCTGCCGAGAAGCCAGCCGTGGGGTTCGGCAAAGAAGGCTACACATTTCGATTCGTTGAGGTTGGAGAGCCCTCACAGGATCGAGATGAAGACGCTCGGAGTGTTATAAGATCTCATGTTATGAGAGATTTCTATGAGAAGAGAGACCGCCCAAGACGACCTAGCACATTTCCTGCTCCTACCTCTGCTGCGCCCAAAGACGCTGGACCACCTCAAACGCATCGTTTCAAGGTTGGCCCACAGGGTCTGCATGAGTTAAAGAGGAGACGAAAGAAGAGTGATAGTGTGGCCCAGCAGCCTGGAGGATCGTTTTCTGTAGCCACAATTAACGTTGCAGCCAAACATGCTGGAGCTCGATCGTTTGCATCCACGAATCTTCCACCTGATCCAAACTCCCAGCCCTTTAATGGCCAAACAATTCCTCAAATATATGATACCGGCGGGTGGTCAGCTGCTGCAACTCATACAGCCCTCTCGCCTCGATTTGGCCAAGTCACCTTCCCGCCCGCGTCGCAGCTCACTGGTTCAAGAGTTGTAGACCCGTTCAACACGCTACCACCATCTCCCAGCCCCGCAACGCAGCGCTTGTTGTACTTTGGTATGTATAACCTAGATAATTTTTGCTCGGGTGATTATGTACTCCTCATGGAATGCATATTCCAGCCCAAGACCACTTCTGGTCGTTGAACTATGATGGCTGAAGTTCAAGACACTAATCAACTGTGCAACCAGCGGACCGCGGCATACTGTCTTCTCGACTTATGGGCCAGCTGCGGACGGAATGGCTGTCACTTGCTACCCAGGATACTGCTCTGTTCCACATCGCTTTGTCTCACTATGCTGGAAATTATGGACTTGCTCATCAGCAGAACGACCCAGTCGAAGCCCTGCGATTCAGGATGGAAGCCATGAGAATAATCAACGAGAGACTAGAAAATGTCAATAACGCCCTGACTGACGGAACGCTGGGGACTGTTGCGGCCTTATCAAGCTATGAAGTACGTATCTCAGCCCAGATCTCTACAATGCTGACGACCTCTTCCCCCGAAGGCGACGAACGGCAGTGTCGCAGCTATTGAGGCTCACATGAAAGGACTTGAGAAGCTACTTAACTTACGAGGAGGCATAACAGCGGCCATGAACCGGTACACCAGAAGACTGCTGCTTTGGTATGATTGCTGAAAGACCTTCTCGGAGTCCAACTAAGTGATAACAGGGCAGACCTCAACTGCGCAAATGCTTTAGGCCGGAACCCAAATTTTCCAATACTTGATACCGACGAATGCGCACGCGCTATATCATGGTTCAATACAGCAGCTGAGGTATTAGAGCAGTGGCCCAGTGTCATGATCAGTGGTCAAACTATGCCTACTGAATTAGACTTGGCAAGCATGACCAAAGAACTCAAGCACGACTTCACTGCTTTGAAGCAATTCAGCGAAATGGCCCCAGTCAGTCGGGTGGACAACGAGGAAGATAAAAGACGGCAGATTTATGACAGTGATAAGTTGTTCCTGGTAGAGAGAAGCCTCCTCACCTTGTCGAATGCCTGGGGGCCAGGGAAGTTCGCAGCTTCTGGCTGTGTTGCAGCTACGATATTTCTCGACAACTACATCCGTGGTATCGCTTTCCGAGCCCGAATAATGGCAAGTCGCCCTTTTGGGCGAAATCCTTCGTAGTCTCTTCAAACCTGCACGGCAGCATACTGACTTGGAGATTGACAGGATCGATTGGTGGCTCGACTCCAATTCTCGATGAATATGGTTCTCACCGATATATCACGCCACAACTCCAATGAAGGCAGCACCAAGGCCATGCTATGGGTTCTCTTCGTTGGCGGAGTTGCAGCCGGAGCCCGACTGGAGCGAGAGTGGTTTATTTCACATCTTCTCGGCTTCACGGATGCTCTGGACTTACAGCTATACGAACAAGCCGAATCAATTTTGAGAAGTTTCCTTTGGCCCGCTGCCTGGCATAATCTCGGTCAAGAGTTGTGGACACAAATTGAAGAAGCCAGGACTACGAAAAGTATGATATGGCCCCTTGCCGTCGACATGGCACCTCTGGGACATTACCAATGGAGTCGTCTTGATGCTGATGGATGTTCAGGCCAATGAAATACTTCGATGATTGCTTAAACCGAAACAACACACAAAATACGAAAAATACTTGGGACCTGTGCTGAATCGAACTAATCTGGGCACCGTTTTGCTATGAAGGAGTACCGACTTGGTTCTTCTGTACATTCCCCTTCCCTCTGCGACAATTTGGGGATGCTTACGAAAAAGACGTCGAGGAATTCGACACACGACCTCGATACTTTGGACTGCAATTCATGAAACAACAGGCTTGTCAATGGAAACACAGAAAATGATTAAGGGATCTTCAAATACGTTGTGGCTTCGAAGAACTTATGAGATATGGGTGATTGGAGGTTTTGTTAAGGATAATCGTACCCCTGCGCTAGTCTCGGGAGATCTACGAACCATTTTTGGCGCTAGGAATCTGCATGACGCTTACAATTCTCACATCGCAAGATCGCTCTCCGGGTACTCTCCAGATGCATAATTTGGTCAAGTAACTTGCTGATAAAAATGCCGAAACCGAGGGTCATCTATTGGTTCCGAACCGATTTGCGCTTGCGTGATTCCCCTGCTTTGAAAGCCGCCCTTGACTTGAATCCTGAGGCTTTTTGGCCCGTTTGGACCTGGGACCCTCATTATGTTTACAGAGCTAGAGTCGGAGTAAATAGATGGCAATTCTTGTAAGTCACAACTCTGTCCTTATGCTTTGAAACGTCTGACCAATTTTAGAATAGACTGTCAAAATGATCTCTCTAAGTCCATCACCAAAATCAACGAGAAATCGAAGCTGTTCCTCATGCGCGAAGCTCCGCAAACACTTTTCCCGAAACTATTCAAAGCATGGAAGATTACTCATCTGGTCTTCGAAAAGGATACGGATTCATACGGTAGAGATCGAGACACCGAGGTTATACGATTAGCAAGGGAAGCTGGAGTAGGGGTCATTTTTCGTTCGGGACGTACACTCTGGGATAGCGATCAACTGGTCGAGAAGAATCATGGAAAACCAACTATGAGCATAAGCCAGGTTCAGACCGCTGGTCCAAAAGTCGGAAAGATTCCGCGACCTATACCAGCGCCAAAGTTCTTACCTGATCCCGGAGAATCCAACTTGGACTTCGAGCAAAATCAACCGGAAGTAGCTCCGGACTTCAACAGTGGATCAAGAAAACACGAGGACAAGTCATATGAGAAGATATCAGGACCACATGAAGACTTCACCGTACCGGCGCTTGAAGAACTCGGCTTTCCAGCAGCGACGGGCCCTCATCGAGGCGGAGAAACAATTGCCTTAGAAATGCTGGACAAGATCATCGCCGACGAGAAATACACCGCAACATTCGAAAAACCCAATACAGCACCAACAGCATTCGAACCACAAGCCACAACCCTCCTCTCACCACACCTCCATTTCGGCAGTCTCAGCATCCGAGAATTCTACTGGCGCGTCCAAGATGTCGCAGACAACTACTCTGGCAAAGCATCTCGACCGCCTGTCTCTCTTACGGGTCAACTCCTCTTCCGCGATATGTACTTCGCCGCCCAAGCCTCCCTCGGCTACTCCTTTGGCCAAACACTCTACAATTCGCATTGTCGGTTCATCCCCTGGCACTTACCCAGCAAAGTCAACCATGAAACCAAGACCGTGATAGGAGAATACCACATTGACTCCCCACAGGCAGAAGAATGGCTCCTGCGCTGGAAATACGGCCGAACAGGCTTCCCCTGGATCGACGCCCTAATGCGCCAACTCTGCCAAGAAGGCTGGATCCACCATCTCGGTCGGCACGCTGTAGCATGTTTCCTCACTCGCGGCGGATGCTACATCTCTTGGGAACGCGGAGCTGAAGTTTTCGAAGAATGGTTGATCGATCATGAAACTGCTTGTAATGCGGGGAATTGGCAGTGGTTGTCTTGCACTGCTTTTTATGCGCAGTTTTATAGATGTTATTCTCCGATTGCGTTTCCGCAGAAGTGGGACAAGGAGGGAAAGTTTGTGAGGAGGTATGTTCCTGAGCTGAAGGGGTTAGATAAGAAGTATATTTATGAGCCGTGGAAGGCGCCCATTGCTGATCAGAAGAAGGCTGGCGTGAAGATTGAGGGGGATGGGAAGGTGGAGAAGGAGGGGGTTTATCCGATGCCGATGTTTGACTTCGCAGAGAGGAGGACAATTTGCCTTGATGGGATGAAGAAGGCGTATAAGGTGGGATTGTATGGTGATGATCCGAAAGTCATTGATGGGACGTGGAGGGAGTTGTTTGATGACGATGTGGAGGGTCCAACCGAGGGGAAGAGTTTTGAGGATGCGATGGGACGTGAAGCTGAAGGAGATGACGCAAAATTGAGAGAAGTTCCTGTTGGTGGAGATAAAAATGATGGTGCAGTTGAAGAAGATAAAAGTGGTGCAAAAGAGAAGGGAGGAGAGAACAAAGGTGGTGACGCTACGAAGGGCAGGAAGCGAAAAGGTGTTCAAGGAACGTTGGATGGCCATGTGAAGAAGTCGAAGAAGAAATTGTAACCTCGGAATTTCAGTGGATGAGTTGGTACAATATGATACCGATGAATTTTCGACACACGGTATTTAAATATTTAATCTTTGAATGTTCCTCTGGTCTTCGAACACTCTTTACCCAAATTTAGTGACAAGTGCATTGACTGAATGACGCACATCTTGCTTCACGGGCTCCCGAGAAGCAAGGAAGGATTTAGCAAAAACTCTCGAGACGTCAAATCTAGATATACTTTGAAGAGGAGAGTGAGAAGCAGGGCAATCAGCGCTTCCTCGACGTTCTGAGAAGGTCGCATGGAAGGGTGGAAAACACAAAATCAATATTTTCCCTACATACCTACCTGCGTTCCCCTTTGCCTCTATTCTTAGCCCCTAGAGACACTGTAGGTTCCTCCAATTGACCATCCCGGTTATGATCCGCCATCTCCTCGCCTTCAAAAGAGTCAAATTTTCCTCTTTCGGTTAGCTCCTCTCTTGCTTCCACACAGCCTTGCGATCTATATAGATTTAAATAAGCAAAACTTTTCCATAGCCAACAGAAAACACTAGTTCTTGAACGACCAGCACTAGTTACCTGTCCTCCCAGGCCCAACAGCCATTCGAATTGAGCGGATTGGTTCACCTTCCCCCACCCTTTCGACTAGTTCCACTATTGCATGTATAAGCCTCCCCCTCGAATTGTCTTCCATTGCTTTCTTCCTCTTTCACATGCTCAACTGAATTTGGCGTCTCAATTTGACGCGTCACATCTCACTTCGACCTTGATTCGATTGATGTTCGCGTAAGGTAGAACTTGCTCTATTATTCACTTATCCGAACTCTCTCGAACAGACGCAAGCTGTTACTTGCATGCCCTAGTTTTCTTTCGTTGGGTAGTGTGTTCGTCGTGACCAGGATGGAGACTCGACAGTAGGCCCCTGTCAGTCGATTTGCGTTTCCTGATGTGCTTGTGTGAAGCAAGAATGGAAGTCACGTCTTGGCATGGGGTCTCGCTTAACGATTTGGGGAGGAGTGATGAGGTCTGCCACTCATCATCAGCCTGCCTTCACTCTTCGTACCGGGATTGCGATCGCGGCATCACCGACACTTATGCTGTTGGCGGCAATCAGATCATATGACACCGGCTTCCATCACGCTGTAGAAAATTTGGAACTCATGACCGTGACGTGTGCTTCTGAAATGCGAGGCACAACGAACACTTCGAGCTTTCTTTGTAGGGTCAAGCCGCCTTTTGATATTATGCCTCTAAAGACAAAATTTGAAGGTTGGTTACCCCGACTGATAGTTCGTAGATGGATCAACAGCATGGAGACAATCATTTGCACGAATATTTACGTTGCTTCCAATAATCTTGCCAACATGTGTGTTAAATCATTCCTGCTTCTGGCTAAAAAATTGAATGCTGGTGTCGTCTTCAGGTGTCGAGTAAAGTAAGGTTTAATGCTTTAAGTTTAGAAAAAATATCACCTTTGCGATTTTCTCTCTCAGCAGATTGAAGTTCGTGAAGAGCGAGTTGTCGAGTCGTTGGGAGAGAATATTGAAACTTCGCCAATGAACTCGAGATGCATTCATAAGACAAAAATGAATACTTCGTTCTGAACTTTCTTCGTCTTGAAAACTCATAATGCCGCTAATGTGGGCCCGGTTACTCAAGTAAATGTTTTTGAAAGTGAATGGCGCCCTACCATCGATTTCTCAACCGGGCTTGACTCGGCAAACCTCAGCCTTCCGCGAACGGGAAGTAGCATATAACTTTAAATAAGGATATTTTGTACATTCAAATCAAAGCAGGCTTGATGGTGTAGTCGTATCATTCACGCTTCGGGTATTCATTCCTAATTGTGTGAGGTCCTGGTAAGCTTGATCCTTCTCACCTTCGAAATCCAAAAAATAGCTAATTTCCCAACAGGGTTCAAATCCCAGTCAAGCCCCTTCTTTTGTTGGCCCTTTTAGCAGAAAATAGAAGGGTAGCTTTTTAGATGCATTTCGGGTTTGAACTGCCGTGAGCGATGTGGTCCTCAAGGGAGTGTCTCGCTTAACGCTTCACGCATTGCTTGTGATGTATCGTCCATCGTATTCCCACATGGTAGATGGAAAGGACAGGGTCTGATTTTCAGAGATTGCCAACGTTTCCGTTCAACTCTCGGCGCCATGCAGGTATTGATCATCGTGAACTTCCCGAGCTGCCTCCAACCTTTGTTTATCGCAGCACATTGAAGTTCCAGTCTTGCGTTCTGCAATTCGTAGAAGTCGTAATCTCGGATGGCATTATCGTTCAACATTGAAAGGTTGTTCCATTCTATTTTCTCAGATCTCGATCAAATTGGGAAAGAAAAGTTCGCGAGGGGTGAGTTATTTGACTCGCGAAGTGATTATCTCAATGTCGATCTTCCTTGAACACGCACACCAGCACCAGACAAAATAATGTGAGGAGCCATTGGACTCGATGAATATTTTGCTCCCTTTACCTTTGGTGCTTCAAGCTCCAGCTATGGTGAGATCGATTAGTTGTATCATAGGACTGCGCCATCGACTTCGCCATCCGGACTGACTCACCCGGCGAACCTCACACAAACCGTCTGTAAATGTACCATATAGTTTTAAATAAGCATTTATTGAACATACAAAAAAACAAGGCTGGCTAGTTCAGTGGTAGAATACGTGCTTTGGGTGTTTAATAACAAACAAGTACGTGGTCCTCGGTTCGACCCCGAGGTCAGCCCCATTTTTGCTTTTTCCCCTTGGGGCTAAGCGAGCAACTTCTTTTTGCATAATTTATTCTCTCTCTTTTTCTCGCACAAGCTGTGGGTAATTTTAACCGAGAAATGAACGTTTACTCAAGCTCGTGTTATGTTCTTCGAGAACTAGCCCGGCTTCCGCCAAACCTCACGGCCTGTTTTTGATTTCCCAGGTCCTCATCTTCCCCCAATTTCCCAATCCTACCTCACCTTCTCATCACCATCTGTCAGAGTCGTGAGGTTGTCAGTCGTATCTCCATTACTAAGATTCTCCTAATCCGCAGCTGAGTCACTGACCTTTCTCTGCACGTCCCAGGCTTTGTTTACTGACAGCCGAGTTCCAACTCAGCAGGTCCAAAATATATTTTGTTATTCTTCCAACCTTCCAGAGGTCTCTCGAGCCAGTCATTCCTTCTCAAAACCTCTGCTACAGCAACACCTATGCCCTAGACAACCCTGCCCTTCTTGCAGGCGCTATTTCTGCCTTTACCATCGTGAGTCCCTCGTACAACCTTTCCCCAGGCTAAGACTTTTATAGAGCCTTTCCGGCACACACTCGTCGAGCTCCTCCAAGCCTAAACCCTCTTCAAATGATATACCCCAATCCAACAGCTCTTGAGCACAACAATCCTTACTTCCTTCCACAGCCTAGCCCACTTACCATTAACCACCGAAGTTCTGACTTCTCACCAAAGCACGATTCAGCTACTCAGTTGTCTAGGCAAAATTACGGACGTGACTTTTCCAGTGAACACACGCCGAGGAATTGAATCTTGGCCAAAGGATTGCTATTACATTTGATCTCGCACTCTCAAATGCGAGGAAAGGAGGTGCAGGATGGACATGACGTAAATATCAGGAAGTGCGGTGTTGACTCTTAATCTGAACGGCCCCTAAATCCGAGGTTCTGTGGATTGAGAAAGTACAAAATCTGGAGTCGGGATGAGACGAAAAACAGGGACTTGAGAAGCTACCTCAAGTCTAACACGAACTATCTCCTCAGGATATGCTGGCCGAGGGGGAGGAAAAGGGTTTCTTAAACTAGATATGTGCCACTGACTAGAATACAGACGCGAAAGTCAACACTTCGAGAAAGACACACAGTTGCTAGAAGTTGGTCATCGCCTGCATCCGTTCTCTCTGATCGTGTGGCCCTAAGCAAGCTAAGTGCATCCAATGTGTCATTACCAGAAATCTCTCAGGCAATGATGAGCCTGGGATCGGCATCTCGATCAATGAAAACCCTAGCAGAAGGGGGGAGTGTCCAGAAAGTCCTGGTAGGCTGGAAGATTGAAGCGCTGGAGAAAGCCTCTTGCAGGTTTCGAATGAAGCCACAGCCATATTTGCCAATCAGTATTATTTTACAATAGTAACTGGCGAATGATGTTATTTCTGATGATTGAGATCTTCAATGAGTCAAGACTGGTGCATGTACCCGTCGCTCAACGGCATTTCCTTGCCGCCCACGGAGAAGTAGCAAACAAACACTTGGAACATTGGTATATCCACCTCGCACCTCACCATCCCCTCAAAAACCGCAAAGGAGACTATTCTTTGAAGATTTTCGATATCTCACTTTTTTTATATCGAATTTCTATCCGACTCGACTGAAGACTCAAAGAAATCTCTCCAACTTCTCCACCTAGGGAAGAGCCTCCTCCCCTCACACAAGAACAAATGGAAGAGCTCACCAAGAACTTTCGACCCTACATGATGACACCATGAATTTTAGCCTCCCAGAGCACCACCTCTCCTCTTCAGGCTCTCATCGAAGAGATCGCCAATAACTTCAGATCCAGTCCCGACAGAGCCTCGAAGACATTCGCCAACATCCAAGACGCAGTCCTCAACAACACGACGAGAGTCCGCGACCACATGCAGCCGTTGGCCAGCTTCACTCATCCGTGGAACTCGTGCAAGCTGGCAGCGACACTCGTTTTGGTACTTGCATCTTCGAAAGACACAATGCTTGAAGCTATGAAGTTCCAATCTAGAAGCTTGGGAGGTTTGCCAAATTTGGAAATCACCCGCAGTACTCCAACAACGTCTTTCTCAACTGCATTCGAAATTGCAAAGTCCGTTGCCTTAGGACCAGGAAAGAAGACGACGATTCTGGGCGTCTCGTTGGTTGATATGCATATCTTTGAGCTAGCAGAAAAGGGCCAGTCAGAACCATGGAGTTCGTTCGCGCATACATTTGTTGTTGGAATTCACAATGCTTGAAGCTATGAAGTTCCAATCTAGAAGCTTGGGAGGTTTGCCAAATTTGGAAATCACCCGCAGTACTCCAACAACGTCTTTCTCAACTGCATTCGAAATTGCAAAGTCCGTTGCCTTAGGACCAGGAAAGAAGACGACGATTCTGGGCGTCTCGTTGGTTGATATGCATATCTTTGAGCTAGCAGAAAAGGGCCAGTCAGAACCATGGAGTTCGTTCGCGCATACATTTGTTGTTGGAATTTGATGTAAATGAGGCGTGCGGCCCGAAAGGCAAACAGAGACCCATGGTGCCCAAGTTTGAAGGTTGAACCCGGGTGCATCCCATTCCCGATGTCCGGGTAGAGCATGTGAAGAAATTTGACTTTCTCTGAAGCTGATGCCTGTGTTTTGGATAAGATATGAAAATAATGTGGTAGTACCTCAACCCGCAAAATAGCCAAGATAGCGTGGGTTGTATATTTCCAGAACAAGACTTGAGGCTGGTCGCTAGCCATATGAAGCATAACAGTAGCTTTGTGATTTCTTGCATTTGAGAAACAAAGTTAACGCTGTGCTTTTAAAGTGCATGAACTTCACATTCGTCAAGGCTGTCAGTGGCTTCATTCGTCCCCAACAAGCAAGTCTCGAACTCTCGCCCCACCGGATCACGTATCCCATTTCCCCGATCCGACCGGGGGAAAGTGAGTTTCGGGAACATCTCCGCGAAACTTACACAGCACAAACTCATGACCACAGAGGGTTCAAGAGCTTAACTTTGTCTTGCGCGTCTTCAAGCATCAAAGCCAACAAGACCTTTTAGCAGTGTTTCTAGACAACTAGAAATCCGAGTTGGTCTGCGTTATATTGATGCAGTGCTTCAGACCTACGTGGTCATCCCTGAAGTAAGTAATGGCTCGTTGAGACCATTGGCCTCTATACGACAAGTCTTAGCTTGCTCTGGCCCTCGAAAGTTATAACGGGAAAGTCGAATTCTCTGCAGTGCAAGGCTGCAAGCTCAAATATCTCTCAAAGACGTGGGGCCTACCCCTAGGCATATGCCAGAACCGTCTTTCGGCGACAGAGCTATCTCTCGCCGGTTCGGTACAACGCTACAAAGTACCTTGATGTCATTGGGACATCAGTAAGTGCTGATTACTGCAGTGTTGAAACCCAATCATGGTCTTCTACCACAGTACGGATGTAACGACAAAACAAGACAGAAAATGCCCACATGCCGAAGGATCATGACTCGGGAATACCATTTAAGGCCCTATTCTTGACTGGTTGAGCCGAGCTCTTGCTCCGTGAAACTCAAAAACAACCCATCTTAGCTTTGTTCGAGAAGCCAAGCGGCTCGTGAGATGCGTAGGGGATGCCAGTGCCGATGCTGACGGCTCGGCTGTCTTCCCGAGCGTTATAAATGGCGTGTTTTTCTACGGATCAGCCGTGCTCGGGGGACTTGTTCGAAGGGCCCGTCAGTCAACTTTGATGTAAATATCCATGCACGATTCGTACGTCAATGCGAAGTGACCAAACTCTGCTCACGAGGCCGGTTATCCGCTTGTGCGAGCTCGCGGGGAAGTGTCTTTGTCTGCCGAAGCCGATGGTTACGAAGCCGAATTATCTCGGCCCGGGGCTGCATCAGCGGCGATTCAGCGCATCTCCTCAGTCAAATCTCAAGTTCCACAGGAAGCAAAGGAACAGCCACAGTCAAAGACAACTTGAGGAAAGTTTCGCAAGGAGACAGGGTACACGAAAACAGCTGCACTCCGCAACAGATGCTAGATACGATGCGATGGTCCGAGATTCTGTAAATGTGCGGCAAGCATGAGGAAAGGATAATTAATTTTGCGATCCTCCACGACCAACATTCTCAGAGTCTATTCGCAAGTCAGCGCGATTCCCATTCTTTCTGTCTCGGAAGCCGTAGAGACTCAGCTCATGCAGAGTTCCGGTTTGTAACATGATAGAAGCCATGTACCAAATCATTGCGACAAATATCTGCAAGTTGAAGATCTGATGGCCATGATAAGAATGCTGGAAAAATCGCTGGAAATGGGCGCATTTGATTGATCGCCCAGGCTAGTAATAAAGCGGATGTTGAGGTTACACAAACTCATCTTTAAATTAACCGTGACCCTCGATTGTTGGCCTGTGAACCACTGCACGCTTGCAGCCACATCGCTGCAACACTTGTACCTTTTCAAACGTTGACCGGCAGTTGAAGCCCCCAGGCATTGCCTCATCTGGAGAAGAGTTCCTTGGATACCAAAATATGCAGCAAGCTGGCTGCGATGGACCGTTGCTTGAGATGGTCAGAAGTGGTAAACCGGTTGGCCACCGCGTCCATCGTATGCTCCCTTTTCGGACGAGAGCTTAAGGTTTTCAGAGGCACTCTCATCCTTTCCATGCCTCGGACTATCGGACATTGGCCTGCCTGTTCCTGTAAGGATTCAAGGAGAATGCCTCTCCTCCGTGCCCAACATGGTCCAAGCTATTGTCGCTTGTCACAGCCCAGGTGGTGCGGAACATCGAATAGGCAGATACTCAGCAACTCGGAGATGAACATGGACCACACGTCTCAAGGATACCTTCGAGAAATGATGTTCCTGCAAAGCCGTCGTCTTCGACTTCCACTGCCGGTCTATTTCTTTGGGCGTCATCGGCTATCCATGGAATGGAACGAAGTATGAGATTCGGAGACCTGCTTTCAACGTCGCATGGCCCTTGCGCTCCGGCTGCATCGATTCGCTGAAATTGATGCAATTGGTCCACAGAGACCCGACAGGCGGTAACAATCTGATCACTTGCTCCCGGAAAACCGTTGCAGTGAGATTGGGGATGATGAAATGATGGGTCGTTGGATAGGACGACGCGGGCTGTTGCTGGAAGCACCTGGGCTGACGTCTCGACTCGTTCCTTTGGCGGTGTTCGGCCAGGAGAGTCAGCAATTTCGGGAAGTGGGGACCTTTTGAATGTGCGACTGTAGGCCGGGTAAAAAGCACTTCGGCCTCGAGCCATGTCCAAGGTCCACGGGGGCCAGGAAGTATAACCAAGGTTGCTGCCCAAGGTTCAACAGGTCGACGAGGACCGACGATCGGTCATATCTACCACTAGAGGCGCATCCGAGACGGCAGCAACACATGTGGCCTTCCAGGATAGCTCATTTCGTGACAAGTCGGGGCCGGGGAGTGTAACGAGTCGGCTGGGTACTTGCTGGATGTACTACGGTACCAGGGCCTGCCTCCCTCGCTTCCCTGCACTATGTTTACCGTCGAGGCACATATGGGCCAAAAGCGTGGAGTAGCAGCAGGAAGGAGGGTCAGTGGCATCTGGTGCTGTGCTGTGGTGTGGTGTAGTGTGCTGTGGGTGGTTCTTGAAGAAAGGCGAGGGCAAGTTCACGATGTTCTTGCTGCTGGCGCCAAGCTACAGTAGCTTCTCTTAATAGACTCGAGACTAAAAGTTTAGTCCACGAGCCAGAACCTCCGCGAGCACAGGTCACTTCTTCCCCCCCACTCTCCTCCTTCTCATCACTCACCGTCTCGTACATCCTCCGGGGCCAAGGGCACATCATATCAGATCCCACTTTACGACTCTTATCGTGCCTTGCTTGTCCTGGACTTTTACGTTAAGGTTTGGCGCTGACGCTGCCAGTATCCGTCGAGCTCTCTCTCTGTATTAGCTCGAGCGTCTTTTTACCCTCATTCTGTCCTTGCTCTTCCAGAGTTCAAATACAAAGTCTTCCCTCAACATTGATATTCTTTTCTTTGCCACTTTCATCCATGATCACTTTTGTCTGCAAGGGCTATCTACTTTATTTGATCCTCCTCTTTGATTGATTCTTCGGACCTTCAACAATATTCACCGCTCATCATGTCTCCTTCAGCATTATTGAATGATAACGATCAGCATGACAACCATCTTGCTCCTGCTCTCAAGAATGGTGTACACCTCAATGGGCACTCTACGTTGACCAAAGGTCCATCCCTCACCAATGGGTCTCTCAAAGCTGAATACCTGCTTGACCGCAATCTTCGCAAAGCATATCCAGTTGTCAAAGGTGGCAAGGGCAACTACTTGTATCTCAACGACGGCCGAAAAGTCTTCGATTCCACATCCGGAGCGGCAGTCTCCTGTCTTGGCCATGGCAACCAGAGAGTCATTGATGCAGTTGCTGCTCAGATGCAAACCGGAACCCCGTACCTGGCTTCGACTTTCTGGATGTCAGAGGTTGTTGAAGAGCTTTGCAAGGAACTGATCAATGGCACGGATGGCAAGATGGCTCGCGTCTACTTGACCGGTTCTGGTCAGTTCTCCACCCCCACTTAGATTTCTTTCAAACTTATATTGTCAGGTTCCGAGGCCATGGAAGCCACAGTCAAGATGGCGCGCCAATTCTTCTTTGAGAACAACAAGAACACTCCAAGGGTCAACTTCATCGCAAGACAGCACTCTTACCATGGAAACACAATTGGTGCTCTTGGGATATCAGGCCATGTCGCTCGTAGAGCCCCTTACGAACCATTTCTCATGGACAATGTGCATCATGTATCACCATGCAATGCATACCGGCAGCGTCAGGAGGGCGAGTCGAACGCCGCGTTCGTAGCGAAGAAAGCCGCGGAGCTGGAAGCGACATTCCAGGAACTCGGTCCCGAGACGGTCGTTGGTTTCATCTGCGAACCAGTAGTGGGGGCCGCTCTCGGCTGCGTTCCATCAGTTCCAGGTTACTTGGAAGCGATGCGAGACGTCTGCCATAAGCATGGCGCATTGTTCATACTCGACGAAGTTATGAGTGGAATGGGCCGATGCGGAACTTTACACGCCTGGCAGGATGAGGATATTGTCCCGGATCTTCAGACAATCGGGAAAGGCCTTGGTGCCGGCTATCAGCCCATCGCTGCGGTCCTGATCTCACAGAGAGTCGTCAACGCCTTGCTCGATGGTAGCGGCCAATTTGTTCATGGGCAAACATACCAAGGCATGCCCGTCCAAGCTGCAGCGGCACTTGAGGTTCAAAAAATCATGCGCGAGGGAAATATGATGAAGAACGTCCAAGTCCAAGGCGCTTATCTAGAAGCGCGCCTCAAAGCTCTTCTTGGAGATCATCCAAACGTTGGCGATATTCGTGGTCGTGGACTCTTCTGGGGTATCGAGTTTGTCAAGGACAAGAAGACGAAGGAGCCTTTTGATCTCAAAACAGGCATCGCTCAGAAGGTTTCCGACACTGCGATCTCGGCCCCTTTCAACATGGTCATGTACCCAGGTACCGGTACAGCCGATGGTGTCAGAGGAGACCATGTGATACTTGCACCTACCTACATTGTCACCAGGGAAGATATCGATCATATTGCGAAGACAGCATCTGATGTTGTGCATCACGTCTTCAGTGAGCTATGAACTGTAGATATTGGAAGGGAAATGGGTGACACTTGTCATTACAGGCTTGCACATACTTCATTTCAACATGGATTTCAACTATAGAATACGGCTTTGCATTCATTTTGCAACATCGGTGTAGATAACAAAGCGTAATCTATGATCTGTGCCCGTCATCACTCGTGCAATCATCAGTGAAAGAAATACATTGCCCTTGATTGACTTAATGCAGACAGAGTTGGCTCTTCCAATGAGCAGAAGTTCGGGTGCTTGTCTGCACCTATTTTGCAAAGTACAGTTTGCTTAAAGAACAGAAATAAAAAACCACGTCCTTTCGTTTACTTTCGACACGTAAATGTTCAGTGATCGTGTGGTCGCCGCGGCGATTATCAAGACGTGCGGCCGGGAACTTGCACACAACCATTTTGAGAAGGCACCCTCGACTCGATCCTTCCAACTCCAGCGCGACTTCCCAAAGAGCACAACTACAGTTCCCCAATTCGTAAGAGTATTCTTGCACATCATACTTGATCTCCTCCTGAATTCTTTGCACTTGCAAACAACGCTCGCAGTCATCACAATGGCTACGACCACTATCTACAAGCCCGACGACTTCGCCAACGCAGTCCACGAGGAGCTTCATTCCACCTTCGCTGCTCAAGCCAAGGCCAAGATAGTCCCCGATGACGAGTTTGCTGTCCACTACGAGCCATCCCATGTTGTTAGTTTGGCTATCTTGGACGAGCTCTACGACAATGTGGAGAACGGTCCTCTTAGCAAGAACGCTCTCAAGGCCAAGAACAAGAGCTTCAAGGCTAAGTAAGCCCAACCTTCCCGCTGAATTGGCACCAAATTCATGGTATTCCTTCTCTTTGTAAATGCGGAGATGCACTTCACCTCGGCACGATGCTTTCCAGCACTGATGATACATGCGGCACTACTCCACAGGTGTACAAGATTGCTGACTTCACCCTTCTGTGACATAGACTCAAGAACCACCCCAAGAACCCCAAGGACCTCTTGAAGACTCTTCAGACTTGCCGTGCTCTTGACGACGACGACGATGAGGGCGAGCTCGTTCTCAAGGCTCAGGAGTCTGTTCGCAAGGCTATCAAGTTGGGACGCTTCTCAGCTTCTCCTGCCGTCAAGAAGGTTGGTGGTGAGTCCATACTTTCATTGTTGTCAATACCTTCCCACTGTTGTTTTCGACGTCCAAATCATTCGTACCTGTTTGGATAGTCTCGGCGGTAGAATGTCGATGCCATTTCACGAAGTCACGCGGAAATCACTCTCTGGCTAGACGATCGCAGACCCAACGCAGAGAAACAATTGATTTCAGCCAGAAAGCACTGCTACCTGTAGCTGAAAAGGTATGCACAGTGCACCAAGCGGCAGTTTGGTGGAAGCTTGCAATTTCCTCCAAATTTGCTGTCTGTGATTGGGTATATTTCGCCTGCATGTCCAAAGACAAGGCTATCGAGGCGCAATCATGTCGCATTGTTGACGACCATCTCGGATATTCAGCTAACAGAGCCTTAGTGCGTCGCTCCGAGAGCCAGGTCACTCCTGGCAGCACTAAGCGCCCGTACAACTGGAAGGATCCCGAGCACAAGAACAAGAAGCGAGCTCTTGAGCGCAAGGACACGCTCGATGAGATCAAGTCCAAGTTCATGGCTAAGCTGCTTCCCTTGGGCCAAGACTCAGGCGAGGAAGTTGCGAAGACCGTCAACATCAACAAGGAGGAGAACACCAAGGTTGAAGAGGAGGACTCCGAGGATGACAAGAACGAAGCCGATGACGATGATAATGAATCTGACACCGAGGCTAGCAAGTCCGAGTCTGAGTCTGAGGAGGAAGATGACGACAGTGGAGAGGATATTGAGACTGACGGCCTCTTTGTCGGCAGCCTCAATAGCAGCCCTTCTAAGGTTGCGACCGGCCGTCAACTCGCAGTCCTCGTCAACAAGTCCTTCGGTGACCTCATGAAGCGCACTCGACCCTCAAACTCCGAGGAGCCGTCCAACCATCAAGTCAAGCTTCGCGAGGTTCTCGACAAGATTAAGGGCGGCAAGGCTGGAGAGCTTACTCCGAGCGAGGAGGTAACGCTTCGTGAGGAACTTCGTCTTTGATTTGGCTTGGAGTTGTCGATTTTCGGCGCGTGATATTGCTTGATCGACTTTCGACTCGATGGATCATCTCGCAGTGGGCTTCGGTTATCGTTTTCCACCAACATCTGTTTGTAAAGGTTTGACGCCTAGATCGTATCTCTGAGATGATCGGACTCGTCGAGACTTTTTCTGATTTGTATTTTCAGCACATGGGTTAAGGGTTGTTATGAGATTCGTGAATTCGCGCATACTGAAGTAAAGTCATACAAAAATACAAAGTTCGGATTACCGTCCTTTCGTACAACATCTCCATGGTATCAATGCAACGTGATAGGTGCCAAAGACCAGGTAAAGATGTGTAGCACTAGCAGCAATTCGAGGCTTTAAGGAGGCATTTACTTTATTCTCAATATGAATATTGAACTTACTCAAAGACCGCAGATTACTCTCCAGGTTTAAAAGCCAAGGACGGCCGAGTATCACGGGACCAGCTGTATCCCCAAAGCGCCATGGACAAATTACCGCCTTACCCTGCGCCTACTTATCCCCCTCCAGAACCTTCACACCCTCCCCAAAGTCCAATATATCAGCCGCCGACTTTGCAACACCACCCCATCGCACAACTCTACCATCATATTAGCACTGTAGCATGTCATTTGGTGGGACAGAGCTCCGGAGCCGGGAGCTGGGAGTTGTCTCAGGAACCTGCAGGCAAACACAACATCTCAACAGCCAGCTCCAGCCTCCAACAACCCTCGAAGACAATACCAACAACTCAGTATGGAACCAAGACATACCCTTTCTCATCAACACCCCAACTCCCACTCGTCTGCCATCGATTCCCACTCTCCGTTGGCCGATTCCAGATACCCTCCTCCTTTCCTAGCTTAAACACATTCCACATACTGATTGGATTTAGGACATGCCATGCACTTGAAACTCCTAATCCCCATTTTGCGTATATTTCTCGTTCGAAATCGACAATTACGTGGATGTCGCCGGGCCCATAGAGGGCAGAGAGCCATTTTTCGGTTGATTCTTGCGAGCTGTGCGAAACTGCGATGAAGTTTATGTCTTTGTGAGTGGAAGCTTGGTCGCGGAGGGATTTGAATGTTTTTTCTGCGACTGGTAGGGTGGGAGTTAGCTTTTGGTTGGGACTGGAGAGGTGGGGGGAGAGGACGGACCTGGACAGCCGCAGTGGCGGAGGAAGGCGATGATTGTTGGGTTTCCGTTCTTGGGTGGGAAGGGGAGTTTTTCGGACGAAGGGGCTTGGGAGCCGATATCTGGAGCGGGGGAGGTGGTGAGTGGGGTTGGGGAGAGCCAGGAGTTAAGTTCTTGTTGGAAGGTCATTTTAGACTGCTTCCGACCGTGTGAGTAGGTGAGTGTCTGTGATTAGAGGATTGAAGGTTAGTGGGGTAGTAAGAGAGAGTAGCAACTTTATGTATGTCGTCGTCGTGGTGGGTGGCTAGTGAGGTCTATGATGATGTCTGTGAATGATCGACGGTGGTGGTGAAGCTCGAGCCCTGATCTGACTTAGCTCCAAGTCAAGTAGATCTGTAACTCTCTTCCCAACTTCGAGCTTTATGCGGACATGATGAACATGTATTTAATTCTAAATTGATGCTTCATACTCAAGCTGCTTGATGTATTTCTTTTTAATGCTTGCCTTTCTGTTATTTCTCAGCTCAAGGTTGCTCTGAGGCTATTGACACTACCCCTGCAAGTTGCAGGAGGCTACAGACCTCGTCAGCTGCGATGCCTTCATACTTTTCACATCCTCACCTATAACTGTTTTCTTTCATTTCGAGCGACAGCATTCTGTTCTGTTGAATGCAACATCCAGTCTTTTGGGTAAAGTTCGCAAAATGCGGCTAATCAACACATCCACACTCACTCTGCAAGAGTTTTTCGGCACAGACACCCCCGAGTACTGCATTCTTTCTCATCGATGGGAGACCGAAGAAGTCACTTTCCAAGATTTTCAGGCTGCTGGAAGAGGACCTCGGATGAAAGGCTACTTAAAGGTCTTAGGCTGCTGCAAACAAGCACTCCTGGATGGATGGAAATGGGCATGGATTGACTCCTGTTGTATCGACAAGACGAGTAGCGCTGAGCTGTCTGAAGCGATCAATTCTATGTTTTTGTGGTATCGAGAATCGCAAGTGTGTTATGCGTACTTATCTGATGTGCCGTCGATCGAGGGACGAGATGAGCATATGACGAAATTGAATCTTGGACAGAGCAAGTGGTTTACAAGAGGTTGGACACTTCAAGAATTACTGGCTCCTGAATATGTGGTGTTTTATGATGAGAACTGGGCAGAAATAGGCACGAAGGCCTCTCTGTCGGATGTTATCGAGAAGCGTACAGGGATCAAGGACCTGACTCGTTGGGAAGAAGCTTGCGCTGCACAGAAGATGTCTTGGTCAGCTTGGAGAGAAACTACCCGAGTCGAAGATCTGGCGTACTCTCTCTTAGGGATTTTTGGGGTGTATATGCCACCGCTGTATGTGAGTATGTCCTACATCAGCACTCTCCATGTCCCAAGTCATTAAGAAGGTAGAACCGCTTCTATGCTAGCATCAAAGTCCGGTCTTGCTTTGCTGATTTCTGATATCTTGTTAGGGCGAAGGTGAGAATGCTTTCCAAAGGCTCCAGCTCGAGATCATCAACAAATCCGACGACGAGTCTCTGTTCGCATGGATTAGCACCAACAGAAGAGCAAAGACCGGCCTTCTCGCCACTTCACCAAAGAACTTCAGAGACTCCGGTGATATCTCTACGATGAAAGTTCATGGCGACAGCGGCAAAAGTTTCAAACGCGAGAAACCCTACTCTATTACGAATATGGGCCTGCGTGTTGAAGAGGCGATCATTCAAGCGGACCTGACGGCGATAAAGAGGTTGAATGGGGGCTCGATAAATCGTATAAGCGGCTCTTTTCAGATCAATGAAATTCTCTTTGGGAAAACGATCCCTGCAGCAAACATATTCTTGATGCCTTTGAACTGCTACATTCCTGGGAAGGGTGGCCATTGTGTTGCATTGATCTTGGAAAAGTTCTTCGGGAGTCAATTCATCGTCTTGCGGCATGAGCAGCATCATTTTGTCCAGATGCCGATGGCCGAAGGACAAATACAAAGGCTGGCATTCATTAAGCAAACGTTATCAAGCAAGCCTTTGAGGAAAGCGGATTTCATTTTCATGGTGGAAGCCCCTGTGTGCGACTCCGAGGTTACGTATGTGGGCAGCCATTATTTTGGCGAAATACCAGGGGGACTGGAACGCTTCGATCGAAACTGGAAGTCAACGGAGACGGTTACTAGTGGCATGTTCTACGCCCAAGAGTTTTCAATAAGTGAGGGCGCACATAGAAGCTCTTTCGGTGTTCTGGTGGAACATGAGAACGGACGTCCAGGAGTTCATCTGATCTCCCCTAATTCTGATTGTACACTGGAAGTAGCTTGGAGACTTTACACTAAGACATCTGGATATCGTCGAGGAGTTGATCGGACTTCGGTGGTTTTGCCAGGAGGAACGAATGTATCCGCAGCATTGAAGAGGATGTCCGGCACAGCTGATTTTAAGGTAGAGGCCAGGATCCTACCTCCTTGATAGTAGAAGGTGTCTAGATTTGGGGACGTAAAATTTTGTTGGAGATCATGGGAGTTGATAGGGCTGGACATTAACCGAACAAGGAGTCCTAATGCATCAAAACTCGAAGACATGGAAATGCGACAAAGCATCAATTGATGATGCCTCCCCTTTTCTTTGTAGAAGAAGGCCAAGCCAGTATTGTCTTTATTCGATTCAGGACCAAAGACTTTGGAGTGAAAAGGATTGAAACTACAATCATATTCCAAATTGAAGATGGCTTTGCGCTCAAACAGCAGGATAGGGAATCAACACGGCGAACAGAAGAGGAACGCACTTGCTAACTATGCAAACATAAACTCCATTTCTGACCTCAAAGGGTGCATCAACGCTCTTTGCGTGATTGTGACAGCCATAGCATGCCATTCCTCTAAACATGTCAATCATACAATGACATACGAGTAGTATCTACAAATCCGTCCCACCATGAACCATCTATAGCCCGTCCCAGGAGCCACAATTCCATCTATGTGCATCATAATCGTCCCATCAACCATAACGCCATATTTTCCCAGGTCCATCAATCTTGTGTCCCCAGTACCGTAAAACCTCTATTTCACATTTTCGATTCCGAGTCGCTCCAAGCACACTTTCAAGTCCTTCCCGGGAATCGAAGACAGAACCTGCATGCAAGATCCACAAGCACTCAGGCAGCACCATGTACATCTCCATCTCACCTCCGCATCCTTTCTCTGACAGATCATACACGCCACTGGACAGAGTTGGTTCCTAGACCCCCGCATGAACTTGTGTGACTGGTAGCAGTCGTAATGAACCAGATCCAATGGCGGACCAGGAAAAACCGTTCCTTGTGCCGCGGGTGATTGCAGTGTAGGGAAATATGTGTTGTGGGCAGCTGGAGAGCCAAGGGTGAGAGGTGATGCCTTGTCTGGAGAGGGTTGTGGTGTGAGGATCCGAGCAGCGAAAGCTTTCTTGGGTTGTGGTGAGCGCATAACCTGTGGTTCGGAAGTGATGGTGAGGGTCTCGCTGGGCTCTCGAGAGTGTGTGGCAAGTAAATCGGGTATCTCTGTGTCTGACATGGTGGGCGGTTTCGTTGTGGGATTTTGGTGTTGATGGTTGGCTCTAGCTTCTGCTTTTGGAGGCAATTGCGGGGCTGTCTCTTCTGGAGGCGTAAATGGCGAGATTGGAGATAGGACTTGAGGTGTTGATGGCTGTTGAACATCTGCCTTTAGATACTCGGGTGTCGGGAGGCGCTGGAAAGATGGGTATTGTTGTGGAGGTGCTTCATCTTGTTTCGAGGTATCTTCGGAGGAGGGTTTCTTCTTCAGCTTGTTTTCCAGCTTGCCCTCCAGCTTTGCAAGCCTGTTGCCCATCAAGTCAGGTTGTGGAGGAGCGGGACGAGCAGGAACAGGTTTGCGGCCAGTTATGCTTCGAGGAAGTGGGCGCTCGGTGGGTTGCTCTTGCCTCTTTGGAGGACTCGCGGTTGAACCGTTCGACTTGGCTAACTTGAGATCTGGAAACACGATGCTCCTCTCGCTCTTGACCGATCTTCGCTTCCAAATTTCTGGCCGTTGTGGGGAGCTGGTCAAAGATATAGGGCTGTCCAGAATGTTTGTCCGCGCTTCACGACTTTGATCTTCTTTGTCTTTTGGCGGTGGAGGTGGATGATCGCCTTCAGACGAACCACCGGATCTCAGTGAATCCTTTGTATCTCTGCTGCTGCCGTTTGATATGGTCCGCGATAATCCGGGGCTATCAGAATATACAGAGGAGAGGCTTCGAATCGAAGGAGGTTTGGCAGGCGGGGCTTGACCACCAATGGGCCTCCGTGGTATTGTCTTTGGGGGAACCATTGCGTCTTTTGGGAGAGGAGGGAGAGGGGATTGAGTCGGCATCATCGTCGAAGATTTCTCGTTCTCTGCAGAAGATTGATCGGGCGCGACTGGGAGGGCCTTTGAGAATCGAGAACGACCTCTTGGCGTTGAAGGGAACGTCGAAAACATCTTCGGTTCAGCGGCAGCGAGGTGCTCTCAATATGAATAGATAATTCTCAAAGATTGCAAATCACGAACATGACGGCGACCCCAGCTCCACAATACTTTGTTGCGGGATATTTGTTTAAAAGCATTCACGAAACCTCAGGGAGTACCCAGCTCCTTTTCGAGTGCTGAAACGCGAAGCTGAAATGGAAATCTATCCGACCTACCCACTCCTCGAATCAGAAGCACATCCACCACCCACCTCCCTGCTCTTACGAATCCGACGATATTCATGCAATTGAAGTCGGGATGTTCATTTGCTCGATCACCCCGCCGCCGCCCGTCGCCCATTGCCGGCGAGAACATCTCAGGGTCCATGGAAGAAGCAACAAAATTGCAGAGGGGAAAACACTGTCGACTGATCACGTCGCGTACCACTCGCCCAGGAGGTCGACGTGGCGAAGTCACACCAAGAGCCATGGAGGTTCTCAGATCAGGGGGTTTGAGGAGTGACGATGCTCTCCTCGCGGCTCCATCGTCCAAACAAGCTATGACTATTCAGTGGATCTTGTCCTGGATCTTCGCAGGGAGAGAGGCTTTGGAACATCAGCATCTCCAGATGGGCTGAGATGCCGGGCGCGGGTGCATGGCGATTCATGCAGTCAATAATAGATTTAGTAATGCCAGCGCACATCATATTGATTAATTATGCTCGGTGCACGACTATGATCATAACGGAGAACTTATGAGGCATTTGAGGAAAAGTGAAGTAAAGTGAAGTGAAGTGAAAGTTCAGATGTTCAACGGCCGGCCCGGCCTTATCTGGACTGCAAGGTTACCGTACTGTGCCCCTGAGTAGACGCCTGGGTGCCTTAGAACCAACCTTATTACGAGGACCTAGCAAAGTGCTTTGTTGACAAATAACTTCACACCATGTCAACATCAACCATTCCTTCTAGGACCAGGTCGCTGCGCAAATCCGCAGATGTAGGGACGAAATATGGAGGAGCTCAGGATGAGCAGACCACAGCATTGCGACCAGAGAGGTCGAGTCAATCACCATCTCGATTACCTACAATGAAACCTGCGGGTACGCGCGCAACTCGAAGTACAATTACATCAACATCAGCAGTAGGACGACCACCCAGCGCGACAGGAAGTACTATCAGCAATGGCTCGATGCGCCCTCCGCCTCCAAGGGCAAGCATAAGTAAGCCTGCGACGACAGGCGGGTTACAGAGATCCAATTCGAATAGGCGGCCAAGTACGACTTCAGTCACTTCACAAGCTGATACAGAGCCTGTGAAGAAAGACCGGTCAAGGCCACCCATCGCTATATCTCGACATCTACGCAATGCCTCTACCAATTCATTCTCTGCCAGTCAACAGCAGCAGCAGCCAGGACATTCACGCACGCGATCATCTTCTACACTCTCAAATTCGACCTCCACCACTCTTCCCCCACCATCAAATCGGAACTCGTTAATAGAGCCAAAGGCACAACCACAAGCCGAGCCGCCTCAATTAAGGAGACCAGCATTCTCAACTCTTCAGCAGCACTTCTCACCAGCTAAGAGTCTGGCACCAAAGCCGCACCCAGCTGCCTTTCTTGCCCCTCCCTCACCAAGCAAACTTCCTTCAAACATAGCGATATCAGCTGAAACAGCGAAGCTGCAGAACGAGCTTCTTCAACTTCATCTGCTGCACAAAGATGCTGCTCGGGTGGAACAAGAGTGGAAAGCTAGCGCGAAGCGGAAACTAGGCGTGAGATTCCATTTTGTGGTTGATCGAAACGATGAATTGGTTGCACTGGAGGTTCAAGAGACAGGCAAGATTAATGCAATAGCACTGAGGAGCTGGCGCGACCAAGGAACTCCAGGATGGGGATTAGAAGAGCAAGTGCAGGTTCTCGGAGAAGTGATCAGCGGAATGTGGAATTTGGGGGACAGTGGAGGACGGTATGCCAGGGTTGTGAGAAGATTCGAGAGATGGCTGAGGAGGACCCAGGAGATTTTGGAAGCGAGGGAGCATGACGAAGCTATGATTGACGACGATGTTGTGTTTCTGGAGGAACTGGACCCTTCCTGGCAAGACGATTGTTTGGTCATTGGGCGAAAGCTGGAGTTGTGGAGGGATCAGATGCGAGAGCTTGGCCAACCGGATACTGGGTCAAGTCTGGGCCTCGTCGTCGAGGGCTGTCAAAATACTGTGAGAGGTATGTTGATGGAGTTGAGTGTTATGGCACAGGTGGAGAGGGATGCTATGGCAAGAGAGGTCGAATGGATCAAGAGTATGAATGATGATGTCTCAGATGATGATCACGATCCCCATACGGCTGGAGCAATCTGGAGGTCTAGATAATTCCGCCAACGAGCAATGAGTTTAATGATGTTTATGTGGCCTCCAAGCACAATTACATTCCCTGCCTCACCCTTTTCATGATGCGATTGTGAAAATACTCCCAGAAGAGGGGCTGTTGAGAACTTATATTGATATTGATAAGCACAGGTTATCACGTGCAGCATCCTGTCTCAGGTGTCCAGTGGCAAATAAGCTGTTGTCCAAAAGGGCGAAACAATTTAGGAAATCTGCTTAGTGACGCGGCGGACGCATTGAATGGGATCATTAACTTGTAGATGTTGGGTTAGAGTTGGTCTAGTTGTGGTAAAGTATGTACAATAAAAATACACTTACCACGAACCACGAACAGTCAGTCAATATTGATTTTTGCGGTAGCGAGTGAAAACGTCGCGTGTGAAGCCTCCTCGACTTTTTCACTACATTGACGACATCGCACGCCGGACCAAGGCCCGTACATTCGCATTCCATCTTCTTATTTACCTCCAGTCGCATTACTAAGACGTATGCTCTGAGAAGCCAGCGCTGCAATTCCAGTATCGCTCGGAAGAGAGTTTGACGCGATCGCTGACGGAAAGCGCGAAGCAATCCGCGACAACGACAAATAGAAAAAGTCGACATCGCACATTAAGGCACAACATCCCTTGATTGCATATATCACCAGCATTCTTACAAACAGTGTCAGAGTCTTTGGCTCATTCATAAAGGTCCGTCAACGACGCATCGTCGCAGTGGGCTCGTCCCACTCCTCCCCTCTGTCCTTTGTAACGAGTCCGCTGACCCCCGCCTGCCATTCTAGACATCCCGAGTTGACTTCTTGACATTCGAGTATCTGCCTCGAGCCTTCCCAATTGATTGACAATGCCGCCTTCTACAAAGCGCTCCCAGCGGGTTCGCCGCGAAACGACCAACAATGTCGACATCCCAGACTCGTCCCCGTCTCGGCCAGCGAAGAGAAGAAAGAAGGTAGGAATACAATACTCGATTTTTTTGTACGGTGCTAATGAGGATATGAAGGTCGAGGAACCTATCGAGAAACCTGCGCCGCAGCCAGTCCTTCCTTATGACCAGGAAGGCATCGATATGACCGACGATGAAATTGCCGATGCTGTGGTTCCATTCATGGCCACCAGTCAAACAACACTTCAGGCAGCCAAAGATCATGCAAACGAGAATTACAAGACGAAAGCTCAAGTAAAGGCATTCGCAAAGCTTGCTGGCAAGGATTGGACTTACTATATCACCAAGGTGCAGAACACAATAGGACGACCCCCCGAGAACGCCCAAGCAAATGGGGCAGGCGCTGTAGACGTTGATCTCGGACCAAGCAAACATATATCCCGACAGCACGCTGAGATTACATACGATTCAGACCAACAAGCTTGGTTCATCGAGGTTGTGGGCCGCAATCCTATTAGAATCGACGATGAGAAGTACTTGCGCGGGAGCAAGACAAGGCTTAACAACGGCCATGTCATTGAGATAGGAGGAGTCGAGATGATGTTTGCTCTGCCTACAGAGAACGAGAAACTTAGGATCCATCGCAGATATCTCGAGAGGGCCGGTCTCATTCAACAAATTGACGACGCGGATCGTGATGGAGGAAATGGTTCTTCCACATCAACAGCACCGGATTCGTCCTCACAACCAGCTACACGCGGCCAAAGTGGTGTGCAAGGTGGACTCCCGATCGCTCCAGCACCCCCAGACTATCGACGTCCTGGAACCCCAGTCAGTGCTCGGTCTAAAGCCCAATATTCGACAGGGAAATCTCCTGGTTTTCCAGGTGGCACTATGTTCATGAATTCTGATGATGTTGATCTCAGTCTTGACTCTAACTCGCATATCAAGCCGTCCTATAGCTATGCTCAGCTGATCAGTCAAGCGATTCTTGATGCCGATGACGAGAAACTCACCCTCAACGGAATCTACACCTTCATTCAGGATAAGTACGCTTATTACCGACATCAACTTGGTGGTGGATGGCAGGTACGTGATTGAGATCTTTCAGTCATTGAATTCAACTAACAATCGTACAGAATTCTATCCGTCACAACCTGTCTTTGAACAAAGCATTCCAGAAGATCGCTCGTACCACCGATGAGCCAGGGAAAGGCATGAAGTGGCATATCGTGCCAGCCCATCGTGACGAGATGGCTAAGAATTGTGTTCGTGGTGGACGAGGCGGACATCGCGGCTCACCAAATTCTCCTGCTAACCTTGGATCTTTGTCCCGAGCTTCGAAAGCTGCTGCCGCCGATCGAGGCTCTGAAAGATCACATAGATCTCCTCGTTCTGGATCACCACCATTAAGCTCCTATCCATCCAACGCCCCACAGTTCACTCCTGATCGAGGTGGGCGACTCTCAGGCGCTCTGCATGAGATGCCTGGCGACGGAAGTCCCTTACCTCGGCACCGACGACAACATGGAGGTGCTTTCGGTCTTTCAGATAACGCACCAGGATCCCCACCAGTTCTATCATCTTCTTACATGCAGGAGGAGGCCAGTTCCTTCGTAACACCTGCTCCGCACCGTGTTCATCCTCGTCTGGCTCCGCCAAGTACGGCGCAACGACCAAGCCAGCATATGCCTACTAGCTCTCCAGCTCCCTTCTGGAAGTATGCTGATGTTGGAAACACCCCCTTTACCAGCAACACCCCAATGAAAGGCCTAGCTTTTGATTCGAGTCCGGTGAAGGCTTCGAATACCGGTGCTGGTGTCCCACCAAGCAGCAGCCCAGCTCCAGCACGCCGATCATCTGCGGCTAGTCCCACTAGAAATGGTGCAGCTGTGAAGCCAGAGGAGCCCGCTATCGATGAGATTGAAGAGGAGGACCATGGATTCGATCTTACCAAGTATGTTATCATTTCTCCAACGTGTTGATTTAGGCATTAACCTTGATCTTAGGGGATTCCAAACCATCGGTTCGTACCATGCTCCCGCAGCACAAGGTATTCCAGTTCCAGAACCTGTCAATGGTGTCAATGGCACCAATGGGGTCAATGTGCGTGTCAATTAAGATCGCTGGAGAAATTTGTCGTACGCTAAGTCGAGTATTGTCTGTATACATAAAATGCATTCGTTGTTCTGAGTGGCGTTGAGTTGTTGGGTTAGTCAACTCATTTCCGAGTTCTGCATAGCGAGGAGATCTGTGTTACTATGGGATCTGGATATGCGTATTTGCGAATGCGTTGGAGTTGGGAGTTTGCATGTGCATGGACTTTTGTACTTTATGTACAATAGCGTACCACTCTTGGATGTAGAAATGGTCCGCGGGTAGTAGCGATACATTCCAATCATCGATGTTCACAAGCTTATGAAGCAATGCACTTGGATGAGTATAAATTTGTGGCACATCTCAATCTTGACAATCTCGAAAGTCCAGCCGCACGAGGGCAACCACCGACCCCTTCAAGAAAGCCATGGAGCACCTGCGGTACAAAGGCATCACCCCTCTCCTTACCTCAAAAGATGTAAGTTTTTAAAGCCCCTTGTTACTTGCCAATGACCTCGGCACGGCTTCTTAATTCCAGGTTCAACTCGCCAGAGGCCTTCTTTAAGCCGTACGAGTTAATAGACCCTACTATCTTAAGGCCAGAGATCCTTATGTTGAAGAGACCGCTGAGGGATTGCTTTGCTTTATTCTTGCAGGCTATAACCTAGCAAGTCCGTACGGCATCAGAGCCGTTCTTGGAGCCTTGACCGTTCTAGCATGCCGTCCACTTTGCTCGCCGCTGTTAGTTTTAATCAAGTCGATGGCTGAAATCTCGGAAACGGTCAACCTTGGGACTGGGCTATTGTGATGATCGAGGTGATATTCGCTAGCTTGGACCTTTTCTTTCAGGACGGAGAATTGGTTCTTATGGTCATGTAGATCCCCCTTTGTGACGACCTCCTAGGTTACTTTGTGATAGTCAAAGGATCTCGTTCGAAAATGGTCTCTGGTTCCGAAGTTTCAAGCATACTAGAGGTGAGATGTTACTGGAGGTTGAACAGTGATATATTTTCTAGGCAGGACGCTGCGTGTAATCGAGTAATCTACAGAACGAGTTTCGCTTTTGCCTGACCCAAACTCAATCCAAGGACGCTGATGAGCTTCGAGAAAGGCTTTTCGATCTCGTTACTCTAGATATATACAGCAAATATGGCGATATCTTGGCGGTTCCGTGCAAGCTACTAATATTTAATGCCCTTCAAATAAAGATCGAGGGAGCGGAGCCTGTGAAGCAGTATTGGACCGATATTCTTCCGACAGTTAGTTAAGGAGCAGCCAGCTTATGAGAAGAGGGAGGAAAAGAATACCGGCGAATGTGTTGTCGTGGAGTGTCGGGAACGTGACTGTACAGGGGATTTTTTGCATGTAGAAATAGCCTGCAATAGGGACTTCTTCTATCCAGTTAGGATCACTAATCGCGGATCCCCTCCATTTCTTTGTTTCCATTCTTCCCGCTGGACGGCGACTAATTCACAGAGCAAAGTAATTTGAATGTGAGGGGTGAGATGTCTTTCTTTGATACAGCCACTTCATCGAAGCCGGCATCTATATTACAGGTATTACAAACCAAGTCATGAGCAGCTCTTCCTTCCAATCAGCCGTGAGAGCGGAGCAAAATTTTATGCTAAGCCAAAGTCAAAATGCCAAAGCTAAGACCTAGACCGGAAACCCATCAAAGTACACCATATACAGAGAAGTACAAATACAGCCAAGTGATCGAATCGAATTGAAACCAATCTGCTAGCTAGTATGCAAACAATAAGCAAGAATGGACGAGAAATGAAGTATGATATCTGTACAGAGATCATGGTGATCAAGTTCTCAAGCAATTTACAGACGCCGCCCAATGCCCCCCTCCATGTACTGTGTGAATTTTTGAGTGCCCCTCCATCAACCTGTTTTTTTTATTTTTATGAGAGATGAGATTTTGTTCCGGTTTGTCCTCTACTCGACTGTACGTGAGTGAGCGTTTATGATACAACAGCGCTAGAGCCACCACGTCGCTTTGGGTTGCTTCGTCCCGGTCGCTTCTTAGGAGTCGTCTTGTTTTCAGTGCCTTCGATGAACTTAAGCAATTCGTCGATGCTGCGAGAATCCATGCTGAAGGTGTTGCGAGGATCGCGGCCCGATGCTGCTTGGGAGGTTTGACCAACTTGTGGTTGTGGGTGTGTTTGGCCCAATGTCACGCGAGGTGAGACACGGAGACCAGAACGAATGCGGCGTGATTGCACGTCCTTTGCGTGTTTGGCGATGGAGACGGCGTTTTGGGTGAGTTGAGTGAGCCAGCTTTCTGCTTCCTTGGTGTTCTTATCGTTAGGGCCGAGCTCGTTGAGGAAGATGTTGTAGGATTCGCGCATGCGGTTTACGGAGCCTTTGGAGTCTTGGTCAAGGGCCAGGGCTTGGGCAAGTTGGAAGAGAAGGGTTGCGGCGTTGATAGAGGTTTTGCCGTAGACTTCTTCGCAGATCTTGAGAGATTCTTCAAACCAGTGGCGGGATTCGTGGTAGTCCTTCAGAGATTGGAGCATGACCGCTGCGTTGTTGATGGTGGTGATGGAGTCGGGGTGGTTTGGTCCGTAGACAATCTTCCAGAGTTCTAAAGCATGCTTGACATAGGCCAAAGCTAGCTTGGTCTCACCACTAGCATGGACGAAGAGTGAAAGGTTGAGGTAGTTGAGAAGAGTCTCAGGATTGTCTACGCCGAGAGTTCGCTCAGAAACGATCACAGCCTTTCGAGCAAGCTCAACGGCTGCCTCCTTCTCGTCAAGGTGGTAGTATTGCATCGAGAGAGTGTTGTAGACTCTGGCGACCTCGGGATGAATGACGCCGTAGATCTGCTCGTGCAGTGAGAGAGACTCGAGCAAAAGCTCTTGGCCTAGCTTCTTCTGGTTTTGCATGATTGAAATTCGTCCGGCCTCAAGAGCTTCCTCCGCCAAAGCGCTTCTGGGAGCAGCCTCCTTGATAATTGGGACAACATTAACAATGTCATCAGGAGCGAATGTGTGTGGAATAGAGACGTGACTCGACGCAATAGATGAAGGAGATCCGTCACGGGCCTTCTTCTTCTTCTTGCTGCTGGTGCTATGTCCGTTGGTACCGTTCTCCTTTGGAGGTCCATTAGGGACAGGAGCCGCTTCAGAGGTGCCGTTAGTTGACTTGTTGGTGAACTGGTAGTCCTTCAGCTCAAGTTGCAACCCGAGCTTCAAGGAAACATCGCGGAGTAACTGCAATGGTTTGATTTGGGTAGACCAGGTGCTCTCAAGATCATATTGATATCGGCATAGGACTTGACCCTCGATTTCCCCTCTCAAACTTTCTGGAGTAACCTTCTGGAAACTCAAATCCGATTCTGGGTACAGAGCAGCCATGCTCTCATCGATGTCCGCCTTAGGCTTTGGGTTCAAACCAATCCCAAGTAAGCAGTTGAGGAGATGAGCAGCACAAGCAGCTGTTAGTGGAATTGGCAGGTATCGGAGGTACTTGCCAGCCACGTGCTTGAAACCTCTCGCGATCATTTCTTGAATGGTGAGTGTTCGTAATGACTCAAGTCTCTTGCCTTCAGCCAATTCAGCAAGTTTTCCGAGATATCTCATATTGATTCCTCGCTTGTGCAAAAGACGGCTCAAAGACTGGCCGTCCATTGGGAAACCAGTATCGCCTTCTTTGAGGTCGTTCACGATTTCCGGCAGAACGGTCTTGCGAAGATATTCGCAAGCAAGTCTGACCTCTTCCTCATCCTTGGTCCATTGCTCCTTCTCGGCATCAGTTTGTGGCTCCTGACCGCTGAAAGCATCAGAGTTCAGACTGAAACTAAAATCTGAAATGTCGATTCTCTCGTCCAATTCCGTGGCTTTACTAACTTCCTCCAAGGGAGTCTCGTCGGGTGTCTTCTCGACCGCCGCAGCATCCTTCTCGTCTTCCTTCGATTGTTCTGCTGCCTCTCTTTCAAGCTTCTTTGTCTCGTCTGAAGAATTAGCCTTGGCTTGACGTCTCTTTTCCACTTCGGCATTGACCCAGTCTCGCATCTTGACCTTCCAGTAAGACTCGACCAATTCCGGTCGGAGAACAGTCATCCTATGGGGATATGCTCTCTTGCTGGCGCCGTTGACTTGTTCCGGGCTCGTAATGGCAGTTCCGTACTCCTCCATCCACGAGATATCCAATGGAGTGATTCTGTACAGATCTAAGACATACTTTCTGCCATCAGTACCGAGCAAGCCCTTGGTCTCCACACTACCCTCCAGATCAAAACGCTTTCCTTCCTTGTCCCAAACAGCATGCTTCTTGACTCGCAATGCCTTAGAGAGCTTCTCGAAGACCGGAACGAATCTCTCATCGGCAGCCACGATCTCCTTGCCTTCCACCGCACCATAATCAATTTGGTTCTCACCAGGCTCACGTTGTTTGAATATCCCAGGAACAATACTCTGACCCACAATTCTCTTTCCGAGATAATCCACAACGACTGTCCCAGGAGTAAAGAGGCCATCGATGTCCAGCTGGTTGACCATACGAACGCCCATGACATCCTTGCCGGTTGCTACTCTGGCAGCTTCGTCCCCACCTTCTGTCGCGAAAGTACCCACACCATCTGTGCCGAAAGAGAAAAACACATTGTTGTACACAAAGATCTGAGCGTCCTTACCCTCAGTAGGGTTCAAAGGAGCTACTTCACCTCGAGCAACAAGGACAGCTCCTCGAGCAGCTGCTTCGGCGTAGTCGGCAAAAAGCTTCGAGGTTAATCGCTCTCGGAAGACACGATCCTGAACAGTGTCCTTCGGAAGTTCTCTCGTTGATTGAAACTCTTCATTCCAATCCCGAAGAGTCTCCGAGTTCTCAATACCAGATATCAGGTAGGCCTCCTGTGTCCGAGCGATGTCAGCTTGATGTGTGACAAGGCTCGATGTAGACCCAGGGACAATCCATGGGCTCGCAGGGGTAGCATTTGTGATCTGGAAGGTGGCAAGAGGCTCCTTTGACCCATTGAATTCTTGAAGTCTCTGGAAAGAGGCATCGAAGGAGGCTGAGATCTGGCTCATCAGGGTGAGTAATGAGTGTGCCGAAAATGCCTTTGGGGCTCCTCTTGGGAATGGATCAAATTTGCTATTGGTCGACTTGTTCACGTAGAAGCCTGAAACGTGAGAAGTTATTTGGTATTGGTCTCCTTCATTGGTAGTCACCAGGAGGTACAACAAGTGGCCCTTCTGTCTGAGATGATATGGGGGAGGGTTCCACGGAGAAACGGAAATAGACTTGACAGTCTTTGGGGCAGGATCTTGAGGTTGAGGCAACAACGTCGACAGAACTGGTGGAGCTTGGAAGTCGTAGTCTGCCATCGGATGGGTTTCCGAAGCCGCAGTCGCCTCCTCGGTAGCAGTAACGGAGTCATGAAGTGACAGGCCAGACAAGATGCCGTGGAGTGTGTCCGTACGGTCTCCGGCAGCTCCAATGAGCTCTCTCACTCTAACCACATGCAATCGTGCCTCCTTCTCGTTATATGGGTCTTCGACAAGCTTTATTTCGGATTCGGGAGTCAAGTCCTTGACCTCTGAAATTTGGATGAAGTCGTTTATTCGCTCCCCCTTATGCTCCAAGTGGAAACATGAGTATTGGAAGGTACCGGGAGTCTCGATGATCGATTGTCGGATGTCATGAATGGCTTCTTGGGAGGACACCTGAAGATATGAGCATTTTCCTCAAGACTTCTGTGGAGGATCATACCATAACCTGCATGGTCTTGGGATCATGGGGCAGGTGGACTGTCAACGGGAAGATAGCTACATTATCTTTAGCACTCTCTTCTACAAAGCCTCGATGTACCAGAACATCTAGGGTTTTCGTACTCTCGTTTCCTGGATCTGCTGCACCCTCTGCGTTGTCTGCCCCCTCAGCTGTCGCATGACCATTGGTGACAGCATCCTGGGAGCTCTCGATCGAGTTGTAAGGGGTTTCTTTGCACACAGTATGTTAGCAGATGATAAATCACATCAATTGCCATCTACACACGCCAGAATGTCCTTCCAATTCACAGTTTTTAGAAAATAAGATGTACCTGAAGATTTTGCGTTTGCGTCATTATTTTCTGCCATGGTGAAAATGGCAAGGAAGCTCAAAGACTAAGACAACTAATGAATTGGAGAATGGCAGGACGCAAGGACAGATATGCAGATGAAAGGAGAGACCACCGGTTTGTATGAGTACAGAGAATAAAGATTGAAAGAGAGAAGGCTTTTTGGGAGAGAATCAATGCAGCAATAAAAATTTGGAGCTCACCGGCCACCGCGTCCCGTACTAACCGATTTTCCCCGTCGACAGGACCAGGATCGGAGGGACATTCTTGCACTTCCGTAGGCCAATCAATGACTTCGAGGCGCAGTCTACCCAGCTCACCCCTGTCTATTTTGTTTTTGTTTATGCTCACAAGCTTCGTGTGTTTCCACAATAGGGGATCTCATTCTTTGCTCAACCCCTTTGCTTTTGCTATGAGAATAGCTACATAATTCCTGGTATGCGCGCATGCCCCGATGTTGTTTTGGTCTCCTAGTAACAATTACATAGGATGTCCAATATGAATACAGGAGCCTTTGCATTTGCACCTGGCAGCAGCTTTCAAACATTCACACCTGTTCGACGACGAGAATCTACAATTAACACTAGACAATTCAATGCCGACCCAGAGCAGGAGTGGACGACAGCAAGATGTCAGCGCCTCCTACGAGCACTGACTTCAAGGGTTGCTATTCTCAAGAAAGAGTTATCTCGATTTGCGCAGCCTGGGAACGACTCTACTGCAAATGGTGCTAGATCACGCAAAATTTCTGCGTCAAAGGGGACAGATGCAGACTGGAATCAAGCAAGGAAACGAATCCGAAAAACATACTCAACAAGAGGTGGAAAAGTCAACAATGGGCCGCAAGTACGAGGGCGTGGTCGCAAGGGCTCAGTTGCCAGCAAAGGACGAAAGTCTTTGATTCCTGGGGAAGTCTCGGTTCCTACACCACTTCTTGCTCGGGCAAGGGGCGAACGACTAGAGGAACCAGCACCTTTCATCGCAATACCTTTTCCGGACGTCGCGGATGTTGCGAGGACGAAACGTCGACGAACCCGGCATACCATGGGCGTCCCCGAAGGGAGCTTCCAGTTATCGAAATCATTACGGGAGATACGACAGGACATTACACCAATTAAATACACGACTTATGAAGGCATATATAATGGTTTAGAGGCGTTGCTGCGAGCCACCGAGCAGGAAAGACCGGAGACGAGGAGAAAAGGCGCACGATCATTATCATCAATGTCACTACGAGCAATCCCTCGCTATGTTACAGAACAAGAAGCCCTGCTCGAAGCATACATGCAGGAGACCGGGAGCAAATCAGCTATTCAGAGTAGAGATATCGCAACAGAGATATATGATGAATTAGAAGGTTGCGGAACAGCAGGACATGGATGGCCTCAACTGAGGGCTGTTGTCAGATCACATGGCATTCAAGTCCTTGGTGATGCTATTCGAGCAGGACTATTTGATATGGACTTTTGTGGTGCTTTGGTCACTCTCTGCATTCACACTTCCGCGATAGATGAAGCGCAATCAATTCTCTCTGAGCTGGTATCATCAGCACCTTACTCGAGACCAAGAGCACTTCATGATTCACCGAGTCGTGCCGTTACCATGTTGTGCAAGTTTGCACAGCACACCGGACAGTACTCTTTTCAGTATAGGCAACTGGCATTTATCACCACTTCCAAATCTCTCCCTGTGGAATGGCTTGCCACGAAAGATTTTGGATCAATATGGACGGAAGCAATTCAGTCACTAAGACCTGACTCGGACAATGGCGACACTCTTACTTTCCTGGGTACTTCACTGTCTGCACTTTCCGCTTTTAGTTCATCGACCGGAATTCGGGTCAAGACAGCTCCCTTGGCCAGCGGCGGAATGGTTGACGCGGTTGGAAATACCTTTTCAAGTTTGCTTACTACCTTTCTCTCTATTGTTATCCTGAGCAAGGAGGCTGGAGACAAAATCCATCCTGATACCCTTGTATCAGAACAACGGTGCGACCACTTTCTTGCATTGCTAAGGAATAGTCTGATCGATTACAAACACTCAAATCCTGCGACTACAACTCCGAGCATTCTACCTTTCCTGGCAAATTTATTCATAGATCATGAGCAGACAGATCTTTGGTCGTCCGACTCGCATTTGGGTGACGTCCTGCTGGCCAATTTGCAGCAGAGTGGTGATGACTTTGCCTCAATTTCCTCGACCTATTCAGAAGCGGTTATGTTCGTCTGCCGGGTAGCACGTTGCTGTGGCAGAGGGGCGTCTAACTCTGGCTTCGAATATCTGGAGCATTTACATCTTATTCTTGAGAAGTTGCTGTGTGGTCGAGCCGGAAGCGATGTCTTGATGGGATTGATAGTTGACAGTGCTTTCACTTTCGCACAAAAGGTCCCTGACCGCAAACACCTGGATTACGCCGCCAGTATGGATGCCAAATACCGTTCCAGAGGATTTGATACTGAAGCTAGTCTGCACAACATATCAGTAAATGACAATGACGATGAGAGTAGCGGATTCCGCTGGGAGGAAGGAATTGGAGAATGGGTGACGGCCACACCTGCAGCTGAAAATGCAAAGCGGAAATTTTCTGGGGACCAAGACTCAGCAGATGGCTTCGAGTGTGATACACCATATCGTTCTCCGCCACATTTACGTCGAAGAGTTGAGGAGCCACCTCTACCTGTGGCGGACAGCAGCTCTCCAAGACGCAGTCAGGATGAAGATGATGATATACCTACTCGCGAGTTTTCAATCAAGGATACTCGTCAGAATGTGGAAGAGTCAGAGGTTCTCGCAGACAGAAGTGCGATCGAAATATCATCTGAGAGCGAGCATTCCGTGGTCGAGAAATCAGCAGTGGTTGAAAGTGAGGATGAGCTGGCAGAGATCTCGTTGCAAAGTCTAGACTCATCCACAATGGACGACACAGAAGATGAGATTGAGCTCTCTTTCACGGAAGAATCATTGGCATCAATTTCATCGCCATCACTACTCAAGAGCACGTTGGCATCGAACCTTCGCGCTTCCATCTATCGAGCGCCAAGACTCAACAGAAAGCTCTTTCGTAAGAGTGACGACTACCAGGTCTTCGACGAGTCATTTGCCTCTACAGCATCATCTCAGGACTCAACTGACAGCAACGAGTCTTCGGGACCGAGACGTGAGTACATCGACCGAGCGCCAAGATTGGGAAGAAAAGCTTTACAAACCAGCGAAACATGGCAGCTCTTCGAAGAGAGCGATGACGAGCTCAGCAGTCTCTCTGTATCATCTCAAGGGGATCAAACTTTGCAGGACGTTACAAGAACCAGCGTTCCCAACGCACGGCGCACACGTCAAGCCAAGACTACTTGGACACAGTCGAAATCGAAGGCGGCTGTTGGTAAACAGATCGCGGCACCTCTCAGTGACAGTGAGGACGAACTGTGTATCTGAACAAATCACCAAATTTGCTCTTATCTCTCTCAGAATTTGCAATTACTGAAACTATTCATGCTTGTGAAAAAGGGCTTTGTCGGCCTTTTGTTTCGATTTTCGTGGAGCGATCGACGGAAGCATTGTCCACGCGTCCGCCTCTTCTTTCACATCGAACGCTCGCATGGTTGGATAAAAGGGTATCTGAAGCCGACGTCACCCTTATCTGATCCGAAACAGGAGGTATGATCACCAGTATGGCTTTTGTGCCGACGACCCGATCTTTTGCCCTCTACCAAGCTCGAAAAGGGCTGAATGAGAGTTTGCAGTTGCTTGAGTTACAGGCATGCTACGCGACAATGTTTGTCTCGCAAGCGAATTTGTGGGGATTGTGAATGCGAAGGAAAAATGGGTTATGAAAATAGATGTGCACAGTGAGAAGGTTGTGCGAGGCATAATGATGTGCGTGGTCGGTGTATGGTATGCGTCGGTCGTCTGATGTCTAGAGTATTTGTAAGGTTCTTGCACGGACGTTGGTGTGGTTGAGAAGGTCAGAAATGTTGGCGACGGTTTGATGGCTTGGCCGTCGCGTCGAGATGCTGTTGTTTTTCGTTCGTCTGTTGGAAATATCATCGTTCGGTCAGTATGTCACTGTTCAGACTATAAACATCCGTGTAACATGTGAATGTTGTATCACTGTTTTGGAGTTGTAAGTCGATCATTTCTTGTCAAGTCATTCCAAGTGTGTATTATGTGGAGTGTGAGGATATATTTCTTCACTGCATAATAATATGCTACTTGGCGGTAGCACATCTCTTTCTCTTAATGCGAGCATATATACCGTCGCACTAAATTCCAAATAGAGTACGGCCGTGGGAGTAGATCTTCAAGCTGCTCTCAGTATCACGAAAATCCACATGCCGATACAGAGTACACGTGCTCCATTTCCATTCCAGTCCAAGTCTAGGGAATTGAACTCCAATCACTTGGGATTTCACTCACGAAACCTAAATATATAAAACCATTCGATGTTTATATGCCGCACGAATTATTCCTATATCTCTCATTTCGCTCTCAATGCTGTCCTCTGTGGGCGTTCAACCACAATTGTCCTTCCGCGCCTAGAACAATCAGCCGGAGATAGCACCCTGTGATGTCTTTTCACACGACGAAAACGAGAATGCCATTTCATGTCGACCTGCAGCAAGGGAATTTGATGCTTTCTTATCTATCGTTTGAAGTTTTCCCACGCCTTCAGGGTTCGCGCCAGATAGATTACACCCCAGTTTTTTAAAATGTCAAATAAGATAATTGAGTTTGAGGTCTGGAGAAGAGAAATTACGTGCGGAGAGAGTGGATATCTTTGATATCTCGTTAGGAATTTGGGAAGGAAGCCATACGACAGGACTGGAGGAAGTTCCCAGAAGTCAAAACCAAGAATACGGAGTTAGGGTGGAATCTTGTGGATCGCGAATAGATTGTTTATGTGCACGAGCTTTAAGTTTGAATCTTTGGTTGGTCCTCATTATCGGTAGGGTCTTTTAGTTTTCTTGGCCATCTTGTGTTTTGATTTTGAGATTTGATCATTTTGTTTTGAAACTTTGAGGATGTGAAGGGAACAGAAACTTTTGCTTGTCGATTGGTGTAACGAGGGCACATCATCGACTCGACTTGCCATTCTGCCACTAGAGATACTGATGAGGGTCCAGAGTCAAAACAGATCGTCTGCCGATGACGCATGTCAGATGCTACTCTTCGTGGTTCAGATCTCTTCTGGACGGCAAATTTGGGTGGTTTTTTGCTTTTGGGGTGGTGGACGAATGTACCATGTGTTGCAGGGCTGGGCTGCTTGCGATCGATGACCAGGATCTGAAACTTTGACATGGGAAAGATCAGGGAGGAGGAGAGTTTACCCGATGTCGATAGGCAAGGCGCGGCTCGAGATGTCTGGTCTGATGATGATCATGATGCGTTTCCTGGTGATGGAGATGGATGTTTGGCGATGGTCCAATTGATGTCTCGCAGGTTGTCGTCGGGACGTGTTGTGACAAGGAGAGAAGGAGTTGTGAGATGGCTGTTGAGCATGCGATTTATTTCAAGAAAAGTTGGTGGGGAACCAGGGGAACGCGTACGGGAGAGGCCGCTATGCCTCGCTATTCGTCCACACCTGCTGCGGTGCGATACCCCTGAATTAAACGACGATTCCCTCGTCCAGGAGTGCCGCAGCTAGAGAGGGACGGTGCAGAGGAGGTTCTTGAGGCTACTGGACTTACTGGAGGGCAGGGCTTGACTAGGTGCTAGTGTGGCTGCAGAGGGACATAGAACTATACACTACTGTACCAACCAGCGCCGACTCTCAGCACCTTCTCGACGCATCGTGCCCTCAGAGGCACTGAACCGCCAAGAGTTCGAAGCAACGCTGGCGAATGAACACCGCAGACCTGCAAGGTACCACTAGCTGAAACCGACGATATCTCGTTACGGACGCCACAATGGTCGATCCACTATCGTCAGGCTCTGCCTCTGCCCTGCCTCTGCTTCTGTCATCCTGCCCCGGTTGCGAGATCAAGGAGCAGGATGTTTCCTGCCACCACAAACCCCTGCATCAACTCCACCAAACATGGCGCATATCCCTAGGACACGGCGCCGCCGCGTGTATATCCTGCGGTTGAAAATCCAGATCTCCACTGTCTCTGATCCCTCCCCCCGAAGCCCCGAGGATAGCCCCTCTTCCAATGCAAGCCAGATCCACACCGGTCATTATGTGGTGGGTTATCACAACGCTACATTAGATACGTCTCTCGCAGGGTTGCATTATATCCCGTTCACTTGCATCCCCTTCTCCGACCTTTGTTTTTGGTAGAGTTTTCATTTGATTCATCTAGACCTCGCCTTGTGTCTGTGGAACCTCACGACCTTCTCCTTCCTCGCCCTCACCGGCATCTCTCTTTTAACGTCAGGAGGCTCCTTTCTTCGACGGCATATAGAGAGATCTTTTCATATCGGACGTTTGCGCAGGCTGGGAACCGCTTTACTTCAGAGTACCCTCGACCGGGTTCATTCACACGATCCTTATACTCAGTTCCCCGCACTTGAACCTTCTGTGTGCTGCTGGACACTCTCAGATATTCAATATTACATTCACTGGTCCGAGACTATCATTGTTCGATTCGGTACCTATTGTTGGACGACACTCGGTTGCCTTGCTATTGTTAGATAGTCCTCTCTGCGAGTCGACTCTGTTCGAACCTTTTTATATTCCTTTCGATCTCAACAGAACGATCTCGACGATACACTATGTCTTCCACGACTCGATTTCTAGCCGTTATGGCTTTGGCAAAGTTGGTAGCAGGTGCTGGTACTGGAGGAACTGGTGCTGCTAGTACTGGAGGAAATTCAACAGCCGCTGGAGGAGCTACCACAGGAGCCGCCGCCGCTGCAAAGGCCGCAGCAGCTGCTGCTGCGGCGAACGCTCAGATCTGGAACCAGGACTTTTACAACTACATCTTCGTCGTCTGTGCTTCTTTGGTCGCCGCGTTATTGGTCTGGAGGGTGGTCATCGAATCAGTCAAATATGTCCGACAACTGACATGCCTGAACAACGACACCCAGACTTACTTCACACAACCATCTGAGAGATGGGCCTCTGTCAAGAAGCATCTTCTTTACGCTCCTGTTTTCAGCAAGAGACACAACAGGGAAATCCAACTTTCTTCGGCCATCAATATCGGAACTCTGCCAACTCGCTTCCAGCTTATGTTTTTGGTCGGATATTTTGCAACCAACGTTGCCTTCTGCGTCGTCAGCATCCAATGGAGCGCCGCGGCTACTACAGCTGCTGGACAATTGAGGAACAGGACCGGTATTCTCGCCGTTGTCAACATGGTAAGTTGAGAGAATTATTGTCACGTGGACTTCACGCTAATCAAATAGGTCCCCCTATTCATCATGGCTGGACGAAACAACCCTCTCATCAACTGGTTGAACCTCTCATTCGACACCTTCAACTTGTTGCACAGATGGTTTGGACGTATTGTTGTGTTGGAGGCCATTGCCCATACTGTGGCTTGGATGTTCCAAGCTGGATCCTGGGCCGCGATCCAAAAGGGCATTACCCTCGACCCCATGAAGATGTGGGGATTCATCGCCACTGTCGCCTTCGTTACCATCAGTATCCAAGCAAGCTCTGTGGCACGTCACGCTTTCTATGCGAGTTCTCCTTTCCGTGATGTCTCTGGAACCGTTGCTAATTTTTACTAGGAAACCTTCAAGTACTTGCACATCGCCCTGGTCATTCTCGTCATTATCGGCATCTGGTACCATCTCAAGCTAGCCGACCTTCCTCAAATAACCCTCATTTATGGAGTTATCGCTCTTTGGGTCGCTGATCGTGCTCGACGAATTCTCACCGTCGTCTACCGCAACGGAGGTGGATCCAAGGCTCTCGTCGAAGCCCTCCCAGGCAATGCTGTTCGTGTGACAGTCGACATGAAGAGACCATGGACATTCAAGGCCGGCCAGCATGCATACGTCTACATGCCCTCTGTTGGACTATGGCAATCCCATCCTTTCTCAGTCGCCTGGTCCGAGGAAGCTGAGAACTTGGACAGCGAGAAGCTGGCCATGAACAGACAGGATATCCTCGCTATGCAGAAGACTAGCATGTCTTTCATTATCAGGGAGCGTACTGGATTCACCAAGAAGCTCTTCAAGAAGGCCGAGGCAGCACCTGATGGAAAGTTCACCACCACGATGTTCGCTGAGGGTCCATATGGAGGCATGCACCAGATGACCTCCTATGGCACAGTCATGTTGTTCGCTGGCGGTGTTGGAATCACACACCAAGTTCCCCACGTTCGACACTTGGTTGCTGGATTCGCCAACGGCACAGTAGCAACCAGAAAGATCGTCCTAGTCTGGATCATCCAGTCTCCAGAACATCTTGAGTGGATCAGACCTTGGATGACGGCCATTCTCGCCATGGACAAGCGCCGCGATTGTCTCCGAATCATGCTATTTGTCAGCAGACCTCGCTCAACAAAGGAGATTCACAGCCCCTCAGCAACCGTCCAAATGTTCCCCGGACGGCCCAACATCGAGACCCTCATCGACCTCGAGATCGAGAACCAAGTCGGTGCCCTCGGCGTCACCGTCTGTGGTAGCGGAGCACTCAGTGATGACGTCCGAAAAGCTTGCCGCTCTCGACAACATCACAGCAATCTTGATTTCATTGAGGAAGCTTTCTCATGGTAGATGTGGTGAAAATGTGAGGGGACCTAGGATTTGGCTATAGACATGCTTTTAAGGATTGGAGATACCACATTGGATATGATTTTTTGATTTCTTTGGCATTATGGTTGCCTCGCAGCGTAATGATGTCCCCTTCTTTGATCTTAGCAGGAAAAACGTTCATTGTATATCTTAGGGTGGGTAGGTAAACGGTGTGTAAGGGGAATCAAACAAGCATGCAGGGCAGCTACTCACGATCGTTCTCCCCAATCATGGTGCCATTGTGCGTAATGTGAAGAGTACATGAGACGATCGAGGACTTGCTAGAAAGACGAGGGACTCTCCGAGCCTTCTGAAGCTCTCAAGCGAAGCAGACTTCAGGAGTCGTTGAGCTGACACGTGACTCTTCACCATAGCTCCCTTTAACAGCTTCAAAGACATAAAAAGAAAGTGCAGAAATACCAAATCCTTCCCACTTCTGGGCAAATCAAGAGTTCATCCCTTACGGCCCGTTCGTTGCACGCTCCTTCCCGAAAGTAAGATGTCCCGTGCCATGCGGGATTTCCCCGCCTTGATTCGACAACCATCCCAGATCTTCCCTCCAAATAATAAGCTTTCCCCTACGCTATAAGACACTCTCTTATAGGTTGGTCACCAGTACACTTGTGCCTCAATAAACTTGATCTCAAGATTCTTTGAAAACTGGTCATTCAGCTTCACTTTCAGATAACGAGATAAGGAAGAGACTTGCCCCACTTTCTCCGCCTTGTGACCCAGTACCCAGACAGTCATTGAGGCAGGTTACACGACAACACCACTTTCATTGAAGCATTCACTCATTACCCAACAAACTCTACCTTACCTCCTCCCTCCCTGTACCTACTACGAACTCTATTACAACTCTGAAGCTCCGACCTACGAGACTGCAAACACACAACAACGACAGAGCTCACGTCATCAGCATACGACGCCCTCAGCTGAACAAGGAGAGAAAGAACGAGTGAAGGAAAAGCAAGGCCGCGCTCAGGCGCGCGAACAAGTCCCAATGGGTCTCTCATACAATGTCTACTTGAACAGCCATAAGATCTATGGTTGCAAGAACTGCAAGGCTCATTTGAGCAACCATGAGGATATTATTAGTCGGGTTTGTCTCCCTCCTCCCCTTTCTACTCTCCCCACTCCACTGCCCCTTTCCCATTCTACTTCATGCAGGCTCCTAATACATAATATGCTGACGACTCTCTTCAGAATTTCCGCGGTCAACACGGCAAAGCCTACCTCTTCAACAACGTCGTCAACGTAACAGCCGGCGAAGCCTCCGAGCGAAACATGACGACTGGCAGACACATCGTCCGCGACATACAATGCAGACAATGCGGTGATACCGTGGGATGGAAATACGATAAGGCGTTTGAGAGTAGTGAAAAGTATAAGGAAGGGAAGTTTATTCTTGAGGCAGAGTTGCTTTGTAATGTTACTTAGCTCCTCTCGTTCTATCCTTCTGCTGCTATTGTTCAGATTGGTATGGCGGCGAGAGGGAGAGATTGGGATGTGGTGTGAGAGGGGGCATAAGTGAGAGTGGGAGGTTGGGAGACATGGCGTGAGTTCATCAGCGTGGAGCTTTACATTTTGGGGTTACAGGTACCAGGTGTTAGGGGCTAGGTTTTGCTTTCTCGTGGAACCGCTTACTATGATCAAGGTACAACTGGAGAATGGAAGCATAGGCTACACTTTGATATTCGGATTTGGATTTGGGATTCGGTGATAGCATGAGACAATCAATTAAGACATTACCATACTTGAACCGGCCTTGAATGCCTGGGTGTGAGGCCGGACTTTATCAAAGAGATTATGAGGAAATTATCGACGGTGTTAATATGGACTCTAGGTTTGAATGTTCAAGGAGAGTTGGTATATTGAGAGTTGCCCGAATGCTGCAAAAGTGCTGGGAGATTGAAAGCTGCCTGAATGTTGGGGGTGAGCTAGGAGATTGAAGGTCAGCCCAAACTCGTATCAGAACCGACATTCAGAAGCTTTTGCATGTCCTGCCGTTTTTGGGTGATTGCACAGTGTAGAATGTCTGAGAGAAAATGGACATTGAGTTGTACTGTAGCTGCCACCTCAGGAAGCAATATCGGCTTCACCCAGCAACTACTTCTCAATGTAATTGCATTTTCAAATCGAATAAGACCCCATATACATATGAGATTATACATGTCTATATTCAGATAAGTTCTTGTCAAAACTCATTCCCATGAGTACGCTGCAATTTATAAAAGCGTGAACAAGTGGGGTGAAGTTCACCCCACCATAGGTAGCAACCCACACCCACCTTTCCACCAGCAAAATCTTCTAGCCTTTCTAGGCTTCTCATATACTAAGTATCCTTCTTGTAGATCTACTACCAGAATTCAAATCCAGTTCTACAAGTTCTTACTTCAAGATGTCCAAAACAATGAAGGCAGTGATTTTCGACGGCCCTTACAAGGTGTCGATTCAAGACCGGCCAATTCCCATTTTGCAAGCAGAAACGGACGTCATTGTGGAGGTCAGCTATACTGCCTTATGCGGCTCGTAAGATTTTCTCTTTCCATTACTCTTCTTAAGTTTAGTGTTAATAGTATAAGATAGGGATCTTCACTTTTTCAGAGGAATCGAAAAAACCGACCCAGGCTTCATCATGGGTCACGAGTTCACAGGCACGGTCAAAGACGCAGGATCTCAAGTCAAGAGTGTGAAAGTTGGAGATAGAGTTGTTTCTCCATTTACTATTTCTTGGTATCTACCTCTCCTCCTCTCCTCCTCCCTCTCTGAAAGTCTATCTCAGAAGCTGATGAATTCACAGCGGAGAATGCTTCTATTGCACGAACGACTTTTCATCCCGCTGCACCTCCAACCTCCTTTTCGGCTGCCCAAAGCTAGACGGCGCCCAAGCAGAATACGTTCGCGTCCCCCTTGCCGATAGCACCATAATAAAACCGCCAGGCAGCATCCCAGACCACGCCCTCGTCCTCATGGCTGACATCTTCCCCACCGGATTCTTCGGAGCAAAGAACGCATTTAAACTCCTGCCTCCAGAACAGATTTCCAATGCAACAGCGGTGGTTATTGGGTGTGGACCGGTGGGACTTTGTGCTATTATTTCGGCGTTGAGTTTTAAGCCTAAGAAGGTTTTTGCTGTGGATAGTGTGGAGAGTAGGTTGGAGTTGGCGAAGAGTCTGGGGGCAGAGCCGTTGAATTTTGCGAAGGATAGGGAGGGGATGGTGAAGAGGGTGTTGGAGGAGACGGATGGGAGAGGGGCGGATGTGGTGATTGAGGTTGTGGGGTTGAGTCCGGCGTTGAAGACGGCTTATGATTTGGTGAGGCCGTTTGGGATTATTTCGAGTATTGGTGTTCATAATGGAGAGGTGAGTTTGAAGTCCGTTTTCCAGTGGAAGATTTGCTAACAGATGCTAGATACCGTGGTCTGGTGCTGAAGGTTATGACAAGAACCTGAGAGTTCAGATGGGAAGATGTCCAGTGAGGTCGGTATTTCTAGAAGCATTGGAGCTCTTTGAGCAAAAGCAGCACCTATTTGGGTAAGCCTCGGTTCGTGCTTCTCTCTGTTTGAGGTACTGACTATTCAAGCTTCATGTTCGAGAATATCATGCCATTGTCCGGGGCTGTTGAAGCATACGATATCTTCAATAAGATGCAGGTTCAGAAGGTCGTATTTGAAGCTAAGAAGTAGCTTCGCTAGTGTGTAGAGTTTGCGTGTAGAGGCCCCATTTTTCAATTCTGCCTGGGCTTGACAATGCCATCATGCATAATGTAGTAGACAACCGTGCTATCATCATGTTGAGTAGCTAACAGCAACCTCTTCTGTCGGTTCTTGCCACGCCATTGCTGCCCAACTGGATTCTCGTCTTCCTCTTGCTGAGACCCTTTGGGTGTTGGAGGCACAACATCGAGTGCATCAAACACGGCAGCAAATTTTGCCAAGCTCCATTTCTCTTGTAGATGACTCGGCAGTACCCATTCCCTCTCTGGCTGATGTACGATCTTTTCACCAGTCTTATGCTCCTCCTTTATGATTTCAATCTGTTCGTCTGGATGGATGTATGCTCTCTTTGGTGGGAGGCCGGATATGATAGGTCGCGGGAGAGGATCGTTGGTCAGGGTCGAATGTGTATGGATAGTGAGAGCTGTCCAGTCATGTTGGAACTGCAGATCATGAATAATCGTCGAGGCAAGATGATGCAGATATGCCGGGTGAGGAGAACTCTCAACATTCGATTTCGATGATTCTAAGATATCTTGGAGAGCTGACGCCGGTGGCACGTCAGTCGTGGCGGATGGTGCCATTTTGTTGAGTTGGTAGCTTGGAGGTCCGTACAGTACATATCAATATTTCGTACCCTTCGTTCACGAATGCGAAAGCGGTGCGGAACGAATCGAGCACGCGAATACGACGTTCGGCGAGTTCTCAGAACCTTAAAAAATGCGCTATCGTGACTAATTGGGACTAAAGTGGCACCAAATTTTCCCCAGCTCAGCTCCAAGACCCTGGCACTTTTAGTTGGTTGTCAACAGAAGCGGTAAATAAATCGCATCCTTCTCTCCACATTCCCAAATCCTGATTATCAGTCAATATCAACAGCATCGAATTCTTAATTCACCATTATTCCATACGAGACTTGTTGTTGTGATTACTTCCTGGTAACGAACTGACGTCAAGCGATGCATTGATCTCATTCAAGGCGCAGTCTCAAGCCAACATAATTTCGCCTCCCGTCTAAAATCTACAGGGAGCATCGTTCAAAATCTCCCACGATGACACCCGCCACTCCTCTTGGAACGGCCCAGAATGAGGCTCCTGAACCTTTTCCAACTTTAGAGGATCCTCCATCCCCCAAAAGCCCTCGTCGAGCATCTACCGAACATCACGAACCGACCCGACATCGTGAATCTACGACTTCTACCCTTCAGGAGCGTTTGCGGAGCGCTTCCAAGAATTTTTCAGAGTCGAGTCCTCCCACTGGCATGTGGATTGCGACTGGACAAATTGCCTCATCAGTTCCATCGTTGACAGATATCAGGAGAGGGAGTTATAGTAGTGAAGGGTGGTCAGGAGAAGGGCAGATCAGAGAGAAGGAGAGACGCGCCACACTTTCAAGACGTGGAAGCTCGCAGACTGGTGAAGAACTCCCTCGACGAAGGAGCTCAGTCAATCCAGACAGCCCAATCAGCCCAAGGGAGACGACCTCGAATCCAAATATCATCCCGGAGACGGTACCTGAAGCCAGTACCGCTGCCGAAGAGGAGAAGACTGGTTTAGCGGCCATCACTTCAGGTGTCCCATTGGGAGCAAATCAACCCACAAATTCGATGTCGGATCCTCTTGTGACAGAGAAGCGTGTGGAAAGGCCCAAGGGAGATCAACGGAGTAGCAGTGATACCAATGTTACACCTATTGCCACTGGAAAGACACAGGTGGACACACAATACAGGACAGAGCCATTCGATAATGGATACCAGTTCCCACCCAAACACAAGTGGACCGAATCTACTGCCATTGGACTGAAAGCTTTTTGGGGTTTCTTCCTTACACCTCTAGGCTTTCTCGTTACGATATACGGTCTCAACGTTGTGGCATGGGGTGGAATGTTGTTTTTGCTTCTATGCAATGCATCTCCAGCTATGTGCAAGCCTACTTGCAATGACATCAACTCACCTCGTCGAAAGTGGATCGAATGGGATTCGCAGATTCTGAACGCTCTCTTCTGCGTCACTGGTTTCGGCCTTATTCCTTGGAGATTCCGCGACCTCTATTACCTGCTACAATACCGCGTCATGAAGAACGAGCTCGGTCTTCGCAGATTGGCTGGCATCAATCGTGGATGGTTCAGACTCGCTGGATCCCAGAACCTTCCTGTCGAAATCGGTCCTGCTGAAGTCGAGAGTGGTGCTGAAGTCCCAGAAAGCGTCATACCATTTCCCATCTCGAAGACTCCAAATGCGCCGCTGACTGGAATCCGCGCACCCCCAACGAAGATGTGGAAGTTGGACTTCGTGATCTGGACCATGGTTTGGAACACGTTCCTGCAAGCAGTCCTCTCTGGATTCATGTGGGGCCTGAATCGATACGATCGTCCTTCCTGGAGTACTGGTCTCTTTGTTGCTCTTGCATGTATTGTTGCCGCATGTGGTGGTATTATGAGCTTTGTTGAGGGCAAACATGTCAAGGCCGTCGAGGGTGTGCCAATCTCCGAAAAGGATCAGGAGAGATTGAAGCGTGACAGAGAACTGGGAATCAAACATTACAATAACATCAAGGACGAGGGGCCAAAAGAGGAGAAGGCGAAGGAGGGTCTCTTCAAGAGAAAACATAAGGCAGAGGCAGTAGCAGTGAATGAGAGCGCCATGGAAGAAGGCGCAGCACAAATTGGAAGGTAGTGCAAGAGTTGGCTGGTTATGATACCATTTCTGTTTTCTGTATATCTGGAGGATTGCGAGTGATACCTTGGTTGAGGGCCTATACAAATGGGCAGCGAGTTTTGAGCAACATTGACATCACAGGGTGGGCGAATTGTTAACCTACCCTACGGTTCTGGGATTGAGAGTCCGATTTGGCGTTCATCGGAGAATACTTTACTTTCGATGTAGAATGTCTGGATTAATTATAACAATTGAATCGCGATTATATCACGATCTCAGCCTCGGGTTCCTGGAAAATGTGGAGATGATGTGTCGAAGTGAGGCTGACGCCAGTGACTCGGCTGAGTGGCTGGCTGACTTAAATCCCGACTCTTTGTCACCCACGAGACCTCAACCTTACTCGTAACAAAGAACCATCCTCATTACGACTCGACTGCAGCCTCAATCCACATCGCTGATGATTACTTCGACTTCTAGACTCTGATAACAATCTATCATCGCTCTTCGAGAGCATACCATAACGATGACGACCAAAGCTCTCATCCCACTGCTGGTCAGTTTGATGCTGTTGACCGGCGTGTGCAACACCCTCCTCACCAAGTATCAGGTACGTCCACAATAGCTCTACCATATATCCATCTGCTGACTCTTCAACAGGACAATATCTGCGTGCGAAATTGCGAAGACCCAGACCCAAAGAAACATGAACTCTTTGAACAACCCGTCATCCAAACCATCCAAATGTTCGTCGGCGAAATGGGCTCCTGGCTCTTCGTCGGCGCCTTCTACCTCTACAAAACCTACATCTCTAAATCCTCTCCCGCAGAAGAAAATGGCTATCAACCAGTTCACACTGCCGAAAATGGAGACGATAACCATGATGCTGCAAGCATTCATTCGACTACTCCATTAACACCGATCGCAAAGGTCATGAGTGCAGCGGAAGATAGACTCCCGTTAAAGGGATGGAAAGTCACGGTATTGAGTCTTCCGGCTATTTGCGATATCTGCGGGACGACTCTCATGAATATTGGCTTGCTGTTTGTGGTTCCTTCAATCTACCAAATGACCCGAGGAGCGTTGGTGCTTTTCGTTGGGCTATTCAGTGTCGTATTCCTCAGACGGACATTACATCTATACCAGTGGTTCGCACTCTTCACTGTCGTTGTTGGAGTCGCTATTGTCGGCCTCGCTGGAGCGATTTATAAGGATAAGGCAGCTCCGGCGGCGATGTTGATGGTTCGAGAAGCTATTTCTCTTGTTGCGAGAGAGGCGAGGACTCCGGAGGCGGTGAGGGTTATCATTGGTGTTTTGATGATTGCGGGAGCGCAGATCTTTACTGCAAGTCAGTTTGTACTGGAGGAGTATATCCTTGAGAAGTATGCGTTGGAACCATTGAAGGTTGTTGGCTGGGAGGGACTTTTCGGGTTCTCGGTCACGCTTGCGGGGTTGCTGGTTGGGCATTTGGCGTATGGGAGGACAGCTGCTGGAAGATTTGGATACTGGGACATCGTCGAAGGATGGAGAGAGATTACACAGTATAAGGGTATTGGTGTTTCCAGTATCCTGATCATGATCAGTATTGGGTAAGCCTCTTTTTTCAGCTCACCAAGCCCATCACTAACTTCATATAGCGGCTTCAACTTCTTCGGCTTGTCAGTCACAAGAAGTGTCAGCGCCACCGCAAGATCAACGATCGATACATGCAGAACACTGTTTATCTGGATCGTGTCTCTGTTCCTTGGATGGGAATCATTCAAGTGGCTCCAGGTCCTCGGCTTTGCGCTATTGGTCTACGGTACTTTCCTCTTCAATGGGCTCGTTCGTCCCCCTTTGCAGAGATGCGTGGTGAGAGATCCAGAAGAGTTGCTACCAGAAGAACCAATTGAGCATATGTAGAGCAGGACTGGTTTCATGACAAGATATTGAGATTATTTGAGCATGAATCGGCGTTAAGATTTGGGGTTTGGCAGCATGGTATATGGTATATGGTGCTATTTTTGAGTGCAGATAGTGTTTGTCGACGAGACAAATAGAGACATCAATTCAGCATGGCTTTGACCTGAGAGTCTCACTTAAGATCATTGTACTCTTTGTTCGGTAATTTTTCACCCTGCCGAACTTCCAAGATCCCAACCGGCACTCGGACTCAGGTCCCATTGACTGAGAATTCTCATTGTCCTAAGGACAGGATGAGTCATTCTCTATGAGCGGGACGGTCCTGCAATCCAATTTAGAAATCCAGGTCGTGATTCAGTCTCAGCGGAACAGAAATTGGTAGTAATTTATGATTTCATCTTGTCAACCAGCGACTCTCAGCTAAACGCAGAGGGCAACAGACATTCATGCTCGCCTATTCCTTAATTCCTTCTCGCTTCCCCTTTTCTTGCAATCACAAATCGAACTTCTGCCCCACCAGCTTCTCGCTCAAGGCCCACAACCTATCGATATTCTCCTGTCCCTTGGCATGTTCCTGCTCAACAGGTCTCACTACACAATCTTGAAGGAAACCTCCTGATTGTTCTGCTTCACGTCAGCACCCATAATCAAATCTCGAAGCTGGATTGCTTACCCTCAATCGAAGGATCCAAAGCAGCCACAAGAGCAGTAGAGCAGCCTTCCTGCAACGTCTTTGGCGCTTCCATCTCCACTTTCTTCCCGTTGGAATTCTGGTTCGCAATCTCCAATGCAGAAGTGAACATATCAGGCGTGACATGATTAGAGAGATTGGATTCCATGACCACTATCAGCATTAGTAACCTACACTCATCACTTTTCGGGGGAGAACATACATCCAGGCTGCAAAGCATAAGACTGAATACCCCTACTCTTCAACTTCTGCGCCAACCTCGCCGAAAACAACACATTCGCGGTCTTGCTCTGCGCATATCCCAACCAAGGATTATACACCTTGCCGTCCTATCCTTCTCATCAGTACTCTCCCCTCTCTGTTGGCAAGCTCACTCACCTCAAAATTCCAATCATCAAACCTAACACCAGCAAGCTCAAACCCGGTACTACTCACATTCACAATCCTAGCTCCCTTCCCCGCCTCCAAAATCTTCTCCATCAACAAATTAGTCAAAAGGAAATGACCAATATGATTACTCCCAAACTGCATCTCCACGCCCTCCTTCGTAGTCTGGAATTCGGGAATAGCCATCACGCCCGCACAATTGATCAAGATATCAATCTTCTGAACCTTCTCTTTCACATCTTGAGCAGCTTTCCGGACAGAGGTTTGATCGGCGAGATCGAGATGGATGAATGAGACGGAGATTGAAGGGTTGAGGGATTGGATTTGGGTGATTACGGGGGTGATTTTGGATTCTGTGCGGCCGAGGAGGAGAATCGTAGACGGAGAGGCATAGGCGAGGGAGATTGCTATTTCGGCGCCGATGGATTTGAAGGAGGGGCCGGTGATGATAACTAATCTAAAGGTTAACATGTGCATAGCGTTTGAAGACGGGGGGAATGCTTGCCTGTTTTTCCTTTGAGGTTGTCGGCGAAGGTTTCGACGACTTCTTTGCCGGTTGTGCTGCGGTTGAAGGAGGGCATTGTTGCGAGATTCGATGTTTGACTTTGTTAATGTAAACAGTCCAGGTGATATTGAGGTTGAGAAATCTGGTATTGAGAGGAGAGTGACACTTGGATGTTCTCTGATTTTGCACGAGGTGTTGATGAGATGTAGAAGAAAGATGAGACGAGACTGAAATAGAGAACAGACGTGGGGAAAGAATGAACACTTATATACTTCCCTTGTTTATCATCTCTGTGCATTCAGACGTTGGATTGAACTTCCAATCTTGCCCAAAATGGGAATTCTCAGTAAGCCTGCCTAAAATGAAATGCAGGAACGCCCGCGTCGTCGCTCCTCAGCTGACGACACAGGATGCAGTTGGCTGACCGACTGGCGGGGCTTAGGGTATTTACGGGCCCTGGTCTTAATTCCGAGGCCAGTTCTCGGAGCCGTACATCGCCTGGAAGCCATTCGCGACTTCGTTCTCGTTGAAGGCATTACCGATTGCATTGGTACTGTCGACGTGGCTGGGATAAACTCGGAGTTCCGGTATTTGAGCTAGACTCCTTTGGGCATTCAAGTAATTCTGACCAACTCGATTGAGGCATTCACATCATCCACCAAAATCCAGATCGTCCCTTTCATCGCTTTCAGGTAAATGAAAGCTCAACGCCGTGCACACTGTCATCCAAATATTGGACCGATGAGCCATCATGCATGTCTCGGCGGCGGCGGGGAAATCGAATCGGGAATCAGCCAGGTCGAGAAGTCTCGATGGGTTCATTTCCACGTTCATGTCACCGTGTTGACATTCGCGAGGTGCAGTCAAGATCCGAATAAGTTTCATTGTTGGAGCAGGATCATAAGGACACATATTACGCATTTATCGATTTTAAAGCACAGGCAAATCGGCATTCCACGTTTTCTCTCCAGAAAAGAAACAGCAGTTCATTGTTGAGAGTGAGCTCAGTCACTACTATCGTGTCAATATGATTATGACAATAGGGTATGGAGGGAAAGACCAACCTCACGGTTGTTCTTGTCCAAGATAGCCATTAATTGTCAGAATGAACCATCACTCATCATCAAAATTCTTGCGATTGCGATAACCCTGGTGGACCTTCTTCAGCGTCGTCGGTCCTTCACCCCCATATCCCCAAGATAGTGGGTCCCATGAGCCAGGACCGCCATATCCTCCCCAGCCAGAAGAGGTCGTAGGAGAGACCGGGCTTTGAGCAGAAGTCCATTGACCAGAGTTGGCTCCGGTTGTTGTTCGAGTAGCTTCCTCAGAGCATGGAGTCTTGCTAACTTGGCCGCTAGATGTGGTGCTTGCAGGTGCTGGAGTTGTTGGGATGGAGGTCAAGGTTCCGATGTTGGTCTCTGAGCTGGCAAGGGACAAGGAGGATGAAGTTGAGACCACGCTGCTGGTCGTCTCAATGCTCGAAGTTAGGACTGAAGAAGGAATGGATGATTGCAGGGTGGAAGTCTCAGTCCCGATACTGATCTCGGAGCTGGTGACGAACAATGTCGTCTCCATGCTTGAAGTCGAGACCGAAGAGGGAATAGAGGATGCCGGGATGGAGGCCAAAGTGCCGACGTTGGTCTCCGAAGTGGTGAGTGAAAACGAAGTCGAAGATCGGATAGAGGAAGGAGGAGAAGACGAGGGGAATGATGTTTCGATTTCAGTGACTGTCTCGGTGGAGCTGGTAGGAGCGATAGTCTCTGAGATAATGATCGAGATGACAGAAGTGGAAGTTGATATCTGGCTTGAGGTCTCTGAACTTGTGACAGGAAGGATGAACGAGGATGGTGTTGAACCCACACCGCTTGACGATCCTGTGCTTGCAGTTGGGATGGAGGGGGTAGGAGATGTCGGAGTCGAACTTTGTGTCTCGATGGTGCTTTCAGAGCTAGTACTAATGGAGGATATCGAGGCTGGTGTCGATGCGGCTTCGCTTGTCGTCGCGGTGGATGTGATTGGAAGCGAGGAAAGGGGCGACGACGAAGTTGAGATCTCCGTCGATGTCTGTGTGGTGGTGATTGAGAGAACAGACGTGGTTGGGACCTGGCTTTCCGTAGTAGATTTGGAACTGGAAGGTGGACTCTGAAACTCTGAGCTGGACTCTGTAAACGATTGAGTCGGGGTGGATATGAACGAGGTCGATGCCGGAAGTGTCTCTGTCGCTGTGGTAGTCCCATTGCTGGCCGACGTTGATACTGCTGTGCTTGACTGAGAAGGAGTGCTGACGCTTGAGGATAGAAAGGTGCCAATTGCACTTGATATGGAGTTGACTAGACTCTCGGAGCTTGAGGATGTTGGAACCTGGGTGATAGCAGAGCATCCTTTGACAGGGAAAGTGATCGTGGTAACGATGTTGGTGCTTGAGCTACCGGGACCATAGGAAGGCAGTGTGTATGTCGAAACCGTCTCCGAACATTGCTCGGACGTTGGCGTCGGACTCGATTGCGATGTGCTGCTGATTTGGCTTGAAGACAAAGTAGTGAAGATGCCGATAGCACTGGAAGTGGATGTCACAGAACTCGAGGAAGTGGACACCTTGTTGGTGGTAGAGCATGCTGTAGCATTGGAAGTCATGGTGGTGACATAGTTGGTGCTTATGCCAGAGCTGAAAAAGGCCAAAGTAAAAGTCGAAACGCTACCGCCGCAGATTCCAACTGTGGTGGTCTGAAGGACGGTAGTTTCGAGGGTCGTTGTCGATTCCAGGCTGGTGCTTTGGGTGCTTATCGTGTTCAGCGATCCCGAAACAGAGCTTGATGAAACTCCAGTGGTTGGAAATATTGAAGAGGTCAAGGATCCTTGGATGCTGGTGAAGACGTTGGAAGTGGCGAGGGACTCTCCAGATGAGCTCTTTGGAGTCTCTGAGACGGTTAGACTCTGGCTCGAAGATCCCTGGCTGGTGATCAAGACTGATGACGACGAGAGAGATTCGATGACAGAGGTGAAGCTTTGAGGAATAGAGACCGGCGAGGTTGCCGATCCAAGAGTTGACATTAACGGCAAGCTACTGGCAGTTCCAACAACAGATGAACTGGATGTCCTTGGTAACGTCGAGGTTTCAGTGATAGTCTCGACCGAAGTTGAGGATTCCAAAGTAGAGGTCAAGCTGCTAGGAGTGTTAACCGCAGACGATGACGGTGTCTCCGAGGCTGTTGAACTTCTAGCAATGGACGAAGATGGTGTCAATGATGCCATAGTCGAGAAAAGAGTCACGGAGCTGGCAGTTCCAATCACAGTTGACTCTGAAGTTTGAAGAGAGGAAGGTGTGCATGAGACAGAGACAAAGATCGTTGTAGTATCGATCTCCGTGATTGCAGGTAGGCTTGAACATAGTAGGGAGGCGTAGAGAGTCGTGGTGATAGTCTCAGTGCAGCCGCAGCTAGTGGCAATACCACGGAGTGCCTTGTAAGGAGTGGCAACCACAAAGTGAGCTCTGCCTCTATATCAGCAGGTATACCTATCAACATAGAGCGTTACTTACGTGAAGCTGACCCATGCCAGCAGGCCAATAATCTTGGACCTCATACCGAAGAGACCGGACGATACGATCAATGATGCTTCAATGGGAAATGAGTGACGATGAGGCCGAGTTCCGAACTTGATTACTGGTGGAGACTTTGCCATTTCATGTGGAAGTCTTACATATAGGCATGAATCTGTTCTCGGCTCAGGGGCAATACCATGGGCTGATGAAAATGAGCCGAGCCTGTATGCCATCTGCTGCTTGCAGATACGAAACAAGGCAGGAATCCGAGTTGGATCCAGTCACTCGAAGGCACTCCAGGAGTTTCGGCAGAAAGAGCGGGGATACTGTCGGTGATAGTGCACGAAGCCGTGTTCAATCTCAATGAAAGTGCTCATGGACAGCATATCGCAATGCACGATCGGTAATGAAGTGAGAAAATGCTCGCCTGATGATGCTTTGGCACCCCGATTTCATCGAGACGACTTACGGTTGCACAACATCCTCGCAATCGCGGGGAACAGACTCATCTGCAAGGCAAGTGAGTTGCATCTGTTCAGCTGCGCCTATGACACTGGGATCAGTATTTGATGCTGTTTGTACCTGCAGCTAAGATTTAGAGGCGGTTAGGCTGCAGATTCTGCATGACATAGTGTTTGAAAGGGAGTGTTCTTGAAGAGCAAACGGAGGAATGAGCATGACTTTGAGAGACACGATCGAAGAGAAATGCAGAGCAGTGAAGGAGTGAAAATGATGACAATGCCACCAGAAGCTTAAGGTTGAGATGCAAAAACTGGGTGTGTAATTTGGCTCTGAATTTTGAGTTGGATCTGGCGCTGGCCGGAAGTCCGTCTTGGGGGGCCAAAATAAAAAGATGGGAGAAAGCAGGATGTTCCCAAGACTGCCTGGTAAATGGCTCGCAAACGTGGACTGATGGGCATTGAAAGGGGGGTAATCCGTAAAGTGAAAAAAGGTGATGCTTCGGCCTGAGCCGGTTTCTTGCAGATTCCGGTTGCACAAGCGGGATATTTTCATCTATTCTCTGAATGTTCCTGCATGAGAGGCAGCCACATGTCGCTATCCGCATCTCGGGGATTGGAAAATTAGGACCCTCGATTTCTGTTTGAATATTGCAGGGCCGTCGCTTCCGAATCCGGGATCCAAGCCTCGATCCCAGTGCTCATTCCTTGTTTGCAAGCATGCCTCGTCACACCATCATTGGAGCACTGGAGCGAGACTCTGAAGTGACGTTTGGAGGTGTGGTTCAACGAATCTCGCACGCTGCGAATGCTTCAAAGCCAGCCCGACCATTCTCGGTACCATGCATGGCTGCAACTTTTGGCTGCAAAATAGTCCCAAGTTCTTTGGATCTTTAGCTAGAGAAAGATCAGAGGCCTTCTGCTGCGTGAGGTCGTGTGTGATGGAAAGGTTAATTTGATGTGAGATTTTGGTGCACAGCTGAAGAAACGTAGGTAATTGTTTGGTGCCCCTGATTTGCACGTGAATACAGTTGAAGAGGTGGGTGATGTGCCTACTGTAGGGTAGTCAAGGGGTGTGCTTATGTGCCACGAAGAAGCTTCGAACGAGCTTAAAACTTCCTTAAGGAGAGAATTTCACTACGCTTAGGGCTAGAACAAGTCGTGATGAGATGTAAAGCGAAAAACGTGAGTTACGGGGAACAAATTCGAGAGGCAGTCCCGCCAGCCGAAAGCTCCTCCTTTAAACGTTAAGCGAGAACCCTTTGCCGAGACGCGACTGCCATTTCTACTCAACGCAAGAATATTGAATAACCAAGAGTGATTCTGTAAGTTGAACTCGAGATCGGGAAGCCCTCGACATACGCGCTTCCCCCTACATCGAACCTCTCACATACTATCCTTCTCCTTCCCCACCTGGCCACTTGCCTCTCACAACACGGTAGATGAAGTTATCCAAGCCTGGTCCAATGAAAAAACGAAGAACTATCCCTCACACTCATTCAGCAACCGCATCCTATCAATGTCAACTCAGTATCTTCAAGCCCGTCATCACTTGAAAGCCCTCGAGTTCTCCTTCAGCCAGTCATCCACAGACGTGAGACTCTCTGTTTGCATGTATCTGCGCCATTCTCAGGCTTTTGAGGGCATTTCTCGGTGAAATCGTGGAATCCCCCCCCCGCATGCAGTCAACCACAAGATCCCCGCCCTTTGCAATAGTGGCGAGCCATGCTTCCTCGTTGGTTTGATCATCAGGTTTGAATCGTCCACATGCTTGAATCCGATCAACGACAAAGGACCTCAACTTTGCATTTGGCGCGGTGTTTTCGAAAATCTATTCTGCGACATGTGGTTGCAGGCGTCCGTCGACGAAATCTTGATGTTTCTCGAAAATAGCATATATCATGTCGTTGGCAAACTTAGGGGCAAGAATCTTATCACCAAAGATCCATACTTTTTCTGGTTCAGCATTGACCAACGTGCTGCTTTCTGCTTCCTCGAACCTAAAGACGGTCAGCTCCTTGCTGTGGGAATCTTTTTGGGGAGGGACTTGTGTATAAGAACCTACCAATGTTCGTGGCCACAGTATACATATCCCGTATAAACCCATTGCACGAAAGTTCGAGCAGCGTCCACATCATCTTCAGGTAGAAAAATGTCCGACTCCCACCCTCTGCGAAATTGCCGTTCAAAGCGCCATCAAAGAACCGAGAATAGAAAGATAGTAGGATCTTATGACATTTCATACGGATCTTTTGTGTCCCCAAGATCGATGCGACACGTTTTTCTGAACAGTGAAGCTTTTGGTGGACGCGTTGGTCAGACTGAGAGTGTAGCGTGATGTACGAAGAGGAGGTGACACTTACAGCTGTGCTACCTCAATCGAGTGAATCTTCAGTCCCCACGACCATTTCTCGAAAGCATGTTTCATGCGCCTCTCTCTCAAGCCTTGTGTATCATTCGCTGTCGGCTTTGGCTCTGATGGTCTCTGTTCTACCAGACCACATTTGGGACAGAAGAAGTGGCATCGTCTCTCCTCACCAAATGTCCCCTTACAGAGAGGGCAATTGTCTGTACTATCAAGATGCATTTCAGGGCTTTTAATGTTGATCTCGATTCAGTTGGCAGAGAGGTGTGCAAGAAACTTCTGGGAAGGAGGAAAGAGACCTGGTAGTACACAATCTAATATAAAGGAAGGAAAAAATTATCTGCCATGTTCTGGAAGTAGTAGTTGCCATTCTGAAGTACACTTTTCAACGTTTCAAAGCATACGATCAAGCGATTCTTGCATCATCTGACTCTTTGGAACTGAACGATTCTCGATGTCCATTCTCGAGATATGCGGACCAGTATCAACTAAGAGCTAGGCATCACAAACATGAAACTTGCATATCCAATGTCTAAATTCTCTGACCTTAGCAGAAACAATAAATTGCGAGGAGAGCGTCGTTGGAAGCTTGCACAGTCCGCAAAGGCACCTAGCCTCACTGTCCACGGGACTTCTATTCTCATAGCACTGTGTCACCGCTCAACTTCCACATTGTTGCACTTGCAGCTTCTGGAACACGCCGATGGCTTCAAAATTCTCAATTGCGCAGAGCTAGGAATGTTAAAGGGAGTCACTGATGGATTGTGTTTTGGTATTAGCAGCAGCTCTCGTCTTTTGCTTCAGCTGACGAAATCACCTAACGAAATATCTGCTGCAATGGAAATCTCGCGGCCGAAGCATAACAATACAGATTTAGTTGTCCCCGGGATAGAAATCCTGGCCTCACTTTGCAGATAGCCTCAACTATCCATAGTTGGCCCTCGGTGATCAGTCGCGGTATATGCTTCTACCTCTAAGAAGCATATTGGCCTAAATAGCATGTCAGCTTGTACCGTCTTGTCTTGGATTGAGGATTGTGCTCTTAAGTAGTGAAGTCTTGAATAATGATGTTTGAAAATTAGTCCCAACTGGCAATTAAGAAACTGTATGGCTACTTACATTGCAAGAGTCGAGGATTGTCTAGTCGCTTTTTCAGGTGTGCTTCTCTGTGTCGGACATTAGCATTACTCAAAGTCATACCTCTTCTTTTGGTTTTCCAGCCACTCCTTAACAGGAAACGTTTCGACTTCGACCAGATATTTGTCTTGATTGTTGCCATTGTATGGTCTCTCGTCATCGCCATCGAAATTGTTGAAGCCGTCGATAATGCACTCTGTGACTAGATCACCGCCCTTTGCCAGAACGACGAGCCAGTTCTCAATATTGGCTTTGCTAGAGAGTTCCGCATTGAGAGTGCCTTCAACCGAAATGGGATCCCGAATGGACTTCCTTAGCCTAGAGGCGGGAGTAGTGTTGTCGTAGACGTAAGCAGCTGTCTCAGTATCGAGGAGAGTTTCTCGTATCGTCGCATAAGGAGTCGCATGGCGTCATTGGTGAAGCCCGTTGCAAGAAGTTTATCTCCGAGGACCCATATTCGTTCCGGAATCTCGTTGGACGCGAAGATGTGGTTGAGTTCGTGAGCACGAGGGTCGCCAACATGTCGATGGCAAGAAAGGATGTTGCCCGTGTATACCCAGTTGACGAATGCTCTCATATCTTCTGGCTCATCGTCGGGAAGTTCGATTTCAAAGGTAGCAAGGATCTGAAATGGTTTCTTGCTCGTTGTAATGGAGTCTGAATGACCCCAAAGACTTGGGACAATCTGGGATCGAAGGTTGTATTCGTTGGTAAAGACACGAGTGGAATTTTCTTGTTCAAAGTAAGAAGTCGAGGTGGGTTTGGATAATAAGATTTGCAGAAGATCGACTTGATGCGATCCTAAGCGTGTGGAAGCTCTAGAGCGTACTAGGAACTTTGAGACATTGGTCCTGCTAAACGAGACTATTTGGCCGACGCGCTGATTTGGGAGGTTATCACCTTGACCCTGTCAGCTTCATGGTCGTTGGCGTCTTCTTCCACTCGGGCTGACCTACGATGAATGTCCTCAAGGTTGCTGGACTTTCGAGGCGGTTGACCTTGGAGCATCGCACGACCTCTATATCATCCAGCGATCATGAAAAGTCAGCAATATAACTGGCAAGAGACATGGAGCATTTAAGCTGAAGCTAGGATGTCCTGATTTGTTATAGTCAATCTGCCATTGACTAAAAGCCATGACATTCATCAGCCCCAAGAGGTACTCAATGGTGGTAGAATGATCTGGCTATCAACTTCTTCTTCAATTCAGAAGTGGAGGGAGGTAGTAGTACTGGAACTGATAAAGGAAGAAGCATTGATCATCTAATTTTGATGCTGAATGTCCTAGGCGTCACTGTACTTTGGCATGATCAGCCTCAATCAGCCATCTGTACAAGGACTTTCGGAATCAATGCCATGAACTGTACACGAAGGTTGAATTACGCAAGTAGAAAAGAGATGCTAACATGTCCCACAAAATAGTTGAGACAATGAACTTTTCGTCACCTACGTTCCCTTGTGCTCATTTAGAAGGTACTCGATAAGCTTCCTTTTCGAAGACTTGTGATCTGCAAGAGCTAGGACACCCATACTGGTAGGTTGTTTGTCCTCAGATACCTAATGTTGTCAGAACTTGCAGAACATTGAGAAAGACTTTGGCTGGCTACTACTTGCCCAGGATTTAGACCTTGACGACTTCAGCCAATCCTCCGCAGAAATAGGGTCGACACATAGCATGAACTGGGCCCGATTTCTTAGGTGCCATGGGTCATTCAGTTCCTTAGAGTTATCGACCTTGTCCGCAAATCCTCCCGCAAGTACACAGTCCACAACAAAATCCTCGCCTTTAGCAAAAGCTGTATCCATGGTGCGTTGTGGTCCAGGCGCTCTTCATAAGAGGATCGTCGGGTTGCATCTGTCTGCTGAGCCAAACCGGGCGGCAAGCCGAAACATGAGCGGCGATGTACTTTCTCAGTGGTGAGCCTCTGGTGGTATTGTCGTAGCAATACTGGACAATGTCTGCGATCACAGAGCTGCCCGAGCATAGGACATGTAGAACTTTGTTGCAGAACTTTGGCGCCAAGAGTCGGTCCCCAAGAAACCACAAAACGTACTTCTATGAGTGAGGATGGAAGGCCGGCATTTGGAAGGTCGTCGTGACTCGCAAAGACATCGCCCGTGAAGCACCAATGTACGAATGCGGCTAGGTCTTCCTCGCTCTCTTCAGGCAACTCGATTTCCTTCTGTTCAGCTTCCTTGGAAGAGCGGTAGAATTCTGCATTGAAGAATGAGGAGTAGTAGCTGAGCAGCGCTTTATGGCCACGTACACGCGTCCTCGTTGGTCCAACCACCAGTGTAGCCATGTCCGAATGAGGAAGCCGGATTGATCAAAGCGTTAATTCACTATTTCTTCAATGTCCTAGCGGGGTCGGGACACTGCGATCAGGTACAGTACTTACAAGGTTGCTACCTCGTTTGCATGTTCACTCAGCTCATCGAGCCTGTCGTCAGATCTTCTCTCGTCTTCGCACCTATTGCACGCGCAGCCTGTCAATGTCCTTCCCATGATGGGTGAGTGTGGCGAATTCTGGTGGCGAGCAAGAAGGAGTTGATGAAGTTGTAGATTTGATCGCGAGAAGAGCACACGCAACTAATAAACGGGAGGTGAGATTCACCTTCGACCTGCTGACGCACTCGGTTTTGATCTCAATGGCCCACGCAGCCTGTAGCAGAAAAGATTATCTTGTATGGCTTAAATACCCCTTCTTGAGACAGACAATTCGAAGGTGTGAAAGAAATGCTGCAGAACCTTGAGAGGCTCGCCATGTTCTAAAAAGCGACACACCAAAGGACTAGCAAATTGGGGACATTCATCAGAACCAGAAATCAAAGGGAGCAAGCCAAGGGAATTGATCACATCAGACCCAATGATCTCTATTCGATGCTACTCGAAATCTCGTTTCTCTGCTCATTCTCAAAGTCCCACCAATTTAAGGACAATGACAGACGTACTTCGTGTCCCTATTTCGCACATTGAGAGAGAGGTTTTAGGCAACATGGCATTTGCAGCGCAGGCCCAAGACACAATTAATTTAATAATACGTTTCGATGAAGCAGGGCCTTTACTGTGCCGCATAACTCTCCCGTGTCCCATCCTCAATGCTAGCCATCGCTCAACAAGTCGAGTCAAGAGAATCCAAATTGTTTTTATTTTATTTTTTCCAACCCCCCCCCCCCCCCCCAACCTATTCAACAATATAGGCAGGCAATTGGGTATCTCGGCTGGACAATGGTCCTCAATATCTGATGCATCTCAACTTCCACCAAGCAGAAGAGCAGGCAAAGACCACCAAATTCAAGAGCAGCCTCACATCCGCGAAGATCACCTTAGATATTCACGTAGCAACAAGGCACAATGATTTCACTTCAAGCAACAGGCACTGCCTGTCACAAGGATGTAGAAAGCAGATTTTCAATTACCGTGCTGGAAAAGAGTTTTGAGTCTACCGTTACAAGCAAATGCGAGTGCCTGACCCTAGACGACGAAGAATCAAATATCCCCACCGCAAGGTCAGCCGATGCTTGCAATGCCCTCAGAAGGCACGAGTCCAGAGTCATCATCTCCCTATGCTTTTGCATGATTGATAGAATAAACACTCAACCACCGTATACTTTGGCCCTTTTCGTTCGTTCCATTTAATTCAAAGAATCCACCACCCAGCTTGCACGCACCCCATGCACACAACAAATTTTTTGCTCGATCGTTCGTTCGTAAGGAGTTGTTATCGGAAAGAATTCACACCACTATGAAGATCATTTTGAGACTTTTGGCTGAAGAGTCTATGACCCCAGGCTTGGGAAAGCGCTTTTGTCCTCAGTGTTGAGGGAAGCAGCGCCACCACGTGGAGGGCCTCGAGGAGGTCCACGGCCTTCGCCTCTTGATGGGAATGGTCCATCACCACGTCCACGTCGACCACCACGGTCACCTCGGAATTCTCCTCGGCCACTGCCACGTCCACGTCCTCCCTCGCCGCGGCCTCGGAAGCCACCACGTCCACCTCCACGCTCAGGGGGCTCAACAAAGCCATGATCGATCTCGACGACTTGCTTCTGCTTGCGCTCGCGCTCACGCTTGGCCTTGCCGCCAGATCCAGCGACAAAGTCTTCCTCTTCCTCCTTGGCGATAGCCTTGGCATTTGCCCATTTCTTGTCTTGCTTGCTGCCCTCGTTTGGCTTGCGGGGCTCAGGGACACCAGTGCCAAGAGCGAGCTTCTTCTCAGCTTGTTGAGCGAGGTAATCAGCGTAGGAGATGCTGTTGTCTTCGGGCTCGGGCTCGGCAACTTCAGCAGCTGGGGCTGCCTCTCCGTCACCAGTCAAAGCCTCCTTCTCATCAGCCTTAGCGATAGCCTCACCAGCTACTTCATCAGCGAGTTCGGCGCCTCCTTCGGTGGCACCCCATCCGTGAGCTGCTTGCTTCTCAGATTCACTGTACAGGTTAGAATATAATTTGTGTTTGCGAATTCGGACATATTCTCACCCTCCAACACTTCTGCTGTGTCGATCAAAGTTGCCACCACCACCACGGCCTCCTCGCCCACGTCCACGACCCTCGTAGGTACCCTGAGCACGGGCTGGTCGGTCTTGCTGAACGCCATCTTCAATAGGCTTGGAGCGGTTGTTCGCGCTGCCAGCATTGCGGTCACGGAAAGCTGAACGTGGAAACAGGTTAGCCAATGCTATAATAGGATCGCGTAATGACGAGGAATTGCCTCGCAAGACATCGATCGGTGTTTTTGTTTATGGATCAACTGACCTCCTTCGTTGCCGCTGAATCCACCACGACGACCTCCTCGTCCTACAGATGCTGCAGGAGCCTTCGAAGCAGGAGCGTCTCCGGGAGCATTGCGCTTAATTGTCCTGGCGGGAGTCTTATCAATGACCTTCACAGGTGGTTCTGGCTCCTTGTCAGAGTCTTCATCGTGATCATTGCCTATTCGTTATTTTCGTCAGTCGCGTGGTCTGCCACAGTGTGTTGATTGGAGCATGTTTCGTCATACCGAGAAGCTCGTAAAGATTCTGGATTGGAAAGAATTAGCATCTGTGTCTAGAACAGCAAATAGAATTGTCTCATAGAGATCTGCGCATGATATTTTGATGTCTAGAGGAAATTTTAATGCTCACCTTCGAGGCGACTGCCGACATCTTGTCCACCTTTCAAGTGCCTCCGAAGAAGGCCTTGCTACCGAGTGAACAATTCGAGTTGGGTGATTGAAAGATCGAGACGGACAGGTTCCTACCGACTAGGAAGCTGTCTCTCGAGAGGTGCGATAGAGGTCTGCTTGAAGAAGTTTGGATCTCGCAGGATCTTGAGGTTCGTTCGAAAAAATGCGCAAGCTTCTAGCAAATGGCGCTAGCGCCATTTCGTTTAACGAGTTTATGCCAAATTATCATTTGTGTGTGTTAGGGCTTCAGGTTTATTCAAGTATCAAAGTGAATCAAGATCTGTTCTACGACTGTCGCAATCTGAACATTGAATTGTTCGATCAACTCTCCGCCTTCCATATATTGTGATCGTGATGGATGTCCTTTGGTGGTCGCGCCAGCATCTTACAATTTATATGGAAGCCTCAGGAAGGGAAGTCCCCACTCGCCATGCAGAGTAAAAGCGGCATACGGGATCTCCAGAGCTGGAAATGAGAGCAATACAATGTCCCAGAACCGAAGGTGCTTTGCAGTGAAGTTCAAGAAGCGTTGTCGAAGATCCGGATTTATTTGCTTAATAGTTAAAGACTTGGATTGACTTGAAGACTTTCCTCAGCTTCTAATGTTCCCTACTGCTTGGGGCTTTTGGGTGCCGCTTTTTCTTGACATCGCGAGCCGCGCTACCCCCTTTGAAAGTGTGGACCGGGGGAACATCAAGACGCCCAAAAATAGAATTGTTGTAAGTGAAGCATCAGCAAGACATCCAACTGCAATAGTAAACGGTCGTTTGTACTGAATAATAAGCATAGGCAGGCAGAAAAGCGATCTCGCCGCTTCAAAACCACTCCATTGTCATTATCTGGCTCTGCTAAGTGATCAGTAGAACAGAAGTCCCTCGAAGGGATAATATGTACAGGCCGGGCACTCGTCTTGGCTCATAATTTGCTTCTGATCACAAAGTCTGGTTCTTGTGACGTATACGTACAAGCATGACAAGTCCTCGAAGTCCAGGACTCGTCTCCCACTTGCTCCAACCTCGAAGCCACTCCGAGTGTGGGACGGCACCTATAGCTTGAGCCTCAGACGCCATGGAACCCTTCCCTCCGTCTCCAAACAAGATATGAACGCCGATCCATGCAAAAATAGTCATCCCTTCCTTTGGAAATGCTACATGAACGCCCCAATTCTCCATATAACTTTTCCTTAATCCATGGGTATCAATCGCTTTCATCGCATCGAACTGGTATCAAAGGAAAAGGACGACGGAAACTGCATCGATGCGGAAAGTCCGAATGGATCCATGTCGAGCATCGGGTCGTATGGATCCAGAAGCTGTGTCATGGAACTGTATCCTTGTTGGTTCTCTCCCATCGGCATGCCTTGATTCTGGCCTTGTTGACCAAGTGGTTGTTGCTGCTGCTGTTGTGGGTTGGGAATTTGCTGAGGGTTGAGTTGGTGTTGTGTTTGAGGAATCGGTTGGGGGTATGGGCCTGGCCCAGAGTCGGCTGCATCTTGGTCGTCGACCATATCGGCTTGTGCATCGTACTCCTGTTCTGTACTCACGGAATCAATCTAGGACGAACATAGCTCTATGTAAAGAAAAACAGAAGGGGGCGGGACAGCTTGCCGAGTTGCTCCTGAGAATTGTCAGTTACGTACCTAAGTAGAGTTTTGAAGGACTCACAATGTGATTCTGAAAGTTAGGGGACGGATAGTACGTGGCAGCTACAGGAGTGCCTCCCGTACCACCAGTCCCACTGCTTCCTTGTAGTTTCTGACCTATGGGGTTCACAACTCCCCCAGGGTTTCCCATCATCCCCGGATTCCCTTGCATTCCATGGAGCGGTTGTGGTTTGGCGGCTTGGAGTCTTTGTTGTTGCTGAAATTGCATGGCGTCGGAAGCCGGTGGTGTCATCACTCCTGGATTGTGGAAACTTGGAGAATTGGAAGTCGGCGATGAGGCATGCGAGGATGGTGTTGGCCGAGATTGTGGAGACTGGTGAGAAGCGCCGGGCTCGATCTTAGGCGCAATGCTCGAATTGGAGCGCCTTGCTTGATGGTGTCTGTTCATGATAGCTCGCTGGACGGTGGGCTGTGCCATATTCTGAGGGATATGGGTTGGCCCAAGATGAGGACTTCCAGTCTTTGCTCGCAACTCTGCTTGGACATCGATGCCTAAAGGTGTTAGGAGATGGCCAAAGCAGGAAAATCACGTTTACTCACCTTTCTCTAAGAGGATCCGCTCAAGAAGGGAGTTCTTGTATCTCAGCATAAGACATTCATCGGCAGCGCTCCTATGAGCAGTCTGTAGGTTGTGCAAGTTGGTCTCATGAACTCGGATGGTTTCTTCTAACTGCTTAATGTACTCGGTGCGACGTTCTCTGAACGCGGCTTGGGCTTGACGGTTACGTTGTTTGCGTTCCTCAGAAGTAGCATATATCTATGGTGAGTATTAGTAAGTGATGAATAGGCTACAGCAACAGAGTGACGGACTGGCTTCCTCCCTCCCTTCCTTTTTTGCGTGGTTGCATTTTCTTGGGGAGCTCCAGTCTCAGCTTCGGGTGTGGGAGAGTTGATTTCCATGGAGTCCTCTCGGTCCTCAGAATCTCTATTGGCCTCTTTCTTGTCAATAGACATATTGTCGGCCATTTCCCCCAAGATAGAAGATTTTCTTTGTCAAGTTTTGCTGCCCCACTACGACTACCCCAACACCACGGCACTTTTTCCCTGAGCTGCACGGCCACTATCACAACTTATGACTTGCAGATGCGAAGCAGGCAAGCTGTGTTTTGGGGGTGGCTTCTTAGACGTATGTGGCGATTACATCCGATATCAACCAGATCTAGCTTGTCTGTCTGTGTCTCTGACTGGGACGTCCCGGGAATTCGGTTCGTTCCTGGATTGACTAGGCACAACGGTCGAGGCTGATATGAAGATAGACAGACAGATAGAGTGAAGGCGGAAGAAAAGTGTAACGGAATGGAGAATTGGATACGTAAAAAGATTTAAAAGAAGGCGTACAGCGAGTGGTATTTGAATTTTGCAGAATCTTCAGCGCGAGGACGGAATTGGAAGAGGAGACACGGGTAGGCTGAAGCTTGGAGTGGGACACTGGAGCCGGCTCGCTGGAGGGCCTTACATCGGATCGGCTTTTGCGAGGATGGCTCAGATGGCTAACTAGGATTCAACTGGGATAGGCGCGAAGCCGTCACTGATTTTAAAGTATCACCAGTCCCAAAATGGTCAAAAGAAAGACCACGCCAACAGCCCACTCTGCCCGCTGATTCGCTCCTCCACAAAATGGAATGCTTTCCATTGCTTCCATTGCTTCTACAGCTTCCATGCCCCACTGCGTCCAAGACATCGCTAGACCTCGCTCGCTGAAGTGAGCACTGCGCTGGATGAAGCGAACGAGGGGCTCCAATTAGGAAGCTCGCCGACTCCACCGAGTGCTTCCTGTGAAGAAAACTTTTCACAGCTGCCTTTTTCTTGGTATTGGATCAGGGTGGTTACACCTCGACCAAGCCATGGTCTTAGATCTTGTCGATTGGAACCCTCTTCGTCAGTTGTTGCTTCTTTCCTTGCCATGCAACCAGCCAGGCACTTAATTTCCTTGAGTTCTAGCCTTCAACCCGGTCAGACAACCATGCTCTGGTGATGCACTTCTACGCAAAGGGCAACATTGACGGGCATTTCCGATTGTCACCTGCCCTTCCAGCAATTAAAACACGATCTGGCAGGGGGCCCAATTGGAGTCGCACGCTTTTGTGGCTGCCGTGGCGGACGTCTCTGATGGAACTTGCAAGGTGTGGATGAAAATACTGCATGCGGCATGATGTGTTGCTGGGAGCCTGTCCTATTCTCAAAACGTCGTTGGTCCAACCTTGCGGGCACAGCGGGCACCGGGCAAAGAATTTTCTGCTCGAGGCTCGAGCTTGACTTCGACCCCTCATCCAAGGGTCTCCAGCCCAGCAATGGCCAATGAACGCTGCAGGTCAGGACGAACCGGACTTCACACTGTAGTCGATCGATTGCGGTTTCTCCTCGGAGCACTTAATCCATTTCCGGGAAGTCCAACCATCTCATTTGTGTAAGGCTGTAGAAGATCTTATTATCATAGCCGTGCCCTCTCCAGGATTGTTCGTTGTTGACATTTTGGATATTTTCCATTCTGTCGTTCAATGCCAAAACATGTTCAACGTGTGGCCGGAGATGCTGGAGCTGTCGGAACTGCGACAGCCATGGCCATTCATGACTTCCCCGCAGCCGTATGTTGTGTAAGTGAGAAGTGCAGCCACGAATCCATGATTGACACCGCCTTATGCTCCCATGATCTTGGAACGGATGCGCCTCGAATGATCCCTCCATGTTTCGAGTTGCGACTAGAGTACGGTCCCTAGGAGATGTCAAGGTGGCTCCTTCCGGCAGAAGCAGCATGGCGATAGTAAGCACGGCATTCGAGAGCAGGTTTGGAGGGTTGCACCTGGAAGTTAGGATTGACGGCTGTCGTGTTCTGTGGATACGTACGAGTGTTGAAAGTGGAAAATTCCCGAGACAACCTTGGCGCAGAGGATGCATGCAATTGTCCTGACACTGGAGATATTTCCAATATGAACCTGAAAACGCACTTCGGGTAATATATGACGGAATCCCTGGGATCTCTTCTACTCCAGTTTGAGGTCGGGATGAAGATACCTAACTTTGGGATACTTTCTGGATGTCGAGTTCTTGCAAATCTGCGAGGTTGAGCCTAAGCGACTGTCCTGGAACTTGAGGTACTTTGGAAACAGAAACTTGGAGCCGGAGTTCGGATAAAGTCCTGAGGACTATGGCAATCCGTTTCTCGACTTGAGGACCTGGTGAATGTACATGACTTTCCGGTATTTGGTGTGTTGTCAACACTTGGTGGTAAGTTGCTGCGACTCTGCCTGCGATCAACTCACCGTCTCCCTACGCGATTATCCTTGCACTCGAGGTACTTTTGAAAGGGCAAAATAATCTGGAACTAGAATTTTGAACAGCAGATTGAACTTCCTGGGGTTCATTGTGTAAGTTTCAGTACTTTACCTGACTTGTACTTTTTCGAGACGCAAAGGAGGCGCAGCCTGGATGGGAGCTCAGCCTGATCTTGAAGCACGTGAGAAGGCTAACTTAGCGCGTCTTACGATTGGGCGAACCTGGAAGAAAGTAAACAACCTGGAAACTCGAAAAAACAACACCGAGAAAGACGCTCGGAGCAACACACGATAATCTCCATTATTGACCGCAAACCTTGCACTTATTTGCTACCCACTCCCTTGTCATCTGAGCATCTCGAATTCGAGAATCCTTCACAATGACGCCTCCTCGTCGTCGCTCATCAAGACTTCGAGGCAGCTCTGCGACTCCGGCAAAGGTAAACAATCTCCTCATCTTGTTGCGTCACCGCCTCTAACCACTTGCTCTCATTGCTCTCTATAGTCACGCAACTATGCCACGAATCGTCTCCAATCCCTCGTTGAGCGTGATGAGACTCCCAATGATGGTGTTCAATCGAATCTCGACGCCATTGCATCCTCCCCTCTTGCTCCACGAACTCCAGCTAGTACCGGACGAATTCAACCATCTCGAGAAGAAATGCACCCTAGCAAGGCTCACCATAGCACTACACAAGAGCCAGATTCCGGCTTGAGACTTGGCTTTACAGACATCAAGGCAGTTGGCAATGATCAACCTTCCGGTCTCACACAACAAACTCCTACTAAGTTGGGCATCTCATCCCCCACCTTCGATTTCAGATTTGCTCGTCCCGGTCCTCAACTTGGCCCCGAAGCTCAACGAATGATGGATGACCTGCGCGAAGAGGCTCTGCGGATCAAGGCTAAACTGGCAGCTGAACGAGAGGAGGAAAAGCGTCGAGAAGGAGAATCTGCTGGCGGCATTGGAGGTCGAAAGATTGCGCAACCAAAAGGCAAAGTTGGCCGCTTCAGTGATATCCATATGGCGGAATTCAAGAAGATGGACTCAATTGCTGGGCATCCTTCTGCGTTCAGAGCTCAACCCGGACGGTTCACACCTGTGACGAACACCCTCAAGCGAACACAATCAAAGGCACAATTGGATGAGAGAGTGGATGGTTCTAACAAGAAGCATGGGCAAAGCAGCGAGAAGGCAACCGAATCTGAGAGATTGGAGAACACCGCGCCAGCTAAGCGTGCTCGGAAGCATGTTACGGATGACACTTCGTCTGCTCGGCCAGTCTCTAGCCATGACAGCAAGCCTCTGCCATCGACTCCTCCGGTCCCACGATCACAATCAAGCATGCTTGCTACCATCTCTACCCCCACCCAAGCCTCGTTGGCTCGAGCTGCAAGTACAAAAAAGCCTGCTACTCAAATCCCAACTTTGTCTAGATCTCCATCAAAGCCAAATCTGGTTGGAACACCTCGAGTCGTCACGAAATCTACACTCACGAATGATCTCAGTGGAATGTCGAAGTCCGAGTCCAGACCCACATTACACAGTCCTAGCAAGTTTGACCGCATGAAATCCATTCTTCGACGCCCAAGCTCGACTGCGAAGAAGCCAACTCGGATGCCATCTACCATTCCGATGCTTTCTCGAAGCCCTAGCAAGCCAAACTTCGAAAAGTCTCTTCCTTCGATTCCTACAACCCCTGGTGGAGGTGATTCTAAGACAAGCAAACACGTCAACTTCACTCCGGACACTGTCAACAACTATGCCACGATGATCCAGAACTCGCCATCTCCTATGAAATCCAGTATCCCTCGGTCTACATCCAGAATCCAGCTTGGTCCAAAGCCTTCTGCCGTTCAAGCCAGCTCTTCACGACCAGGCTCCGCGGGTGTTCAATATCCATCTATTGCAACTCTCCCTAACCCCACCAAGCAGACACAAGAAGTCGAGTATCCGTCCCTCGATGGCGTTCGTCCTCTTCCCCTACCGCCTCGTCAAGCTACATCTCAACCTCCTGCCCCACCATCCGTACCTGGTACCTTCACTTTCCGCAGTGACCATACTATCAGTTTCGGTGCTTCACCTAAAGGCTTTGAATCATCTCCAGGCCAATCTAGCGTCCGCCAGGTTCGCCAGAGCATCTTCCCTAGCTCAATGCCTGGTAGCTTCCCATCTGGTAACAAGGAAAACACCGAGCCTCTTCCAGCAGTCCCTCATGGAATGGCCAACAAGAAGCGTCGCCGCGTGGAGGCCGATGATGAAACCGAGGAAGAGCCTGAGCGTTCCCCTAAGAAGCACAAGGCCGCTGCCGAAGGTGCTATGCTCATGGCTCCCAATCTTCAATCTCAGAACAAGACTCCGAACTCTCGAATTTCCAGCCCGGCAAAGAAGAAGGGTGTTCTCAGCTTGAGCCGTCTCAATATGCTTGCTCGACCAAAGGTCCGAAAGTAGGAAAGGAAATCTGTTTGCGAAGGCGTTGTTGGGGGATATGCATAAATTGTCTTCGTGTTATATTTGGCGTTCAGCGAGGGACTGTGCTTCTTGTGGAGTATGAACTGGTGGCGTTGGATGTGAATGCTACATGAGATATCATATTATGACCTGATGGATCGGTGATGTTGTTTTATTCCTCATTTCAGGCTGTGCGCTTTGCATACAGATATGGCTGATAAACACATCTATGACCAGGAGTTTGTTTCTTGTAAAATTGTTCGATGGTTTTGATTCATGTTTGTGTAGTTTATCATGAGAATGCTCCTTCCCAATTTGGCAGGAAATAGATGCGAGAATAAAAGCATATCGATACTAGGTTGCGCCTTCCCTTGAAGGTCTTCCACTTGACATGTTGTCATGATACGCGTCACAGTTCTCATTCACCTTCGCAAACTCCGACTTTACCTACTTTCACTCTCTTCAGGTCGTAGAGGGAGCTCATTCAAGCAAGGCTCTCATCTCCCATGCATTCATTTTATCCTTCCGTCAAAATTCTTTTCTTTCTCTTCGTGGCCTGCATGTTACTCCATATAATTTAAAGCATCAACCAAAGACCCTTCATGCCTTCCTTACCCACCTCAATTTTCCTGCGCCCATACTTCACCCACTGTGGCCTGATACATCACTTCTCCGAGCCACCCTGTCGCACAGAATGGACCCGCAACTCCAAAGTCTGCCCCGATTTCGACACCACGAAACCATCAAACACAAAGATAAAGACAAAGGCGAGCCAGTCTTCATCTGCACGATCTGCTGGCGTGCCCAATACTTCCCCTCGAAACCAAAACTCCTAGGCTCATCAGCTCGAATCGTCTGTCGTCCCTGCTGGCGAGCTGTTCTAGATCTGAGTATCTGTTGGGTGTGCGGGGAGTATATTGTGAGGGGAGATGAGGTTGTTAGTCTCGGATGGTGTTTTTGGCATCGAGCTTGTTTTGGGTGTCTGGTTTGTAGGACGAAGATAAGTGTCCCTGAGGAGGAGGGTAGTGCTGTTAGTAGGAGGAGGAGGGACGGAATGGGGGTTGAGTTGGAAGAGATTCCGCTCTGTAACGTGTGTGGCGTTAAGATGTCCGGCGAGAGTCCTGGGAAGGTGCTTGAGAGGGGGGTGGAGAATGTATCGAGGTTCGATGGAGGGTTAAGTAGGGAGAGACTAGAGAGGTGGTCTGAGGTGAGTAACGAGGGAACCGAGGAGAAGCTTGAAGATAAACAGCAAGCTGCTTCCTCAAAGGAGGCTAGACGCTCTCTTGCTCACTGGCAGAGCTTGACGCAGATTAAGAGAGGCTGCTCAAGATGCTCGGTGAGTTTCCACAGCGAAAACTTCGTTATGAGTTGGAGCTAATACGAAGCAGCACCAGCAACGACCAACGTCGAGCACTCGAAGCTTGCATTCGATGCTCCATAGCGCGATAGATACGCGGATTTCAGCAGACGGCAGTGTGGATGACCATCGAATGGAGGATCATAAGCTTGATTCTTTGAGATCAACTCAGTCCTTGGCAGAAGAGGGTGAGCCCAGCGTTTACGTTTCAATCTTCGATCCTGTGGGAGAACCTGCCTTCGAGCCCAGCAAAACGAAACCGCTACCTAAATGGATGCATTTACTCCCAAACAACATTCATAGAGAGAGGGAGCAAAGGGGCAGCAGAGAGGTTGAAAGCGAAGCAAGTCTGAACTCAGATCACGCAGAATCGCAAAACCACGGTAGCTTTTCGACGTCCTCTGCTCACTTGGAGAATCAAACCCACGATAGTCCAACATTGTCCGGCAGTAGCACATCGACAACACCGGAAGCGCAAGCAGACCTTCCAACTCCACCACTGGACGTTCCAATTGTTCGTTCCCGCGCTCCCGCGGATTCCAAAATCGCCTTTATACCAAATCCTGAGGTTGAATCTATCAACGGAGGAGGCCAAGGCCAAAGGGCTAGTCGACGTTCTCACACGGCTGAAAGTGGCTACGTGACTGCTCCAGAAAACCCTCGACCGAAGACGCCATTCCCACGAGTATCTCGGCCGTCTCTCCCCCGCCACGAAACTTCATCTTATTTCTCTCACCGTGCTAGTGTGAGTCGAGTCCAAGCTGCACTCGACGTGGACGAAGACACATGCTGTGGTCTTGGATTAGGAGTCCCAACACCCACACCAGAGGAGACTCCTAGACAACTTCCGATCCCTCCACCATGCGACCGTCCTTCTCTGTTAGCAACTCCGACGCAGTCTTCTGAGTATATCGAGAAGTACCGACCCCAGGGTGCCGCGACCCAGTATGAGAGATATGTTCCAAAGGAACCTGAACCTATTCTTAGCAAGCTTAAGAGACAGAGAGTTGGAAACCAGCATTTGGAAGAGGTGGCTGAGGGTAGGGAGACGAAGAGACATGGTGGTGAAAGACCGAGGAGTCCGAAATTGGAAAATGAAGAATATAGTATTGATCCTCGGAGGAGGGACTTGAATCGGGAGCTGAGAAGCCTGTTTTGTGAGGTGTAGGACTTGAATCAGAGGCGTGGATATGCGAGGAGTAGGGACAACGAGAGCGATACGTAGATTGGCAAACAAGAATGACTGAAACCAAAAAAAATAGCAATGACTGTAAAGTTGCAAGTGGTCGAAAGACTGGATAATAACTGATTCAAGAACGGGACTCGAAGCACGTGTATGCCGTGTAGAATATGCAGAGATGAGAGCTGAAAGCAATACTTAAATGACAGTACATGCAATTGAAAGACTATGTGATCCTTGTACATCTAAAGACGGCTTGTATCCAGGGTTAGCCAAGTCCGAGTTCACCTCAAAACTCGAGCACTTTTCAGTAAGATTAGAATTGGACTCAAACTCGAGAATTGTAAGACATACTTGAATCCTTACACCCAACTCCAAGTTTTTAAGACGACTTGTTCGAATGCATGCCAGAAAGAGCGCATCACTTCATTGTGGATAGCATATTATCCTCATTATCAAACCATGGAACAATTCTTATGGAAGATATTGAGAAGTATCAAAAAAGAACATGAAATTATATTAAGAATCTGGCTACAGCATAGCCGGAAAACATGCGATTCGGCCTCGAACTCGCCAACCTAAGGACTCTAGAGCTATACTTGGACTTGCCAAGTTAACGTTCGGACTCCAATCTAGGACTTGGCTGGCCCTGCCTGTATCTGTCTCTTCCTCGACCGCTTGCTGTCCCTTCTGATATTGGCTGAAGTCTAGCACTTGAATTTGGATACCGAGATGTCCTTCGAATTCCTGCTGGCAGTCTTGGCAGCATTTCTTGTCTTCCAAATGCCAATTCCCCTACGGCCAACTTCCTGATCTTGCCTTGTACTGCTTCATTGTCCCCATCCCACCCCGTTTCATTATGTCAACAAATTCTTCCTTGAAGAATAAGTCCAAGACTTCGTCTCCTGTATGAGGAACGAATAGGGCAAAGAGCTCTTCGATTTCCGAGTTTTCAGTGCATTTGGAAGCTTCATTCGCTAAGTAGGAACAGTCCGGTACGCCGAGTGGACTTGTCCGAATCTGAAGCCGTAATACCCTTCTCGCCGGTTGTAGCAATATTTCGGCAACTCATGGGGGCAACTTGATATCCCCTCCATGTATGCCATCGTACACAACTATATCCTTCCCATAGTCAACGTAAAAGCCCGTTCTTGGCGTGATATTTGGCACTGAATATCGAATATTTCGGCACACAACAACAACCTCTTTGTTTCCAGCAGTGGTCCCAATCAATTTGTATCGTTTGAGTATTAACTTACGTAAGTCTCGGTATGTGTGGAGGAGACTGGGTATCTTGTTTGTTCTGTTCCACCATCGTGCTTGCCGGAATGCAATGACTCGAGGTGCGATGGAATCGACGGCAGCTTTCCAGACCATTTCCCTCAGCTCGGGTGGAAGGTCCAAAAATCGTTCGAGTATGTTGGTGGACTATGCAAGTGGAGTGGTTGAATTTGGAGCCATGGTGCTGGGGATCAAGGCTCTGTTTGCTCTTGAAGTTGGAGAGATTTCTGGTGTCTGGTGACGAAGGCTTCAGGGCTTGATTTTCATGTCGAAGGAAAAATTGGAAATCCCATTCCGATGTAGACTGATGCCAAAATAGGCATAGTCTCAAGCGGCGGCACCAATTCCAACGGGATCCAAGAATTGATGGTCATGAGTGGAAGCTAGCCCAAAGTAGAACTCAGTTGTGCTTGACTTCGATTCGACTTTGAGAAAAAACATTTCTGCTGAGATATCTAAACTTAAACTTGGAGACTGTACTGCAGTGATGCTGTTTACCCAACGCGTAAAAACCACGCGGGCCATGCTGATGTTGGATATTCCTCCTGAGAGATGAAGTTTCAGAATTTGAATGTTTGGGGTATTCTTAGAGGCTGATGTAAGACCAGAGATTGACACGAGGTCGAACATACGGATGTACTTTGGAAGGAAAGAACGTCTACACCACCTCAGGATTCTATGCCAGGCTGGACGATGAAGTCGTTTGGTGCTTTGAGATACTTTTGCCATGCTACCAATCTGATGGAATGAATGCTGGTCAATGAGATGAACCTATGTGTGGAGAGTGTTTGGCTTTCGAAATTCAAAAACTAATTGGTTCGTATCTCTACTTAGAGATTTGAACATCGGAGCGGTAGCAACAGTTGGGAAGTTACTCCTTAACGTCAAAGTTGGCAGACATTATGAATATTTGACGAGGTGAGGAGACTTGGTACACTAGTTCTTCCCGCTGGCAACCAAAAAAGAAAAGCAACCACAAAAAATAAAATCATCTTCAAGCATTTCAAGATTCATAAAACTCCAATATTGTTTTGAAACTGTCAGAAGTCTCAAGGTGGTCGTGATATGAATCATCACCAATGTGTCACGTGAAAAGTGACGTAGGTACATCGATCGTGTGAGACAAGGGAGCTTTGAGTTCTTGAGAAACGGGATGTGTGTCGGCGCCGACTTCGACACAACTATACTTCAACATTGTAACATCTTTGTCAACGATCAAACCTTCTTGCGTGACCGACTCGATTTATCCTCTTACCGAGTGCATCACTGCAAGCCAAGACTTCAGCACTCACCATCAAAAGCATCATGACAGGAATTCCAGTCTACACGCAGGTCAATGCCTCCAAGGCATCTGGCACAACCCCACAGACAACTGCTCCTCAACCGCAAACTGCTTCCGGTCCAAATTCAGCGCCTTCTACCACAACTGCAGCTCCAACATCATCCTACCCGCCAGCTCGTCCAGGCGCTGCTGCTGTTCCTGCCCCAACTGCTGCAGCCCAACGATATGCGCCGGTTCAACCAACTCCAACGACAAAGACTGACACAGATTCGCCAGCTGCCCCTCGGCCTGGCGCTGTGCCAACTCCGTTGGGAACGAGCTCAATTCCTCCACCTCCCAAAGTTGGCGAGACTTATCATCCTCCACAGCAAACAGCTGCTATCACGCAACCCTTAGCGCAGCCTTACCCACCTCAGATGTCGATTCCTCCACCTACGAGCGCGTATGGGGCACAACTACCTCACTCCTCTACGATTAGCACGACAAACTCCTCGGGATCTTACCCTGCCTCGATTCCCGAAGCTGGAGCGCAACGAAGGAGTCTTGAACATCCGCCAGGCTACCAGCAGAATCAATACGCTTCAGAAATGACAAGCGACCAGAGACGAGCACACGAAGCAGCGAACTACTCGTCCACTTCGCAAGAGAATAAAGAACCAATTGTAGGAATCGATACGGAGAGTGTTTGGAATACTGCCAAGAGTTGGTTGGGCCAGGCTGGAGAGAAGATATCTGCGGCTGAGGCTGAGGTATGGCGCAAGATTAACAAAGAATAAAGTTTACTTTTGGGGTCGATTACAGTATTGATCGACAGGGACGACGAGCAAGGCTGCAAGGGACTTCGTCGTGGGCTGCCATGAGCATTGATATCCAGATTCTTAATTTCCGAGTTGGGATGGATACATTTAGGCCATTCATAAAGTCCATTGCTCGCAAGGTATAAGATCTCCAGTTGTTTCGATCTTCCAAGTCGATACAAACTAGCAAAAACTGGTTTGGAGTTCTAGGCGTTGTTTTCTCAATAACGAAAAGGAATAATCCATCAATCTTTCATAGCTTGCATTGATGAAGCGCACGAAATAGGTGAAGGATGCCGAGAAGGTTTTTCTCGTCCACTCAAAATAGAAGTCTTGAGAAGCCCCTTTTCTACCTGAAGTGGTACTTCCTTTTCTTCACTTTCCTAATCTGATGTATGCATGAATCACGGCGGGCTTAGAGCTGAGGCTCGCGTCACTGCGACTGGGGGAGGGAAACATGATTCACGAAAGAAGACATCCTAGGGCGCGCTCTCCATCGCGTTGGGACGGTGGGTGGGCAGGTACGATGGCTGGCCCGAGACGCGTGGACGTGTTTATCAGAGATCGTTTATCATTCAGCCGATACGGTCGTCATTGGCACCAAGATCCTCATAAGAGCTGTATTAAGGACAGAGACCAGCAACTCAGGCAATAGGCAATTCCCAGATTGAGCGGGAGATTCAATGCGAACTGTCAAGGCAAACCCAGCACTCCGAACATCCCCCGCAACAAATCAAGGGATACCGCAAGATCCAGTCGATTGTGGGACCGGTAGAAGCAAAAGAAGCTGCTTTCGTTGGTGCTAATTTCGTCTCATATCGAGCATTATGGGCACCAGGGCAGAGCAGGGAACGTGTTCTGTCGAGACTAACGGTCCGAACTTTGGATGACTGCCGACTTCAGACAAACAGGTGAGCGCGATCCGTCTGAAATAAAGTCGGAAAAGGCGATCCCAGTGAGATGTGACTTTTCCGACCTTGGTTCCGAGAGCCGTGGCGGGGAGGATGCAACAGTTTCCAGCTGGTTTTGTTGCGGTTGGGGCAGGCGTGACGAGATGGAGATCCTTTCGCAGTTTTATCTCGTGAGCAGATGTGAAGTGTGAAGTGTGAGGTGTGAGGTGTGAGGCGTGAAGCGGTATCAGATCTTGGCCGAGCAACAGCCTGACGAGAGACGTTGGAGCGTTGGAGCCCTGAGCAGGCCCGACGTTGAGTTTAGAAACTGCGCAAACGATTTCGATTCGCCGGCGTGCCCGAGCCAGACCACTCTGGGCAACGTGCAGTGTGGCCCTGCGTCGCCTTACCGTACCTCACCTCACCTCACCTCACCTCACTTACCCCCCTTTGACCCTCGCTTCGTCTGTGCGAGCCTGGATCGCCCCCCCCCTGGCCGCAGCCGACAGCCAGTTTCAGACTCCCCTGCCGAAACTCCTCGCTTGTCTGACCCCTGGGGCTCTCCACAAATAACGACGACCGCTCATGATTCCGACCGACACTTTGAAACTTTGGATGTGGGCAACGACCAGACATCACTCAGCACTGCCTGCGCACTCCTCCCGTTGTGCAGAAGGCCACGACTGTTCGTCCACTACGAATATCCTCGAGTTCAAGAATAACTTGGCCAAGCTGGTGCTTCTCGTTTAGCTGGACAGCTGGCGGTTTTTGCCACTCGATGAGCAAGAAGTCTCGATGATGTACTCCACTGTCGTCAATATGAGGGCTGATATTGCTTGTTGTACAAGTCGCAACATCCGGGGAGGACCCTAGACACACTTGAAGATCCTCAAACGGACCCGATCTTGCGACCAAACAGCCATCCCGGATGGCCGCTGTTGGTTGGTTGTCAGACGAGAGGAGGAGGACAACGCCGCGTCTGATTGGCACGAGTTTATTTCAGGCTGCTGACCCACGATAAGTCAGTCCCAGACGTTACAAAACTCACCTGCTGCGCTTGTCTGTGAACGTGAGTGGCAGCAGCTTCTGCAGAGCTTTTCGATGCCTCTTCCAGACGTGCTCGGTGGGTGGTGGGCCAGATGCATCATATATTCCCTCAGCCTGCCCTTCTAAGCCTGGCTTACCCCAGATAAGGTTCGATGTCGTGCGGTGGCGCTGGGTTGAGACAAGACAAGCCACCCCCTTCTAGACTGCTGGATGAACACATCGCGGTTCTGTTCATGATTATGATACAAGCCAGGGTGCCGGTTTTCTCGGATGGGATTAGACCAGCTCGCTGCGTGCCCACTCGCACTCCTTGGTAGGGCTCGGGTTTTGATACCGCACCCGCACTTGGACTTCTGCAGTGGCTGCTCACTCAGGACGAAAGCCACTACTCTGTCCGAGTTCATCATCACACAGACATCAGTCTCCAGCTCTGAAAAGTACCCTGGTAAACAATACCCTACCCTATGCTCCCCCAATCCTGGCTCCCTACTGCCAAGCCTGCTCGGCCAGGCGTGCTTCCTGACCTCACCACACATCCACACAAGTTTGGGAAGTCTGGGAGGTTTGGCTTGTATCAGGAACACGGACATGGGTGACATCCCGATCCCGGACAAGCCTGTTAACTGGAGCCCGCCGCCGCAGGCCTCCCTCGACTACGAACGTACTTCTTCTCTTATACCTCTAGGGTCAAGCACTGCCCCTCTTCCACCCTTTCGCGTCGTCCCAATCGCAGCTCTTCCTATTCTATTCGACCAGTCACTCCTTTACGGTCTTTTTTAATTTCGCTTTCCTCTGCTCTATATACTGGGAGCTGGCTCTCATCTACATCAAGCCAGGCTGCGCAGATCCCCAAACGAGTTTGTTTCTATACTTCTGCATAGTCAACTCATCACACTCATTTCCGCCGCCACCGCACATACCAATCTAGTAATTCATACCCACATCCTCACCGCGAGGCATCGTTGTCCAATTTCGTTTCACAGAGAGCACCACAGAAACTCTACGCATTCCTTACCTCCTGGGAGAGCAGTGGGCAGTATAACACTTTGAGTTGCACATCCTCCGATCATATCACGTCTGGTATGTTACATGCCCACATTCCGCCCTGCTCCATTCCTTCCGATCCTCCGACTTGGTGGGTCCTGAACTCGAATATCTTCTTCATAACTCTTCACAAGAGTTAGTTCGGCTGACGACGTTGTTCCCAGGCCTGACGTATCGGCTCTGGGTCTTGATCGATAAACGTGGACGACTCCTTCGTCATGGACAACAACCAGGCGCAATTGTGAGCCGCTCCCTATCACTGCCCCTCGTCTGTATCATTACTTACATCCAACCTCAGTCGCCAACAAATACAAACACCCTCCTTTACATTCAACCCCAACAACAAGTTTAGAAGAGATCATCCTCCTAGATCATTCCCCGCGGTCACCATGAACTCAAATGAGATGTCTATGAAGACGGAGGCAGTTGGATTAGGGATGTGGTCATCGTCGACAACACCTCAAAGCGTGACGAGACCTCGACCAGCAACGATACACGAGACAGGATTCTCTTATTGCATGCCGGAGGAGTACAACTCATTGCCAGCTTGGGATTCGTCAACTATGCCCACGCAACCGTTCCACGATGGCCTTCCTCAGACTTACTCGGTACAACAGGATTTCTATCCTCCTTCGAGTTCGGGCGGCGAGAGCAAAACCTTCAGGCCGCAGAGGCAAGGCATTTACGGAACGCCCTTCCTCACCGAGGTCTCAGATGGTTGGCAACAGAAGCCATGCGACGAAGGAATCGACCTCCAGGGTCTCGACACAGATATGAATATGGGACAACCTTTTTCATCTGACGAAAGTGCGCCAATCCTCGACCTGAGGTATCCTGGACCTGGAATGGACAGCGATCGTCTCAGCCTTGAGCAGTCGTACAGCTCTAGGCGTATGTCTGGCTCATCGTTCACCATGTCGACAACAGGAGCGCTATCTGAGATGCCTTCATACGAAGACTTTTCAGCGACATTATCAGAAGCGCCTTCCTTCAGCTCAGACTACCCACCGCCATCGAACCGGAACTCTCTGATGTCTTCAACCCAGCTTTCGCCTGTCGCATCGCCAAGGATGACACCTCAAAACAGATCTGAACTTGTTCGAACACAGAGCCGTGGACGAGCATCTCCCTCGCCAAGACCAAGCATGCGATCAGCGCCATACACCATGGATAGTACTCGCAGCAAGAGATGGTCAACTGGATCGTATGCTCCATTACCGAATCGACGGCCATCACCTTTCGTCTATCACCAAGGACACGAGGTTTTCACACCTCACCCACCAAGGATGTCATCGCGACACTCATCACCAACATTACCAAACGCTCAGCTTCCCCTGAACCTGAGTAACTTGCAGCAAACGCAACAACAACATCCATTTCTTATGTCAAACAATGCCGGCTTCCACCGAAACAGTATGCTTCTCCCGTCACACAACTACCATGAACCCCACCAATTTGAGACACCTCCACCTCTTCTCTCCCATGGACTCTTCCGCATGCTTCAAAGCAATGCAGACCCACACTCCTTACACTCACACTACACGGATCTAAGCGACCCACCAGACCTCTACGCCTCCCTCAACGAAGAGCAAGTCCCGCCACCACCCGAGGACATGAACCCGAGCGACCCGGATCTCATCCCACATGAGCAAGAACTCCGTTTTGACGGCGACTTGTACACACCTCGTTGGGTGCGCGGTCACGGGAACAAGCGCGAAGGCTGGTGCGGGATTTGCAAACCGGGCCGTTGGCTCGTACTCAAGAACAGCGCTTTCTGGTACGACAAAAGTTTCACGCACGGCATCAGTGCGGCAACCGGCAGTCCATTCCAGGAACCTCAAGAAACGCGACGAATGGATGGAAATCCAGATGTTTGGGAAGGACTATGCGGGAGTTGTAACGAGTGGGTTGCGTTAGTGAGTTCGAAGAAGAAAGGCACAACCTGGTTCAGGCATGCGTACAAGGTATTTTCGCTGCCCCTTTTTCTAGCGAGATGAAACTAACAGAACAAAGTGCCATACGCATCCCAAAATCAAAGATGCGCCCAAACGCCGCCGAGAAAGCAGTCACACCCGCGCACTAGGCGCATCTCAGATGGCGAAACCCAAGACTGAGATCCCGACAACGCCTCAAATGACGCCAAGCAGCTCAATCACCAACACGCCTGCTACAGGGATGATAGGACAACATCAACATCAACATCAGCATCAGAATCATGGGCAACATCAACAGGCGCCTCCGATGTCAGCATCAAGCCAGCAAAAGACATTCTCACCGCTTGAGAGTCTGTCGACTATGATATAATGTCTCTTTTGTTTTTCACATCTATCTCGATATCTCATCACTCGTTACTCGGCTGCATTCATGGATCATGGAAAGCGGGGAAATTGGAAGGAAAGGAGAAAGGAGCGGAGTTGGAGGCGGTCATCGACATCAACACAACACAATTATAGACTAATTGCTCGCAAGTTGCTGCAATTTTTTGTTACGAAATCGATTTCGATTTGGGCGGGCGAATTCATGAATTTACGACCTGAATAAGGGAAATTGGCGAGTGCGTTTTGCCTGCTTCAAAAGTACGGCGGCAAAGGCATGAATAATGCAAAAAGTATATATGAGGCAGGCGTGGCAGAGTAGTTTCCTGTCGAGGCTGCATTCATGGTATATATATACTGTAGTAGATAGCTTTAATGACAGATTATGATCTATGGACTCCTCGGAACTTGACTTTTGATATCTACTTTTTTTCTACTTTTGGGCTCCTCGAGTCCTCACTTGGTTGTTTGGTTTGACTTCAATGGAAGATGCTAGAAAAGCAAATAAATTTTCAAACCCAGTAAGAAATGTTTCTCCAACTACCTACGCGCTGACAATGTTTCCGTCTCACAAGTGAACCAGGTCTTGCTCACCACACTCCCAAACCAGCCTGCCAAGCACAGCGTAGTCCCTGTATGTTCAAACTCCAGTATGGTGCGATTTGCAGTTTGACGTCTCACAAAGTCTCGGGACTACACTGGATGGGAATCATATTCACAATGCTTGGAACGCTCTGCCTTTGCTTCGTTAAGCTTAAAGACAAACCTTGGTTAGCCGCTCAGATGCTTCACTCCAAATTGTCGTATTCGTTCGTTGGGGGAAACTTGACACGAATATGATACATCAAGGGGTGAGGAAGGTTTGAGGACTTCTAGAAGAATAAAACGGGGCTATAGGGCGACGGATGGGCAGGAGAAAGTTAGGGGATGATCTGAGGTGCATTTGAATGCTTGTGCTGATGAGTATGAGTCTGCTGACAATTCTTGAGGAAGAGGGTCTGTGGGCTAGATGGAGGAGGATGTGGTTGAGGATATGGATTGAGTTGGGTTTGGCTTCAGGTTATGCGGTAGGATGCTTGGCGGGAATGAGGAATGCGCGTACGTGCGGGTGTTGCAGGATGGAGAGTGACGGTGATGTGCGGTGATCTGATGTGGTGATATGGAGGTTGAGTCAGTTGTCTTGATGGAGGATGCGGACCGAGGTGGACGAGACGGAACTATCTGATCGAGGGATCAGATTACCGAGGCAGGAAAGCGCAAGTGTCGTTGCACTGCGGGTAAGAATTGAGGATCGCGAGATTTGATTTTGAGGAGGCTGATGGAACTGGTTTTGAGTCAGAGTCTTGGAGGGATGTTCCCTTTGCGACGAGACGTCAAAGTCACCAAGTAGCTTTTGGATATCCAAGGTGATTCGCGAGTGGATGGAAAAGGATGAAGACAGACGACGGACGTTTTCCCCAAACTCAAATTCGTGCTGGCTGAAGTTTGCTGAGTTCTCTAGCACGTTGTTAACCGGGTTCTCAAATGTGAGAGTCGTCAGCCTGTTTTACCCGTTTTTTGACTTCATCGCGACAGAGCACGGGAAGTACTATGAAAGGTTCCCTCGGAACTTTAGTCGGTTTTGACTGTTCTCTTGCTTTGTTCCTGGCCCTAGAAACAGAAGCGCAAGCGCCCGACTTCCTGGCATCGGCAATTCTGGCTTTTGTGAAGGGAGATTCCTGACATCCCTGCTGAAGGAACGGCATTTTGAAATATATCTCAACACCTGACCCGTTCAGAAGGCTGAGTAACAATTGACGAGAAGACGAAAGGCCAGCAATCATATTTGGAATTATTGCAACGTTGGAAACTTTTATGGCGCCATAGACATGCAAAGAAAATCAGTACTTGATGCGATGGCATTACAGGTGTCGCGTGATCATAAAGCACGTGACTATCGCCAAAAATTGCTCTCGTCGTCACGGCTCTTGCGCTGGAATGACGCTAAAACTCGTTTGCGAGAAGCTTGCAGCTGTCGAGATAAGATAGAGTCCGAAGAAACGAAGCGGTGTCCAAGGAAGAAGCTGGATCTCTCATATCTTTTGGGCTTCCTCAGTTCTGGTATCGATTGGAACGGCAAATGATGGCGGATTGGATGACGCAACTGACTGGCTGAGAGAAAGATCAGTATTTCATGCATCAATGGCCTCAAGCGGGTCGGCCGATGTTCATCATGGTAGCGAGCATTTTGGCGTCTCACTCCTGGGCTGAAGCCTGATGTTGGTAAGATCGAGCGAGGTTCGGTAGGGTTTCTTCAGGAGACGAGAGGTTGAGAAGGGACAGTCATGATTCGCTGGAGAGGAGGCTGCTTGAATACCGAGTACAGTACTGCTCAGGGGTCGTCCTTGAGAGAAAGAAGGATGGCTGCTTGCGCTTTTACTGCCGGCCATTCAATCGTCGGACTCTCAAGCCTCTTGTGACGCATAGTTTGCTGTTCTTGGGTCTTGGAGCCATGAATGGGATGATGATGTCTTGCTGAGTCGGCTTCTTATGTCCATTCTGGAGGGGGGTCTTTGTTTGTGGTGTGATTCGCCAGCGATTCGAGAAGTAGTGATTCGATTTGATTTGATTTGATTTGATCTGATCTGATCTACTTCGTATTGCTTGCGGCATCCAACAACCTTAAAAGTGGCAGCGCAAGATGATCGTCACTTTGAGTCGTTGTCGGTGGTGGAAATATTGAATCAGGAATATGCGGAGGAGAGGGGAATGAGGGACTGAATCTGGTTTAGGAAAGCTCGGGGCAGGGAATGGCCAGACGGAGCCATTGTTCAGCCTGACCGCCTGTGAGCTCAGACGCATGTGGAGACATCTCACTCGAACGAGCTGTTCAGAGACGACGACGAGGACACTCAGATGCAGGTGAATGCATGATGCAGCTGTCAAAAAGAAATCAAATTGACTCGATCACAAGAAAGGGGTCGACGCTGGACAAAGCTCCAGGTCACATCAAGCTTAATTACGGAGTATATGCAGAGCTCACGCAGGTACGAAAGACAGTCGAGTCGCTCGGATAGACAATCTGGTCGTTCGGATAGATACCTCTACTTAAGATCGCTGGCAGAAAATACGGCCCTGGGGCTGACCTGATGAAGTTGGAGGAAGGTCCTGTACAGTACGTAACCTTACCAACTTCCAAGTCGAGCCAAACCACTCGTCGTGCCTCCTTCTTGCCTTCTTGATACATGATACATGATACATAGCCAGCCCGCTACTCGGCCAAGCTCTCCCACCAGCTCCTTCTCTCCCGCCTCTCTTGACCTATGTAAATTCAATGTACTGTACTGTACTGTAAATTCACATGCAGTAGCGACGACGATATCGTCAAAGCAGAACCCAAACAGAGGCTCCGAGTCCTAACATTCTGCCCCCGACACTCTTCTATCACTTTTACTCGCCACACCGTTCAGGCACAATTAAACATTTTCCATCTGATCTTCAGCCCTCGCTGACTACTGCATACGAGTGCAGGTTCCATCTGGCGGCCTGCAAACCCGGCTCGTCGCTCGAATGCCTTGATATTGAACGACGCCGTTCATCCACTATGTGCCACTTCCCACCACACTACGATAAAAACCGCCGTGCTTGAGATAATAATCCTGGGGCCAGAAACTGTGCGTTTGTCGGGACCCGCTACAATCCCTGGTCCTTTTCTGCTGTACTCCTTCTCATGTTCAACCACGAAGATTCGAAATTTCCAGCAGTGATCGTGTGCCTCAACGACCGTCCTTCGGCTTCCTGAGTACAGCTTGCATATTTTCGAATAATAACACCAGCTTTTGTGTCTTGCATTACCGGCCCACCGAGGATATTTCTGGACAGGGACGGGTCAACGCAAGCTGGACGTTTTGCGCTTACCTGTTGACTTGAAGCCCCCGCGCTGTTGCACTGGCCGTTATCTTCACTGGTAGTCCAAATCGATCCTCTGCCTCCTGATGCTGACCACTGACTCTATCGAACTCTAGGAATCGTACACAAAGTTCAACGAATTTAAGCTTGGCATGCTGTGAACATTTTCTGTGCCTCGGACCCCACAACCAAATTCCCCGAGCTCCCTCATTCCTCACTCGTCAACGCCAGACTTACATGATATACGATTCGAAGACAATTGCTGGATCGAGCTTTGACATTGGGAGACTGCGAAGGCGGTTGTGGATATTGGCCAGAGACCCGAGGAAACAAATACAAAGGAAGGCTCTACACTAGCAATTGTGCAGGCAACAGTCCCGCCTTGGGCCTCTGCCGTACAATAGCTAGTCAACTGCTATGAGTTGGGATCAACAGGCATACAGGTATGGCATGAGTCTTCAACCCGAGCGTAGACATTCAGGCTAATCGCTTTTCGAAGCTTTGGGACTCCAAACGCTCAACCCCCAACACCGACGAAGACCCCGACATCAGCTCAGTTTTCCAGCCCAGTTTTCCAAACGCCAAGGAATAACTCGAGTTTTGAGGAGCGTGGTGGGCACACACCTTTTTACGCAGAAGAAATATCGGTGCGTAGGACTTCACTTGCTTTCACCCCTTGGCAGAAATATGGTTGTGCGGCTCAACCAGGAACATTCAGATTCTCAGGATATCTGACGTTGTCTGGCTCTACCACAGACCACCACAATAGAAGAATGTCAGAGTCAACATCGGGCAATCACGCTGACTAGAGCAGGTCTTCAATTCTACCCCTGGTCGACTCATCAATTCTCACCACTTTATTGAAGCCTCTACGCCCAGACCCTCTACGGCTTCCGCTCAGAATCGCCGAAATTCCACAGTTGGGGATATTGCAGCTGAACTCTCAACTCATGTTCATCATTTCTCACCAAACCCTAGCCTTCAGCTTCCTCCGGTTGATCCTTCCAACCAGCTTCCGTCATCCCCAGAACCATATTCCAGTTCACAAAGCCGCTTCGATGACCAGTCGCCCACTAAGGTGACACCCAGGAAGCCGAAAAAACGTTTGGAGGAAGCTTTCAGCGCTCAAACTGCAACGCCTCCAGCATCCCAATCTAAAGGAACGAGGAAATTAGCCCCCAAGATCTCAACAGAAGCTATGCAGAATGATCCTCAAGATGGCCACTATGGCAACTCGCAGACACCGACCCATCATTCCAACCTTATGCCCTTCCCCTCCAGCTCAGGAGACTTCTTCAGTTATCCCATGTCGGCCCCAGCGACTGCACCTGTTTTTAGCAACACCAAACCGTTTTGGGATCCAGATGCAAGCATGAGTGGTATGGACCTGGACTTCAACCCGGACGATACAAGCATGTTTAATATGAGCTCTCATAAGATAAGCAATTCTTTCGATTGGGGAAGGAACAATCAGATGTTCCAAGAAACTTTGAACGCACAACCGTCCCAAACTCAGAGTACACCAACTCAAAGCAAACCACAGTCCAAACGCCAACGCCCACTAGCTCCGAAATTACCCATAACGACAACTGAAATGTCTACCTCTCTACCCCCCTTCGAGTTCAACAATACTTCCGCGTCAGAAGATCCTTTCTCTGCCGTCTCAATGAGTGGAGTAGATCCCGGATTGCTATTTGGAGGCACTACCTCCATGACCATGCCTTCAGAGTTTGCAGATGTTCCTCTACCAGCGCCACGACCTGTCACCAGCCATACTGAGCTCAGACCGTATCAACATCAGCTTCGAGAATCGAAGCGGGATATGGAAGAACTTCAGCGATCTCGTAGTTCGAGAGAAGGCAGCAAAGCGAGGCGCATAGAAAGGGGTACCGTTAGTTCTCCTGTCAAGGGCTCAGCACGCCCAGGACTTCAGAGAAGTATCAGTGATAGCCGTGGTAGACGGACACAAGGTAATCCCTTCACAACAAATTCGCATCAGCCTCAACTAAGTTCGGATCAAGATCGTGTTGTTTCTCGTGGTGGCCGGATATCTCCTGTTAAGCAGCAACGTGCAAGTGGCCTCACATCGATCCCTGAGATGCCAACACCCCGAGTTCGAACAGAATTGAAATTCACTATTGATGCCAATGGAAGGGCAAGAACGGAAACCGTCGTCGTTGAAGATGAGCCAAGGACAACTAGAGGAGGGCCATCTGCTTCCCGCGAGGACTGGGATTCCTCCCATTATGAGTCGTCATCAGATGACGAGCCAATTATAGTCCCAAGCCGAAATACCTCGTTCTCGCTCCCCCAACCAAGCAAGCCACCAAAGCCGAGCAGACCAGAGTCTTCAAGTCGTGCCTTGGACATGAGACGCCATAGTGCTAGTGGTTACAGCCAATCTGAATCTTCGAGCCAACGGTCCTATGGTCGAGATAGTTATGAGAGTGAAGCCGAGACTGTAATGGATGGCGAGGATGGCTCAGGAGATGCCACACGAGAGCTGCGAAAGGTCATGGAAGATCGCAAAAAGAGCCAACTGAAATCACGAAATCCTCGTCACCATCATTATGGGTTAGACTCGACGCCTCGAGGGAACACCCATTACGGCAACTATAACTCCTCAGCCAACCTATCCCCAACCACTCTGACGGATCCCACAACAACTCCTTCCAGCACTAGAAGTGGGACTACCAGATGTGTGTGCAATAACCCCGATAGTGAAGGTTTCATGATCCAATGGTAAGTTTTACAAAATTCCGTGAGAGTAAAGACTGATCGTGGTATAGCGAGGCCTGTGAAAATTGGCTTCACGCTGAATGCGTGGGCATTGATCGTCGAAGCCTTCCACCAGTATACGTTTGCGCCTTCTGTGCCCAAACTCCGAATATGAGAGGAGGTCGAATTCGAGAAACCAACAAGGCAAATACGCACTCTCGTATAAGTTCCTCCCCTCTCGCGCACAAGTCCTTCAAGTCATTCCGATGAAGGCACTACCAACATTCCGACTCCTGTGAAGCAAATTAGTGTTCATTCAGGATATGGCCTCCAACACCACCATACACATCTATTACGTTAATCACGACACCAAAATCATGCACCCCCATTCGGTAATCTCACTCGATTTTCTTTAATCCTCGGAGGCATTGATGGGATGATATCACGAAGTATCACATATTGCATTACACAGAGATTTCCTTTGTTTTTGATACCCTTCTTGTGTAGACATAGTGAACATGATGCATAGCGTTGCATCTCGTCAAGCAATCGCAGGCGAATTGGGAAAGAGTACGTGTGGGCATAATCTGTATAGCAAAGCCATAAATTATTACCGCCTTATCAAAAGTTCCTGATCCTCATGTTGTGTGAGTTGTACAACAATAGCGGGGTATTTTACCCCACCTTGAATGTTTGGTTCCACCAGGGACATCAACTCGGTCAAAATTTCTGGTATAGAGACGACATTGAGGCCCAAGTGATGTCTGTAATCATTCTGAGATATTCTCAATTAGTGAAACCATCAGCATATCTGAGCACTCGGCATTCAACAGCCGATTCAGCGTCATCTCACTGCCCGAGCCGACATCGGCGTGCGGGGCAACAAAAGAAGCTTCACTGAAAGCTCGCGTGCATTTCGCACACAACACACTCCATACACTCAACACCTACAACAGACTCAAGATGACAACTCACAATATCGTAGTCTTCGGAGGAGACCATTGCGGTCCAGAGGTAAGTCACATCAAAACCCAATGGCTAAGGGCTGCCAAGCTGACAAACGAATAGGTTGTAGCGGAAGCTGTCAAGGTACAGCTCACCTTTCCTCTCCTCCTCGCGGAAGTAAGCACACCTCAATTGAATATCCTATTAACTTTATCTAGATCCTCAAAATCATCGAAGCAGAGCGACCCAGCGCCGGCAAGTTCAACTTCCAAGAACATCTCCTTGGCGGGGCAAGTCTCCCCACCTTCCACAAAGTCCCAAGCTGACAAGGTCAATCAGTGCTCAATCGACGCAACCGGCGAACCTCTCACCACCAAAGCCCTCGAAGCCGCCAAAGCCGCAGACGCCGTCCTCCTCGGTGCAATCGGCGGCCCAAAATGGGGAACCGGCAAGATACGCCCCGAACAAGGAATCCTCGCCCTCCGCAAACAAATGGGCACATACGGCAACTTGCGGCCCTGCAACTTCGCTTCCGAGAGCTTGGTCGAGATCTCACCGTTGAAAGCGGAGGTTTGTAGGGGGACGAATTTCAATATTATAAGGGAGTTGACAGGTGGGATTTATTTTGGGGAGAGGAAGGAGGATGATGGGGATGGGACGGCTTGGGATACGGAGCCTTATAGTAGGCCTGAGATTGAACGGGTTACGAGACTTGCTGCTCATTTGGCGCTTGCTGAGGATCCGCCGTTGCCGGTTTGGAGTTTGGATAAGGCGAATGTGTTGGCGACGAGTAGGTTGTGGAGGAAGGTTGTTACGGAGGTGATGGAGAAGGAGTTTCCGCAGTTGAAGATTGGGCATCATCTCATTGATTCGGCGGCTATGCTTATGGTTAAGAATCCGAGGGCGTTGAACGGGATTGTCGTTACGAGTAATTTGTTTGGGGATATTATAAGCGATGAGGCAAGCGTTATTCCGGGTTCTATTGGGCTCTTACCTTCTGCTAGTTTGAGTGGGGTTCCAGATGGGAAGAGTAGGTGTAATGGTATTTATGAGCCGATTCATGGTAAATTGTTTCTATTTCTGAGCTGATGGGTGAGAGCTGATGAGAAGCAGGTTCTGCACCCGATATCTCAGGTCAAGGAATAGTCAACCCGGTCGGCACGATTCTCTCAGTCGCCATGATGCTCCAGTACTCTCTTCACCTCCCCGCCGAATCAAAAGCCGTCGAGGAAGCTGTCCGAAGAGTCATCGAAGCTGGGATCAGAACAAAGGATATTGGAGGAACATCAAGCACCATTGAGGTTGGTGATGCAGTCGCTGCTGAGCTCAAGAAGGTTCTCAAGGAACTCAAGTAGACTTTGGATGAAAACAATGCTCGAGTTTCTTGAAGGAGAGATTTCGGACGAAAAGCAGAGCTAGAGCAAGATATATCGGGTAGCTATTTTGAGCTTTGAAAAGTTGAGGGGGCTGGGAGCGTTGAGCTTATATTCTCGGAAATCACCAGAATCTGAAGACCTTGCATGGATTTGCTGATAAAATACATACTCTCATGAGCTAAGAATTGACGCCATTTTTCGCCTTCTTTGTATTTTCTACGATGTCGTATGCTCTTTTCAGTCGTCATTGTCAAATCTGGGGTGCATAAGTCTTGTGCTAGGCGCGGCTTTCCCGCTTTCACTTTTGGTGGTGAACACATGTTTGTTCTACAAATAGGACATGTCGTCAACTCCAGCCCTATACTTTCCTTTATCGTTCTAAGCTCCTCTGTACTATGACTTGATAAAACTGAACCGCTTCGCTGACTGCTGTCAAAAGTTTGGTGAATCAAAAAGTGCGGCTCAAAAGTGTCATTGGACCCCTATTGACCTCATTTTTGTCAGACCATTAGACGTCATCCAAGTGGTCAGAATAAAAATTTTTTGATTCGTGGTAACTCGTTCGTCATCAGACCTTGTATAATAGTATATGATCTCTTCTGCTCGATTCAGTCACTTTCTGAAGCCTTTCAATCTTTCGCACACTCATTCAAGGTATCTCGGTCACGGACAATTACATACATGTATTCTCCCACGAGTCTAAAGCAACAACCTTTCTCTACCGACTCAAAGCTCGTCAAGCAACGAGCCGCGAAGTCCCATACCCTCTCCAAGCAGATCTCTCAACCTTCCGCCATGGACTGGGAAGCCGGATCTTACTACGAGCCCAAAACTTGGGACTTCGCTTACTCCACCGGTCGTGCTCCTCCCTCCTCAACACCACATCTTCAAGTAGTTGATCAGCCTCGTTTCTGTCCCCCTGCTACGCCTATCGAGGACGAATATCCAACTCCAAGTTCTACTCGCAAACCTTCCGCCACTTCTTCCGCCACTTCTTCCGCCACTTCTTCCGAATCTTCATCCACTTCTACATCATCTTCCTCAAACGCAACACAAACCCTCGCAACACCACCCGAGACTCCCAAATCCCCCACCACCTTCCTCAAAAAATTCACAGAAGCAAACGCAGGTCTAGATTCCATGCCAACCTGGGCTCGCTCTCTCCCAAAAGAGGTATTTGCCGGCGGCAGCTTAAGGGATAGGATTGTACTATTCCCCACGAATTCTACGCCGAGGAGTGCGGTTGAGGATGAACTCAAGGTTACGAGTGGAGGCGTCTTCAAGAGGAGAATGAAGGGGATCAACAGGCCTGGACATCCTACTCTCAAGCTTGGAGATTGCGAGAGGGATGATTACAGGGGTAATTTGGAGGGTTGATGGAGAAGGGATGGACGAGCGAATTTTGGAAGGGAGGAAGGGAAAACGTTATACTGGTGAATTTGGCCATGAGTTGAGACAGGGCAAGCGTGGCTACTTGATGTACCGGTGGATGCGGTTGTCTAAGTGAGTATCAAGTCGATTCGCGCGCCTTGACATGTGCAGAAGAACCAAGAACCGCGAATAGAGGAAAGGAGAGATTGAGGAAATTTTCGTTGATCGCGATCGATGAGAGACGGTAGAAATATCGAGGGAGAAAGGCGTGGTGTTTGGGAAAGAAAATATGCTTGGGAGATAGGCAGGTTATTATGGCATAGTAATTGCATGGAGCGCAACGGAGTTTACTGTCAGCATTCCTTTCTTGTAGCATAGATTTCATGCATTGCAAGATTGCTTCGTGAATACTCTTGTGGTGGGAATCTTTGTGAGCAAAAAGACAACTGTGATAAGCGAGCAAACGAGTTGCAAGGAAATGACCAGTGTGGAAAGTAGGCACTTGAATCCGCCTTCCAAAAGTAGATAACGCAATGGTACTTGAACACAAGCAGGAAAATTATTCCCATCCCAAGCGGTTTCTACAGGAGCAAGTCAAGGCGATCGTAGCCCGCTTACTGTACGTTCTCACGTCAGCACTTAATCTAGCGATTACTCAACCATTAATTGAAACAATGAAACCTACTTACTTGAATGTAAAAAGCCAAAAGTATATCGTCTTTCTTGGCCAAGTCCCATCTTTTCATACAAAAACCAAAAGTCTTCCGTTCATCTACACTTTTGCGTTGAATCGAGGACTCAAAATGGCCACCAACAACATCCAAGAAATCAGCACCACCAATGCTCCCGCCCCTCTGCCCGTCTTCAGCCAAGCCATCAAAGCCAATGGCTTCGTTTTCGTTTCTGGGAACATCGGATTGAATAAGGATACTTGGACGCTTGTTGAGGGTGGAATTCAAGCTCAGACTGTACCTACCTCCGCTCTCCCTCCTTCTCAAATAGATCGCTGATGAGAAGCAGGATCAAACACTAAAGAATGTCAAAGCTATACTTGAAGCTTCGGGATCGAGCTTTGAGAAGATTCTGAAGTTGAATATTTATATTAAGGATTTTGGGGATTTCAAGGCGATGAATGAAACTTATTCTACTCACTTTCCTGGGCGGAAGCCAGTATGTTTTCTTGCTCCTGCTTTTCTAAGGATGGATCACTGATTATGGTGTAGGCGAGGACCTGTGTAGGGGTAGCGGACTTGCCGTTCAATGCTATTGTTGAGATGGAATGTACTGCTCTCTGTGACTAGGTGGCGATGGATACTCATTTGTTGTATTGATGTCCCAGAATCGAGGGGTCATTCTCCCGGTGTGAATGTCCGTAATGTTTTGTCCAACGCCGTTATGCGATCCCAAACTCCCATGTCCCAGATCCACCCAAACGCCATCCCAATATCCCTTCCCATGCCATCACTTCCAGACCCCTTACCTATCCCACACCATTCCCAATATTCACCTCTCCTCCTTCTTAACCGGCAGCTTCTCCACATCCCCACCCGTACGCTCTACCACCTTCTCCACATCATCTCTCAGTTCCGGGAATACATTACACATCTCCCCCGCCAACACATCCCTAAAACTCCCAAACGCCTCTTTCTTCCCCTTCATCAACTGATTACCCTTCCTTCCCAGCTCGACAAATTCTCGAGTGTAGATATCGGGGTTGCGACCGTTGTCTACGTATTGGATCAATTCGGGTGGGATGTGGGGTAGGTTCGCGGTTGGGTGGTTGGCGGTTCTGTGGACTTTTTGGAGGGAGCCATGGAGTGATTTTCTGGGGACGAGGTGTTAGTGGGTGGGTTTGTGGAGAGGAGGATTGAAGGTGAGGGTGGAGTTTAATACATTGAGTTCTGGAGGACGAAGTTGCTGGGGTGGCTTGGGACGATGTCGTAGTTATTGACCTGCACCATAATCTGGAAGAGGTCTTGGATGACATCTTTGAGTTGTCCTGGAATATTTTAGTACGCATCATACTACAAAGTGTCAAAACGTACCTTCAACGACGCTGTGGTCTGCCTGGCTGACTGGCGCCATTGCGAATGTGTGTTCGTGTATTGATGTGGAAGAGCGCAATGATGTTCGAAGAATACAGCCTTGGGGTTGAGCTGCGGATAGCGGAAGCGTCAAGTATGGCAGTTCTACCAGCCTTGCATGGAAGGCTGAACTAGGCAAGAATTCAAGTCTGCCGACATTTCTCAAAAAGAATATTCAAAGCCACAGCCTGGATTCAAGTCTCGAGAATATAGCGAAGAGTAACCAGATCCATGGCTCATCATAAAAGCCAAGCAATATCTTCATTCAGTTTCTGCTAAAAGAATTAAACGAATGTTTGCCAGCCCAGCCCTGTTCAAGGCTGGATTGCAACAATTTGGTACCATTAGGCGGCTATAAATCCTTCTCTTTCGGCCCTGATGCTTCTCCGCCCACCTTCAACTACAACAGCGACAGAATCTCGACACTTGCCATGGAATCCACTTTAAACACTCCATCTGCAGAATCTGCCGACATGTTCACATCATTCCCAAAGCTTCCAGTAGAGCTACGGCTTATTATCTGGCAATACGTCCTCGATTCTATCGGGCCTAGGGTCATCTCATTCCAGGAGGTACGATGGTGGAACAAGACGAACAAAATCCCCACTCTACTTCACATCTGTCGAGAGTCAAGGAACTTAGCACTCGGTCGTTACGAGTGGGTTAGCACCGGAGGTCATCCTGAAGACATCTTCAGAGAGAGCCAAAATGCCAGGCTATATGCTCCAAAAATTGGATATTTCATCGACTACGACACGGATATTGTTATGTTCTCTAGTCGGAAGAAATCAAACATCCGGATGCCGATATTGCCTTTACGTAGGCTTTTCAAACCTGTGAAGAGGCTTCTGATCACTTTGACCCTTCGCGATCGACATCAGTCACCCGGCCCAGATTACTTGTCAGATTTCATCCTTCGAGAGACCGGAAATTTAAATCCAAACCTGAAAGAGATATTCACCTTAACTTTCGTTAAGAACGATGACCGTCGTGCGTTAAAGCGCATTTTACGATCCATCCCATGCCTAGTTCTCAGAAAGGATTTTGTGGATGTTATGAAGCGGCATGGGACGGAATGGGTCAGGGCGTTCAAGCTCCAGGGATCTGAATCTCAACGTTGGTGGCACAGGGAAGTTTGGGATTGCGGCGAATTATGCCAGAGAGATTGTAAAGATCGTTCTTACGGCTTTCAATTTCTAGACTTTGAGCAATGGTGGAGGTCGCAGAGTGCAAACGATCAAGCGAAAAAACAAAATATGGAAAAGAAGGAAAGAATGTAAGAAAGAAAGAAGAAGAAGGAAGAAGAAAGGAACAAAAGCGCCTCGGAAGTCGGAAGTAGTTGACTGTGTATAGCAACCAGCCTACCTTACCTATGTACTTTCGTACAGTAATTGTGGATCCGAATAGTGTAGCTCATGCAGATTTGAGAGTCCAGCTTCCAATATCCACCCCCGAACCACCAACATACAAGCTCCCGCTAATTCCAGCTCTCATCTATCAGGCCGACTCCTCCATCTGTAAAGTCACTCAAAACTTCCCACCACCACCACCACCAACCACAGTCACACCGTCCTCCTGATATTTCGCCCACAACTTCCACCTCGCTTCATTCAAACAATGCTCATTATGCTTCATCGTCTCCCTCAAATAATCCAACACCTCCTCTAACACATCTGCTTCAAAGGTGCCCTCAATTTCTGCCAAAAGTGTATGACTGATTTTCAGATATAGCTTTTGTAAAGCGTCGAGAACGTCTGAGTATTGCGCTATTAGATATTCTTCTTTTTGTTGCGTGTGTGAGAGGTGGTGGGTTGGGAAGTTCGTGTGGTCGCGGAGGTTGCAGATGTAGTCGTCGCCTTGGAAGGATGCCATGGTGGGAGTTGGGGGTTTTATTCGGTGCTTGGTAGTTGAAGCTTGGGTAGGAAGTAGAGATTTTGTTTGTGTAGACATGATGTTTAGATAGGTAGAGTATGCTTGACTGAAGCTCGTAGTCTGGAGTGTTTGTGGAATTACAACCGAAACCATGGAGTGCTCGAGAACAAAGAGAAGATCTTGATGGAAACTTGCTTCGAACTTACATTGGACAAAGAAACAGAACAGAAAATGGTGGGTTGTCATTGACTAATCAAAATTCTTTGTACGAACAAAGTGGTTGTGCGAGGAACGCAGTAAGTCAGGGATGCGCACAATGATTGAAAGCAGAGCAGAAAATCAAGAATAAAGACGCTGTTCTGGGAAAAACGAAATGCCATTGAAGAACAGGAATCGCAATTGATGAATGCAGACATAAAAGCAGAATTTCCATCCACATCATGGCATTATTTCCTTCATCCACACTTTTCCACATTTTACAGCATCTACCACATCTCAACCTCTACAGCCATGACGACCTTCACCCAAACCGGATGCTTCGAGCACCCTCAACGACTCGATCTCACTGACGACTGCATGACTTGTAGCGTCATCGTGTCCTTCGACATGGATACCACAACAGTAGGCACTTCAGACAACCCCAACTCTGTCTACCCGGAGATCGATACCAACCTCCTGGCTGGCCCAGCCACATTCGTCACCTCGCCCAAGAAGCTGAACAACTTCCAAGCACCAGTAGCCAAGATGTCCAACTGGGTCCCGAAACCAATCGTCCTCAACACCTTCTGTATCTCAAGAGACTTCCATCCTGGACAGTCTAATTTGAAGGAGGCCAACTACCCTGAGAGATTCTCTCTTGGGGATAAAGACTACCCGGAGCGATTCGCTTTCACTCCTGAGGAATTGCGAATCAATCAACCATACCGAAAAGTACTTCCCGCGAAGCGCCGATCAAAGAAAACTGAGCCTGCATCTCCACTGCCCTCAGCACCTCCAGCCTCAAAGAGAGAGACGGCAGAGGAGCAACTCAAGCAACACATCTCCAAAGAAGACCTAGAAGCTCTGGTGAAGCAGTTCGTTGCCGACCGGCTACAATTTGCCAAAGCTAGCGCTTCTAACGAATCCACCGAGAACAAAGAGATAGTGGCCAAGACCCCCGAGCCACAACCGGAGGTGTCTGAGCCCGAAGAAGACACCATCGTAGTCGATGTCCCGTCTGACTCCGAGTCTGAGGACGAAGACCCGGTCCAAGTCCGTCGATCCCCGAATCGACTCCAAGCAGCGAAAGACGAGCTCCTAGCTGCACTCCTCGCAGACAACGATCAGAAGAGCAAGAAAGGTAAGAAGGCACCTCCCAAGCGAACCGTTGCACAAGCTACCAAGGACCTCACTTCCGATGAAAAGGGTCCTCCAGCAAAGAAGACCTGGGGTACCAAGAGAGCCATACCAACCGGATCTTCTGAATATGAGCTTCGCAACTCCAAGCGGTTAAGATCCGCATCCACCGAGTCTACTGACAATGAACCTTCAGCTAGAAAGATCCACAGTTTGAAGAGATCAAAGCAGAGCGAATGCTCTGACGAAGAGACTCCTCGAGCATCTAGATCTCAGACCAAGAAGACGAAGACCGTCGCACAATTTACTCGATCTCTGCGATCGCGAGGCCGCTCCTCCCGAGTGAGCTCTGCGCAATAAAAAGGTAAAGTGATAACAAAGGCAAGTCCATCACGTCTTTGAATGCTTTGATCCTTTGAAGTATATGCATATATAGCACAATATAAGGGCTGGTCCCATGTATAAACAAATTTTTCGTTCTTCTCAGTCAACGTGCAAGTGACCCAACGAATGTGAAACTATTGACATAATCTGGCAGTAAACACATGCACTTGACTCTGCAATTAGGACCGAAGTGATCGGCCGTAGCCACCAATATGTATGTACAGGAGATCGGCAGGCTCATACGGCCGACGTCCCCCTTCCTTAGTTTCTTTGTGTCCAATTGGTACATCCTACTTTCAAGCATGATTGTACCAGCAGATTCATCGCTTCCGTGTCCGAATCTCGCGGTAAAGACCGGCGCCAATACCGACGACTAGCAAGACAGCGTTGAAGATCGCCATCATGTAGAAGGGCGCACCAGTCGACAAAGTATCGAAGAGTGAACCTCCAAGTTTGGTAAGTAATAAGATTGCTCCTCCTCCAGATAGTGAGTAGACACCTGCAATTGATCCCTTGAGATGACTCCTTGAACTGGTCTGGGTGGTGGCAACTAGTGGAGCTGTCTCTGCAGCATCGTTTGCAACCAGACCTGACTGGCCACTTTGAGCATCATGAAGCTGTCCAGAGAGGTTGTACCCGCCTTCGTCGCCCAACACACCACGGCCAAGAAGGCCCAGACTGCAGACAATAGCGCCGATCTGGCTGATTCCAATCATCGATACAATGAGGAACACCACTGGACTGCCTCCTCTCCCATTGATGTTCTTTGGCTCTGGACTCTGGAGCTGAGCGAAAGCAGTATAACCAGCAATGCCGAAGACGCTTGCAATAAGCAGCGGAACATTGAATCGGCGGTAGCGGTCAGAGAGGTACCCAAATAGAGGCGCGCAGAGGAGAGCAATGAGTTGTGAAACTCCAGTCAGCTCAGCAGCGAGCACATATGCTGCCCTGCATTCCTTCTTGAGCTCCGGAGAGGGATCATTCGGTGAACCTTGGCAGAAGCCGTTTCTGATGAAATAGGCATTGATATAAAGAGGAATGAATAGTGAGATACCCACTGAAGATGCTCGAGCAACGAAGCCTCCTAGATAACCGAGACCAATTTGAGCGTCTTTGAACCCCAAGACTGTGGAGTCAAGCAGCAGGTGCCAGTATGGTAGGAATGGAGCTCTCGTTAGTGCCTGACCGTCCTGGGAAGCAATAGGCTCGTAGCCTTGTGATGGTGCAGTCCTTCCTAGCAGTAGACGCCAGCCTTTCCCTTCTTCTCCGTTCAGATTACGAAGCCCAAAGAAGCAGGCAACTGCAACCAGAAGAGCTACAGTGCCAACAACATAGAAACTGTCTGCGACCGCTTGTCCTTGTGTGACCCCTTTTATATGTGAAAACTGTGCCGGAAGTGGGAGGAATATAGCCAAAGCTACCAGTGCTCCACAACCTGTGAAGACTCCGACCAATCCAGCAAGTCGTGGAGGGCTGGATGAAGACCTCGCATCTGACTTTTTGACATTTCCATTCGTAGAGGGAGACTTCGGTCTTCCATTGTTATATCTCGCAGGAGTGATTGTAACTTCCGAATCCAGAGAAGCCGCCACACTGTGCCGATTGCCTGGTGATACTGGCTCTCCCACACCTTGCCCGATCGTAGATTCGCGTTCTCGACTATTGCCGGTCATGGAAGGCAGGATTGCTGTTACCATCGTAGCACTAGGGTGCTTGTCAGCTTGCTTCTGAATCAAGTAGATGGGGATGTGGGCTCACGTAGCAGCACCACCCATACTGAACAATATCCTGGCCAGTAGTAGTTGCGGATATACATTCCGAGCCTGGACAAAGATGAAGAGTGCCAGCCCGACAATGCTATACCCTGCTACACATACAATTCGCACACCCAATCTGTCCGAGAGAATTCCCCAGAGAGGGCAGGCGAATAAAGCAACCAGTTCATCCACGAACCCTAGCGTCCCGACCAAGTCTCCAACTCCATCCTTGATACCAATAAGATCTGTAATGACGAAGGATACACTGCTATTGAGGAAAACGAGGAAGGAGATTGAGAACAAACAAACGGCAAAGAGGTAGGCGCATGCTTGCGTTGCGGTCGTCGAGGACGCGAATGGAAGGTATCTAGAGACCACAGACATGGCTGTGGTGGATGGCAGACTCAATTGCTGTCAGCCAGCACATTTGATGCGCTTCAGAGCATTTCCCATGATGTCGCGAAGTGAAGGTCGATGTTTAATCATGGGGGTGCCACCACTGAAGTGAGGTGTGATATTATTTGAAACTCGCTGGGTTTAGCTGTGTCTCGTTCGTTCTAGCATTTTGAGGGTGCGAGACTAGTATAACTATGATCTGCACCTTCTGGCTATCAACTGGAGAGAGCTGCAGGGACCAGATCTCATCTGAGAGGTTATGTTCAGCCTAGAAGCTGAAAAGCTGGAACTGATTGTGCCGACTTTGTGAGAGTGATCACGTGATTATATTTGGTGAAGAAGATGCAGAATCTAGCCAACTCCACCTCTTGAGGAAAAGACTTCCATTTTACAAGATCTTTCATCACCACAAAAGTCAGACTACTGTCATCAACAGATAGAGATCAAAGCAGTCCGGATGCGCGTCAGGGCCTCGGTACCCTTTCGAACCCAGCATCAACTACCAACCAGTCGCTCTTGCCTTATCCCAGTACCTCCCTCATGAACCATCCAACACGAAGTTGCGATCAAAGATCTCACCATGCATGAAATAATCACTCTGCAGCTTGGTCAACGGAGCAATTACGTTGCCACGCATTTCTGGAACACTCAAGTAAGGGCTCTCTCCGCATTCTCGCGCCTTGCTGACATTTTATCCTAGGAATCATATTTCACCTACTCAGCCGATCAAGAGTCTCTGGTTGACCATGACATTCATTTTAGACCAGGAATCGGCGCAGATGGCAACGAAACCTTCACTCCCAGAACTCTCATCTATGATCTGAAAGGTGGCTTTGGCACTCTGAAGAAGATCAATGCATTGTACGAGATAGATGAGCCTGCTGTAGCTCATGGACTATGGTAAGCTAAAATATGTTGTCTTTCTGTACTCTAGCATTAATATCAGCTAGGAATGGACCAGCTGTCGTTCAAAGACAAGAAGTAATTCAACAAAATGCCTACCAGCAAAGCCTTGAAGAAGGGCTGGAGCCTCCACCACTTACCACAGAATCCGTCAGGTACTGGTCTGACTTCAATCGAGTCTATTTCCATCCAAAATCCATTGTCCAGCTCAATGAATATGAGTTGAACTCGTCACTTATGCCATTCGAAAACTGGTCAGTGGGAGAAGAGCTTTTCAACTCTCTCGACAAAGAGCATGATCTTCTGGATCGCGATCTGAGATCATTTGCGGAGGAAGCGGATCACATGCAAGGGATCCAAATAATATCCGGGATCGACGATGCTTGGGGAGGATTTGCTGCCAGATATATGGATCGCATCAGAGATGAATACGGCAAGACGACCGTTTGTGTCTGGGGTGTCGAAGATGCTATTAAGTCCATACCACGGGTAAGATATGCAGGCACGAGCTTTTTTCAGAACTTACACGTCATAGGAGAAGCGTTTTATTCGAATGTCGAATGCTGCTAGGTCTGTCTCGGAGATTGCTTCACAGGCCTCACTGTTCATCCCAATGACAGTTCAATCCGCGATGTTACCTAGTTATGTCGTGATAGACATGCAATCGCAATGGCATGTGTCTGGCCTTCTTTCAGCTGCCTTGGAGACCATGACGTTGCCTTCGAGATTGAAGGTTCAGGGGAGAAATCGCGAGACGATGGATCAGCTAGTCAATGCACTGAATGTCAATGGAAATCAGAATATCGCCAAACTCCGGATGAGCATAGACCAGAAAGAAGCTCTGAACGGTCATGATAGACCAGGAAGATCGAATGTGCGAGCACAGAGCAGAGATACGAGAATGCGATCCCAGGATAGACGTGCTGAAGAGGTCCAAGATGTTGAGAAGGACGAAGTAAGCACATTTGACATGGTCTTCTTCCCTCCGGAGAGCCTCGAGCAGAGTCGAGGACAGCGCAGTACCAAAAAGACTCACGTGTTCGGACAAGCTGAGAGCCTCCGATCCTCTGGGGATGTGCCCGCAGATGAGGCCACCGAAGACGAGGGTTTCGAACGGGCGCGGCGAAGAGCGGCTGGTCTACCAATCATTCAAAAGTAAGTTTAACCTTTTTCTTTCTGGAAGCTTTTGCAGCAGTATTGAATATTCGTTGCACTACTTCTCGTATTCATGCAGATCCGTCCAAGTTCTTCCCTGTTCCAAGGCTTTTCGCTCGTCTGATTCTTGCTTACTCAATGACATCTGCAGGTCGAGGACACCCCTGCCATTTCCCTTGCTTGACAGCTTTCCCCACATCTTCGCACGCACTAGCTCAGGCTCGTCGCTCGGAGTGAGGACCTCTCTGTCTATCGATACGACGATCGCATCAAGAATAAAAGAATTGCAGAGCATCGTGAATAGAGCAATTGGCGTCGACGAGCGCGAGGCACTCGCCAATTCTCTTGGTGAAATGGCCGAAGCATATGAAGAAGGCTGGGATAGTGGATCAGATGAAAACGATGACTGAGCTTGAGGCTACGGTGTGTGATTTCTGCCTTAATTCTGTAGGTCGGACGATGTTTGCTTCTGAGCTGCAACTCTCAACGCCCGAGTCATTTATTTCAACGCCACTTGAGATGGTATTGGATGACGCTCTGTGAACTGGTGGTGCAAGAGCGGAGTCCTTGGGCTTTACGAGAATATGGCACAACTTCAATCACGCGATGCTCGTGTAGGACGGAACAAGAGTAGAAAGTATCCCCATTGGGCTCGCTGGGAAAGTTAGTTTCCCATCAAGGTACTGTACGAAAATGCTTCCAGAAAAGTTTGTCCACTTGCACCTCGCAATCACCTGTTGGCCGAACCTCACCACGATCCCGCATCGAAGCACAGGGGGGCTTGAGGCCGCCACAACCCGCACCCAGGGTCTGCAGCTTACCTTTAACGGAAATCTGGACGGCAACCGCGAACTGAACGTTGGAAATAATCCTTTGGCAGATCGAGGTCAAATACCGAGTAATGCTACCTACCTAGGTACGCTTAAAGCTTACGCGCTATCATTAGGCTTCAACTGTAAGCTTCTGAGTTGGGAATTGGTAGCGCAAAGCTCGCTCTTGAACAGTATATCTTGTGCATTAACAACAATGACGCATTTAGGAACGGTACTTTCGACTTCTTGATGCTACCATGGAGTCCGCGATCCGTGATCGCCGTGGAGGGGCAAGTTTTAAGCGAATGACCCCTCCCCTGAGTAAACGACAGGAAATCTCGAGTGGCGCAGGAGTCTATTTTGGCTGTCCACTCAGCAACCATGCACTCCCCAAGATGCGAAAATCTGGAGAGGCTGGTTGGTGCCAGAGTTGAGGGATGCCGGTTTCCCAGACTTTCCGAGAGACTTCTGATGGATCAGAAATCTTTCAAGCTTCGTCGTAGTTGTGCCACATGGAGCACCCGAGCCAGCACAACGTGCGAGCGAATTCATCCTTCAATGCTACTTCGTAATTTACTCGACCATCGGGAGCCGAGCTTCTCACCTTCCTTCATCTAAACTATGGCTGACTGTACACCGGATCTGGGCCGGCCCTCTCTCTTCCTTCTCGTTCTCGCTTTCGGGAAGTCAGCTTGTCCTTTCGAAAGCCAGCCTTGAGCATCAGACATCCAATGGAAATAAACACAATCGTTCAAATCAAGCCTCAGGAACACTGTGTCTCACCGTTATCATCAGCCAGCTGTGAGATATTGGATTTTTTTCTTACTCTTGTGCCGTGGATTTGCTTCCCACCCGAGGTGGGGACCATGCAGCACAGCTTGAGCTTGCACCAACCTCGTCACTCATGATCCGCCACCGCATGCAGATATCTTGGACTCTGCGCGCGCATTATTCTGCCACAGGGTTTTCCATGACCGGGGCCAACCCATGGCGATGATGTCGAAAATCTGCTAAACGAGGTTGGGAGCCGGTGAGGTTCCTGGGAGAGCAAACCATGACATGACAACCCTCTCATCTTGCGAGAAGCGTGCAGAAAGGCTGGTGACCAGTCTTGGCTGCTGTCCTGACTACTGCATGAGGGACCTGGCTACTCGAATAGAAGTCACGAAAGTGACACCAATATTTCAGTTCAACGCTACTCGCACCGAAACAGTTGCAGCGTGGACAACACGAGAGAGTAGTGGCCATTTGTTGGTGGTTTGGTGCTCGGTGCTTTGAGGTTACAGTACCAAACCGCGGTGCACCTCCACATCCGGTACGGGCTTGCGGGGGAAACATGTAGCGGGGGATTCTCGCTGGACCCAAGACATGATGAAGCTTAAAAAGCTCGTCTAAAAACAGGCTTTTGCTCAGTCTGAGGTGAGCCAATGAGGCTTCCTCCTCCCCACCGGTCCATCCATTTCAATTCAAGGCTTCGAGAGGCGGCAATTATTGTAAAGATGCTGGTCGCACAGAACAGGGGAGCAGCGGGGCAACAGCAGGGTGCTCGCCTGTCACTTCAGCCTCGATAGGATTTCGCATGGTGTTTGCTCGGCTGCTCGTCCGTGCCCCTCGTCGGATCTGCTAGTCTGCACCAACGGACGCTAATGGATCGCCAATCAGCTATCGATATGCTCGGGCCATCGCTACGTAGCAACCTCATCATGCAAGGCATTGCTAGGTCAACCAACACCCAGCCATCATATGCATCCTCTCAGAGGAAAAACGACGTCAATCCGAATCGAGCAGTAGTTGCTGCTTCCTGCATCCCATCTCTCTGCCAGCCTTGAGCGACATGATGGGATCTGGCCGCCGCCCCATCTCACCTGTGCCATCATGTGAGGGATCTGAACGGGCCTTCTGGAGGGTAGCTACCAGCCATGTGTGGAAAGGAAGTTCTTCGCATGCATGGCAGCATGGATTGCTAGGTAAGGTGGTACCAGTCTCCTCAATTTTTGCTGTTTTTAAGAGACCAAGTTTCCCACCTGATTGTTGTCTCCTGTTCTTGTTCAAGCAAACCAGCCTTCTTTAAAACAAGCCTTGCTCTCCAACCTCCAGCAATAGGTAACTCCTTCGCTACGGTTACTTAACACCTTCGTTCTACTGCTACTGTGTGTGGAATTCCAACCAAACATCTTTCGCTATTCTTCAGACCACGCAAGCATCATGAAGACGTGCTTCTCTCTATTGGCCTTGGCCGCTTCAGCCTTTGCTTCGGATGTTGCTCTTGACGCTCGTTGGGGCTCTCCTGGAACTACAACTACTCTGACGACGTATACAACGACTACTCTGTGCCCTGTTACATCAACCTATACTGAGGCAAGTTCTCCGTGAGCATGATGGCCTTGCGATTGCTAGCAGGTCTATGTGGTGTTGGACTTCGGCTAATGTCCTTTGCAGAAGGGGACCACCAAAATTGAGACATATCTTACGACCAGCACCATCGTTGTTACGACTCAGGCTACGGAGGTAGTTACAGCAACTGGTCCGGCAGTGACCGATTACACAACGTCTGAGGCAAGTCTTCACTGAGGACTGGTATTGGCATGCAAGGGCTAACGGATATCAGGTTGATATCACGTATACGACTACCTGCGAGGTCACTGAGACTGTGTAGGTTTCCTCTCTTTTCAATCTCAACAAAAACAAGTCTGACCTTTCCCCAGGACTGCTCCAGGCACCACGTACACCTCAACCTACCTCACAACCTCCATTGTTGAAGAACACCAAGTACATCACCCTGAAATTGATATCTTGAGTATACTAACAGGGATGCAGATCACAACAATCTACGCGACTGTCACTGGGCCAAGTGAGACAACCAACGGTATGTCAAAATCTGCCCATTATTTGCACAGATATTCAGACCGAACTCTTCGCGAGTAATGCGAACTCGGCTCCTCAGCTCCTCGACTCGAAAATTCTAAGTCAAATCATATACTGATTTATCTACAGTCGAGTCCGTTGTCACAGAGACCATTACGTCTCTTTGCCCAATCACCGAGACATCGACAATTGGTGGATCTGTCGTCACTGTGACTTGGACCAGCACGTCGATTATTGAGACAATTGTGCCAGCCACTGTTGAGGTCTAGTAAGTTTACCTTTGCCCTGCCTGATGCTCCAAGCTAACGAGAATAGCACCACTCTTGCCGGATACACGTAAGGCGACTTCCTTACGTTCTGAAAGAGGTATACTGACTCAATAAATAGCACCAGCATTGAGACAATTGCGTATGAAACATCCACATCGCTTTGCCCAGTCACCACAATCTCCACCGTCTCGGGAAAAGAAGTGACCATTATTTATACAAGCACATCTTTGATTGTGGTGCAAGTCCCAACTACCATTATTGATTACACGCAAGTCCCCCGGGATAGCCCCCTTCCTACTCCGAAAAGTCGCATGATCTGTCTCTCGAGACATCCTCCCTAACCATTTTCCAAAGGCCTTTACTGACTCTTCCGTTTCTAGAACTTATTTGACCACCTGCTACGAAACAACTGAAGTCTACACCACGGAGACTGCCTATACGTGAGCTCCCCAATATCAAATCAGCGACTTGAGCATTAGCTAACATCCCCTGCTTCAGAACCGCTTATACAACGGTCTCCAGTGGCAGCACGATTACTGGCTACATCACTCTTACCAGCACAATTGAGCTGACTTCTGCCTACACGAGTAAGCTATTGATCCTGCCCTCAAAGTCAGACCATCCCATACTAATCCTCCCTCAGTTACCTCAACTTTCGAGCCTCCCACCACCAAGGCAACTGTATTCATCCCAATCACGCTCGCTACGTCCGTCCCAGTCTATACAGTGGTCACTATTCCCTCAGAGAAGACAGCAACTCTCTCCGGAAGTAAGCCTTGACCAACACTCGACTAATTAGAAAAAGGCTGACATCAAGGAGACACAATCTATAGCACCATCCCCTTCACCTCGGCCAGCACCGTCACCGCCCCACCAGCCACGACCAGCGCCCCAGGCACCACAATCATCTTGTCGACTCCCACTCCAACTACTTCCGCTCCTCTCCAAGTTAGCAGCAATGCTGCCGCACAGGCGACGAACGGACCCATGGCATACGCCGTTGCTGGCGCCATGGCCCTCCTCGCTCTCGCATAAAGCATCACACCTCACTTAATACTCTTCTCTCAACACACTTAGGGACTTCTCGGACACGACATGGGAGTGAATGGAATTTGGCATTGAACAAGGGAATCGGGTCCCACGAATACTACGAACAAGATACGAAACGAAATTTTATGGCCATGGAATGATTGCATGGTTGGCATTACACTCCTTTTTAGCGCTGCATTTACATACGAATATGGCAACTGGAAACATGGAATATGGAATTGAAAATATCGGAGTGGGAATGGAGGCTTTGGGAGTTTTGAATGAGCACTGGATTGTGCATAATGGTGATGAAATGGGCGGTGGAACTTAATAATTCTTTGTATATATAGATATCCCTGGCATCCATATAATGAAGAGAGCTTGATATAGTAAAGCCGGATTTCGAATTTGGGTGATAATGGCAGAGTGAAGTTTTGCGTGCGAGATAAACCTATCGAATTGGGAGCTGGCCGCGCAGCTAATCATCCTCGACGGCGAGATTGAAATATTCTAACTTAAGATATCTAAGGCGCAACCCCTCCAAATAGGAGCTGCAGACGACACTTCGACTTATGCCATTTCGAAGGAAGATCCTTCGAGATCCACTCGGACACCCTCACCTCTACCGCCATCTACCGTCTCCAAGACGCCCACCTTCTCCGAAGTACAAGCTTTTAGAGACTCTCTAAACGAGATATGGAACTTCAAAGCGCGCCGATGGATTAATGTCAATAACTCCGAAGGCAAGTCGGAACTACGGTCTCTTTATATCCAGTACGCGAAGAAGTTGTTTAAGGTTACCTACTTCAAGACGCACCGGTGTTCGCAACAGGATATCGAGACACATTTGAAAAAAGCCCAAGTACTGGCAGTTTTCACACAAGAGGAATGGGACAAGCAGTTGGCCACAATCGAGAAACATTTGCACGGGAGGATCCTCACGGCGGAACTAGTCGACGGATTGATGAAGACATATTAGATGAAGAGGCCGGATTATCCGAAAAGGGAGGGGGCATGGGAGTCTGAGTCCGCCAAGGGGCTTCGGAAAGCTGTGTGGTCTAGCTATGTTGCGGCAGATGATTTGCTGTCCGTCAATTCCTGTCTCCGTTGGGCGAGTCCTTGGGCGTCAATACCTTGTTGAAGGTCAAAAGGCCAAACGACAAGTACTCCTCGAATGGGCCAGATCCTGTGTCGTTATGGCAGCAGAAGTCACGTTCGTCTTGCGTCGAGACGCACTAGGACCTGATGGTAGAAGAGGTGGTGGAAATGCTGCGGCTGGGACGATGAACAAGAGTTGGGTCAAGTTTGCAGAGGAATCTACTGTCATTTCAAAGGTTTCGTTGTTAGAGATTCCGGTTGAATTGGACTTTGGTGCTGGAAAGCACACCCCAAAAAAACCTTGCCAAACGACAAGTACTCCTCGAATGGGCCAGATCCTGTGTCGTTATGGCAGCAGAAGTCACGTTCGTCTTGCGTCGAGACGCACTAGGACCTGATGGTAGAAGAGGTGGTGGAAATGCTGCGGCTGGGACGATGAACAAGAGTTGGGTCAAGTTTGCAGAGGAATCTACTGTCATTTCAAAGGTTTCGTTGTTAGAGATTCCGGTTGAATTGGACTTTGGTGCTGGAAAGCACACCCCAAAAAAACCTTAAGTCCGAGAGAAGGGTTGATTAAGGCATGCGCCAGGAGTCCAAAGAACCACGATTTGGCGTCTCGCCTCCATCTTCTCCAAGGGGACATCGAAGTCACTGAGATCCAGATCGGGTACGCGGAGGAGGAGAGGCTCTCTACCCACAGTGCGGATCAAGATCACAACTACTCCTTCCAATCATCGCCTACTCACTCTCAGTCGGCGTCCGAAAAGACACCGGTCAAAGACCCCCGGGAAAGCACAACGCCGAGCTTGCGAACCTTTCGAAGGTGTCCGAAAGGACCAGCTCACCGAATCCTCGAACACGAAACGTCTCCTCCCAACCACCACCACATATGCACTCTCCGTCAGCGCCCAAAAGGACACCACCCAAAGATACCCTCGAGAAACACGACGCCGAGCATGCTAACCTTTCAAAAGCGTCCGAAAGGACCGGCTTGCCGAACCATCCTCAAAGACAAAACAACGTGTGCCTCTTCGAGAATGTTTCTGCGATCGAAAACGGGCTAATCTGAAACTTTCAGAGTCGTCTTTAGGTTTCCCTTAATGCCGATATAGCCCTACTCAAGGAGCTTTATCTTACTTATGCCACGAAATTACTGAAAGTCAAGAATTTCGTTACGCATATATGCCGACCCGAGGATATTGAAGGTCATTTGCCCAGCGGTCTCGTCAAGCGAGTGTATACGGACGATGCATGGAAAAGGGAAATGGGCAAACTCAAAAAGCATTTGCATGAGCGCATGCTAACAATTGCCTTGGTCGATAAGCTGATGGGAGACCCACGCCAGAGCCGTCCTGAGTACCCTGTACGAGTGTCTTCTGCGAATGACGAGTTGGATCGGGAGAAGAGGATGGCACAATGGGAGGTTTTTGTGAACGAGGACGCCTTTCAAGTAAGAGTTGCGGCTATTACTCCCGGCTACTTTTCGCAAAATATATTAAAAAAACACCTTTTTATACCTTTTTTTAATATATTTTGCGAAAAGTAGCCGGGAGTAATAGCCGCAACTCTTATAATAGTTCTTTGCACCTCTAGCCGAGAGCTTAGGAGTACCGGCAGTCATGAAGGTCAAAAGGTCCTACGAGAAGACATTTCTGAAATGGGAAAAAGCTTGAATGGTAATGGCAGCGAAGGACGCTTTTGCGCGAGGACAAGACACTATCCAGGCGAATGGGAAGAGAGTGGGTGGAAATGCAGCTCCCGCGCAAATGAATAAAGCCTGGGAGGATTTCACAAGAGACCCGACCTGGCGCGACTTGATCAAGGATCTTCCAATCCCTGTGGAGAGGGGTTTTGGTGCTGGAAAACATACGTCCAAGAGAGAACCTCGGCTCGTGTCCGTGGACCTTGATTCTTGCGATGATCTCAACACAGATATCCTGACAACATCAGCCAGTCCGAGAAATTTGGAGCCTGTCTGTTCTGGAGAGTTGAAGCCATCCATTAGCAAATCTCGCAAGAAACGGACGCTTGCCAAAGACATGACAGTGGAGGAGCTGGAGATGAAGAGGCTGCGGACCAAGGGCTTGAGTGGTGCGAACGTCCTGGTTAGAGAGAGAAATTGAAGGGAGCTAGGCTGGGAAAAAAAAAAGTTGTCAACCTGCCGGCTGTTATTAACTGTTTAGGAGGTGACTCGAATCGGGTTGCGATGGTGGGGCTTGCTGTTGCTGTTGCTCTTGGCTTGGGCGTCGTTGGGGGGTCTCTGGGTTTCTGCGGCTGCTGCAAACTACGTATGGAACAACACTCGAGAGCAATCGCAGCTACGAAGGTTCATCAAGGAGATCATTCCCCATGATACTCCTTTGTGTTCGAGGGCTTTGAGGCTGGGAACAGACTCCATGAAGAACGAGGAAGATTGGTACAAGTTGATCATGGCCGGAGGGGAGTTGGTTCTGGAGATTGTTCTCGCAGGTTACTGCACAGAGAATGATGCGACCGGGGACAGCCCTTGGAAGACTATAATTGGGCAGAGTATCTCCTCCCTGTAAAAACGCGTCCTCCGGCGGATTTCATCGACAGAGTTTGACGGAGGAGTTGAGGGGCAGGCATCTTTGCGAAGTATACACTCACGAAAATAAGGGCAGAGGGAACATTGCAGTTTGAGGGCTTCAGGCAATACTACACCTGCTATTGAGGATGATATCAGAATTAGCTTAGACTTTGCTAGGAATACTTGCACGGTAGACGACTGTATCGGGAATAAATGGGAGATTGACAGGCTGTACCTGGCCCTGATTTCCAACACCCCGTCCTCGTGTGAAACAACCCCAAGGAGCACTGATTGGAAATTGGGATCGAGGCAGACAAGTCGCCGACTGATGCAGATCAAGTGCTTCCAGATTAAATTTCGAATTTCTCCTGGGAGGCGAGGTTTTGGATCTGTATATGTTTCGGAAGCACTCTCAGATGCTGGTGGGGCGGGTCGCTCTAAAGCCGCCATCATTCTGTCTAGGACATCGCCCATGATGGTGGTGTTGCAGCGCTTCCTTTAAAACAAGAATGAAGAATTTGTCTGTGAATAATTGTATTGAGGGTTCGAGAAAGAAATTTTCTGTCGGTCATACTTCAACTCAATGAGTAGCCAGTCCAGATTAAAACGTCCCAATCAAGGTTAGGTCCCAGCGTTATTTCCACAGCGGGGCTTGACAAATTCTCAGATTCAAACACATTGGTGACGTTGAAGAGGTTCTTTTGGACAGTTTCTCTCTTTTGGTTGAAGATGGGGGAATCGAGTACGAGGAGGGGCGACCTCGCTTAGCGTCTCGCTTCGAAAAGGGGCTAGTCGCAACTTCTCCGATATCGTGATTCCATCCCTACCCAATTCGATGCGCCCAAGAGACTGATCGTATCAGCATCTCTAAAAGAGCTAGATGTCACATATTCAGGGACATTAGAGGCATTCAACATAGACCGAAAACAATTCATGAGTTGGCCAGAAGACGGGATACTCGATTGGTTAAAAATATCAAACGTGAAGTACTGCGCAAAACGCTCACGAAAACAAGAGCCGCGCAAAAAACATAGAAAGAAAAACATGACGTTTAAAAATAGATCGTAGAAGCCAAAGATAATGTGGATTTTCTTCTACTGGGCTAGTAGTCCGAAACTCTTTTTATTGGTCGTTTGGCGTAGAGGTTCTAAGACTTAGCGATTAGCGGCTCCTTCAACTCGAATTTAGCTTTAAACTTGGCGAGCCCATGAACACCTTCGAGTTGGGTGGTAAGAAAGTGCTTATTTAAATCTATATGGGGTTGTTGAGTTGCGGGGCCAAGAGGGGGGGAAGGGGAAGGGTCGATTGGTTAGTTGGGTGGAGGTGCCGGTTTTGAAGCGAGGCGAGCTCTGGAGAGGACTGGCGGAACTTAGCGACTTTATAGACCCAATGCTGTAGAATCACCTTCGCATCTCAAGTCAATCAAGGATCAGACTTTCAAAATGTTGAGTATCGAGTACCGCCTCTACTTCTTATTGCGCTCCTCCCCAGCTAAAACTCTCTGTTCTATCTCCTCGAATGTCCCCAACACACTCCCATATCTGTGGAAAACATCATCACGATACCCAAGATCAACTTTTTCCACAGCTTCACTTTCCCTCCATCTCCCTCCAATTAAGTCTTCAAAGCTTTCACCCTCTTCTCGCTCAATTGCCCACACAGCTTTATACGCACCTCCTAATGCACAAGCGTTGCCACCCACGTCCAACTTCCATACACCTTCAGCACCTCCCAAAACATCACCAATGATCCTCGCAATTGCTGGATTTAATGATCCGCCTCCCACGAGGTATATCCTTCCCGGTTGCGGAGGAAGTCCCTTGGCTGGACTATGTACCAATTTCTGTGAACGAAGACGAAGAGACAAGATTTGAGATTCCATGATAGCTCGTGCATCTGCTTCCTTGCTCCAACCTTCTTTCGGCTCTTCGAGATCTGAACCATTGCTTGAGCATGTGTAGCGCCATGTTCCAGCTCGGACATTTGGCACAATTTCAGGAAGGGGGAAGAAGAGACCTAGTTTTGCTGGATCGGAGGAAATTTTTTGGCCTAAGGGTGGTGTCTCGAGCGCAAGTTTGTTGAAACTTGACCAGGAGTCGGAAGTTTCTGATTTTGGGAGAGCGTCTCGGATCTTTTCGCGTGCGAGACCGCCGTTCTTGTAGCAGAGCATGAACATGTACAAACCGGCGGTGGTGGGGTGATTGAAGAAGTGGTATGCGGGGTCAGGAACGTATTTTGGTGTTGACATGAGGAAAGTGGTTGAGGTGCCGAGGGAGACGATTGCGTCGAGTGGTCTTAGGGGTAACGCGAGGATGGTAGATGGGTTATCGCCTGTGAAGGGGGCGATGCCGCAATCGGACGGGAAGTTGTAGCGTTTTACGAAATAGGATGAGATGGGTCCCATGCTGCCGCCACCGTCTTCTCTGACGCTTCCGAGCTTTTGCTTGAGGGAGTCAAGACCGTCGTCTCCGGCTGCTAGGGTGAGGAGAGGTTCGGACCATGCTCCGGCGTTGATGTCCCAGAGATTCATGCCGCAGACATCGCTGATGTCAAAATCTGCTATCTTGCCCAGGAAGACGGAGGCTAGGAAGGAAGATACCAAAGTGATTCTGGATGTGGCACGATAGACTTCGGGGTGGTTTTTATGCATACGCATGATTTGCGGTCCAGTGAAGCGCTGTTTTGTGTCAGCATATTTCAAGTGATATTGGAGCAGGACTTACATGATGAGCCTTGCTTCCGGTGATCTGAGCAAGCTTCTCAGCTGAACCAAGTTCAGCATCGAACTTATCACACTCCTTTTGCGTGCTACCATCTTGCCAATTAGGACTGAACGGATGAGCAAAGCCATTCTTCTCAAGCTGAGCAACCAGCGTCTCTTCCGGATTCAAGCTCCCCAGCAACTCCTCACCCGTCTTACTCCAATACACACTCCCATGCTGCTGGCCAGCTCCAGAAATGCCCTTGATTTTTGGAAATGGCGTTCCTTTCTCCTTCAACCTCTGCAAAACTATGTCCACAGCTTCCAGCCACATGGCGACTGGAGCGTAGACCTCTCGCTCTTTCTCGTTGACATGAACACCTTTTTTGACGCCATATTTTGAAAGATCTGCATCGAAGTCTGTCTTAGCTTCATACAGGACTTTCAATTTTGATGTGATTACAATTGCTAGGAAAACATCAGCTGAGTTTCAGGAGTAGGAAGTGTTCACGTGGCCCCCACCTTTAAGCTGTTGAGTTGAGAGGTCGAAGCCTAGATAGAGTGGTTCTTCTTGTGAAGCCATGGTTCTGGTATTTTGAATCTGGAGACAACAGACGAGGGTTCCTATGAGATTTATATCCCGGATAAACTGGTCATACGCTTGAACAGTCTTTCACGGCGGTGGGGGAAGTTTTGGGGAAGACATCACTCTTTTGAGCAGGGATAGCTGATTTAGGCTAAATGCCCCTCATATGTGGCTGGTGGTGGAACTGTGGCGTCGACTTCACGATACTTTATGCGCACCAATAATGAACTTAGGTTTGGACTTTGTTCTATACAGAATAACTCGTGTTGTGATATACAGCGTGTCTCTAAAATGCATCAGCCCACCGGAACGCCATCTTTCTTTGCAAGTCGTCCAAAAAGATTTCAGGGGGTTTTTCTCTTCCCTTCGTAACCAACGCCTGCCCCTCGAAGCCAAATGCCAATCCCCTCGGTTTGTGGTATATACAGATCTATTGTATCTTCTTGCCATTTGCTTTTCCATTCCCATTTGTATGAGAGTGGTCATGATGGTCGTGGTCGTGCTCATGATCATGCTCCTCGGGCTCTGGGCTCTCTCTTGGGCTAACGTCGCCGCTGATGAACTCGTTGAATAGAGATGTAGTTGTATCGTCTTTCGGTACGAACCGGACCTTGACTCGTCGAACGCCTCGGACCTTGGAACCAACCAACTCTCGAACAGCCTCCTCTACCTCCCGCACTTCCTCCACTGTCCAGATCGCCGGAACTGCAATTTGCAGGTCCACCAGGTAGTTTTGTCCTGACTTGACACCCTCAACTTCTCGAAGTTCGACCTGGTTTCCTTCTCGCAGACTTTCAAAGCTCTTCTTGGCCTGTTTCGATACAGAAGCCTTGATTTCGCTGTCGATTCCCTTGTCTGCCAATTCGTATAGTGCCGAAATGGTGTTTCCCCAACCTGCCTTAATAACCAGTAAAGAGATCAACAAGCCTCCAACGGGATCCAACCAAGCTGCCTCGTGTAGGAAGTTGGCCCCGAGAATTGCGAAAAGGGTCACGATTCCGGTAAGAGAATCGACTCGGTGATGAATGGCATTCGAGGCTAAGACAGATGACTTTCGTTCCTTGGCTACTTTCATAGCTGGGAGCAGAAGTCAGTAAAGTGCAACAGACAGAACGCGGGGATCCTTACTTGCTTGGTAGAGCCATTCCTTCAGAAGTACAGTTCCTGCAGCAAGCCAGGCGGCATGAAGACTGGGCGTGATCTCTCCGTGGCTATGACTGTGGCCATGTGAATGCAATGCCGCCTCTGCAGCTGCTTGCGCATCTAGGAAGAAGTGTGCGTATAGGATCTCACAGCTATTTAAGCACATGAAGCATCCACCGAACAGAAGCATCCCGCTGACTCCGAGTGAGCCCAAACTCTCCACCTTGCCGAACCCCGTAGGAAACATCGCAGTAGGCGGCTTCAAACTCCATGATACCGTCGCCAAGGTAAGAATGTCGCTGGCTAGATCCGTCAAACTATGCCATGCATCTGCAATCATGGACTGTGAATTGAACATGTATCCTCCAACCCCTTTCGCAACTGCCATGCCCAAGTTGGAGTATAGGCCTATCCGAGTTATACGCACGCCGGCATCGTTCTTGTTCTTCGAAGTAAGGTATGTATTGTCGTGGTGATGATGATGTGAATGCCCGCCGTGGGAGCGCGTCTGTGTTTGGGTAAGGGCAGCCATTGGGCGATGTCGAGGATTGAAGTTGTTGGTAAAAGACTGAAGTTTCGGGAATGATTGTAGCGGGATATAACCCCTTGAAATAGAATTGGGTGTCACGGAGTCGAGGGCGGATGTTTGGAGGACTCTGGATTGTTGTGATTGATGTGTCCTTCTAAAGCTCAGCCTCAGGGAGGAGAGTGTGACATTGACAGGCTTTAACGAGCGCGCCCCGTTGGAAATGCAGCGGAAAGGCATAAATATTGGATGATTGGGGAGTCCAAAGCCGGGGAAGGACCTCTGACAGGTCAATCCTGCGACTCAGGACGCGTGTTTAAAGAATTTAGCATCAAACCTTCAAACAATTCTTCGAATTCGAGGGCTGCCAAGGGAAGAGAAACGCAAGCCGAATGACGAAGATTTGCGAATGTCGGCGGACCAGTCAACACTTCTCCATTTCACAGCGTTTTTTTGGCAGGGGAACTTCGGGACTGCCGCACTCTTTTTGTGCCTCGCTGGTCCCACTCTTGCAGAGCGATGGACCAGGAACCGCATCTCAGCAAATAGCATGTTCGGATGGCGGTGCTTGACACTGCTTGTTACTAAGCCTAGGCTCAACCACTGGACAAAAACGCCTCTGCGGTGTACGAGTATGACGCGAATATCCTCACCTAGGGCCGACAATCACCAGCCTCTTTAAGCTTGTCCACCTGGTTTCACACCACGTCCACAATCAATGCCGGCTCTTCGATGCGAAAAGCTCCTTTTATAAGAATCCCCTATACAGGGCCGCTGCCAAGTCCTGAATTGTATCCACGCAATGCAAATACCATCCCAGGAGCTGTGGCGGCTCTCGCGAAGTTTCTCACAGCCCCGCCATCTCCAACCCTCCAGGATGGAGTCGCAGATCCACAGTCCACGGTAGTACTTTCTGGGGCTGGAATTTCCGTGGCATCAGGCCTGGCAGACTACCGAGGAAAAAATGGCACATACAGACAAAACAAGGCGTATCGACCTATATACTATCACGAATTTACGGCGAACCATGAGGCGAGGAAGAGATATTGGGCAAGGTCGTTTCTAGGGTGGACGAATCTTCACAAGGCAAAGCCAAATGCTGCACATTACGCAATCAAAGACCTGGGAGACATGGGAATTGTTCGAAGCGTCGTAACGCAGAATGTTGATTCTTTCCATTCAACCGCCCATCCAAACCTTCCAAATCTCGAGCTCCACGGATATCTTCGGGCATTGGTGTGCATAAGCTGTCACAATGAATTGCCTAGAGGGGTCTTTCAGGAGTCTCTCGCAAAACTGAACCCAGCATGGGCAGCTTTCCTCGAAGAGATGATCCAATCAGGAGCAATCGATACCGAGAACCCAGGTGAACGCATGTCAAAGGGTATGAGGACAAATCCTGACGGTGATGTTGACCTTCCTGGTGCACCATATACGACCTTCCGATACCCAGCATGTCCTCACTGCCTGGTTAATCCGCCGGTATCTGCCGATGGTACGAAGACAATAGTTGAGGTTGACGGAGAAGGGGCATGGATACCACCTAGTACGGCTGGGATACTGAAACCTGCGGTGATAATGTTTGGAGAGAGCATACCTAGCAAGGTGAAGGATGCAGCCGAACATGCAATTGATGGTTCGGGTAGGCTGCTGGTCCTGGGCACATCTCTGGCAACGTACTCGGCTTGGAGACTGGCAAAAAGGGCGAAGGAAAGAGGTATGCCAATCGGCATACTGAATCTAGGAGGAGTGAGAGGAGAGGAGCTTTTCTTCCAGAATATGCCTATCGGCCAGAGTGGAGAAGCTGGTGTTCGAGTCGAATTCGGGACCGATCGAGTTCTGCCAAAGCTTGTTGATCAATTGCGGCGGACAGGCTTTGCAAAGTCCCCAGAACAAGCGGACATTTCCAATGTCACAGCTGAACAACACACCAACAGTAAAATATTCAAAGATATGCTCTCGTAGCATAACTTTATATGATGTACAATTTGTATAAACCCCATGATTGGCGTCAATAGAATCTAGAAGGGGCTTTGGTCTTCGAATCTTCCTTGCTTTCTGGGACTTTCGGCACAACTGGTTCGGCTTGTATCTTGGGTGATGTCTCCGACGCCTCGAGATTTCGACCATGTTTTGGCTTAGTTTTCCGTGACTGTTCCCACTCTTGATCTTCTCTCTCGATTTCTTGTAGGACTACGATCGCCGTGCATCAGTGACGCCCCTATAGAGCTGGAAAACGAGGTCTACCTTCTTCCCATTCTTGTTCCATCTTCTTGTCGCCCGTACCCAACAATCCTTCAATGTCGACCTCCTCGCCTTTCTGGATCCTCTCAATGATCTCCCTCAGTAATCCAATCTTCGCGTCTGCCCTTCTGCTAAATGCTCCAAATTCATTCCTCAGAGCTATCATCTGGATGGACATTGATCCTATTAGGAGAAATATGACGATGAAGAACGTGGCAGGATTCCATTCTTTCGACTTGGCTTTCTTCTTGATAACCGCTCCGGGAGAGGTTTTGCGCAGAGGCTTGGGAATCAAACTGAGCCAGAAGGAAGTCTGGGCAATGTTCGGCGTGGTTGCGTATTGTCGCGAAATAGCTGGATTGAATGTTCGTGGAGGTAAGGGGATAAGTGAACTTCGGACTGCAGGCGGCGCCAGGAGGATTCGTCGCAAAAAGGTTGGTCTGAACATGATTGACGTGTTGTCCGAAGCAAGTTCAGTTACTAGAAATCCTGGAGACATTGAAATTTCTCGTGTCCCGTCGGGACTTTAAGTGCCGACTCTCTTGTTGCCGAGCCAACGTCCGAGTTCTGGAACTTTAGATGAATTCAACATTGAGCAGTCATCTTGACACGCCTGTATACAGTTTTGTATAATGTCTAATCCTCAATAGCATTGCGAACCTTTCTAGTACGTTCAATATCATAATGAGCACAGCTCACGCGACTGCGGAGTCAATTCGCGCCGCTCTCTCCTCACCATCAACATGTACACCAGCGACATCAACAATACTCAGCAACCTTTTACTCCCAAAACCCGACGTCCAAACTTCTACTACGAGCATCAAGTCGAGAAAACCTGCGAGCGCCTCTGCAACTGCCAAGTCGAAACCCACAAAAGCTCTAGCAGCCAAATCCAGAGTTAAGAAAGGTAGTGAAGATGGCACATGCGAAGATGGAGGGAGGTTATCGCCCAAGGAGGCCTTCATACTGGCCACCGAGGTCATCAATACGACATTGAAGTGTCTTAGTGATGCGATAAAAGTGCCGGCTCAGACCTCAGTCCGAAAACAGTTATCCTCTAAAGATCTAGTGAAAGCTTCAGCTCGGAAAACACTCAGACGGTCCAATTCTCTACCTCAGTCACCGTTGCAACCACGGTCATTGAACAGAGTCATAAGCACTCCGAACATCAGGGAATGCAGGTCCTCGTCTTCAGCTTCAATTGGGACTTCGACCCACCAACCAATGGCGGAGTGTGCTAGGGTTGCGTTTGCTTGTTTGAGGGCATTGCAGGCTTCGAAGTCACCAGGAATGGAATTACCGCCTCTGCAGCTTGAGAATGGGATGTCCACATTAATTGGAAAGCTGATCTCCTTGGGCTTGGATGATTTGGCTATAAAAGAACTTAGAATCTTGAAACGACGGCTCGAAGCTGTAGAACTTACGAAGACGGCAAAGTCAGGCCCAACGCCGAAAACGAGTACCACTTCAGCAGCTCCAACATTAGCCAGCCTTCTAGACTTTGGAATTGTCGGGCTCACAGGAGCCAAGCTAGGGTTGGTAATCACAACTCAGTTGCAGGTGTTGAGACTCATGACCTCGTCCCGAAACCCAAAGCAAGCTGAAGACGCTCTTCCCACTTTGAACCTCGACCACCCGTCTTCGCCAACAAAACTCTTGCTTCAAGCAGCTCAGGAAAGCCAGACCGAAAAGCAAACAGAAAAGGTTGCTCGACAACTCCAGACTCTCTCTGAACTTGTCTTGTCACTCTGTCCAAGTTTGTCATCAGCAGATGATGCTCTGGCATTGGAACCCCGTCTAAGTGTCAGTCCCGAAGTAGCGGTTCAGTTACAAACTTTGGCACTCCATGATCGATTTGTGTGGTGGGGGCTTGCGAAGCACCGAGGTGATCTATCGAAGGATATACATGATCCTTTTCTTCGATGTCTCTCAACCTTTGCTCGTCGGAGTCAATGTAGCAGTCGCGATACCTACGATATAGTACTAAGATTAGCCGAGGACCTCCTTTCTTTCCAATCCGACTGCTCTAAGCCACAACCAGGACCACTCAAGACGGTATTAGGCGGGATTTATCGATTACTAGGATCGTTGTCAAGGGAAGCAGATTGTGTTGACGATGCCATCAAGTGGACGAAGCAGGTGCGAGAACTTCTGGATGCGCGAGCCGACTCGCAAGCAAAGCGGTGCTCTGTCGTTGCCAGACTTGTAGGATTGACTCTTCGAAATGTCTCAAGCCATACCGAGAGTGAGGAGCTACTGTTTGCTCTTCTCGAAGAGTTGGACAGACCATTCAAGGGCGAACCTTCAGAGATAGATGAGTTGGTGAACGAGGTTTCTGGTGCAAGAAGATCCGCAATCAGTGTTCTTGCTCAATTCAGACAATCATCGGAATCGAGCGACGGTGCCACCCTCAGTGATGGAATGCGTCAGATGTGCGAGTCTTTGGTCTTTCTTTGTCCACGACTGGCACTGAGGTATCTTGGAAACTCTCCTGATGGAAACTCTTCAACCAAAGACGTTCTTCGGCATGGACAGCGACGACAATTTATTACCAAATTCGCCTTGAATTCCATCGACTCGACCTTGTTTCTTGTGAAGCTGCTCATTGGTGAGGATCAAATTTCGTGGGATCTTGTGGATTCGAAACTTCAAGATTGTGTTCTACTTCTCGACCGGGTCTTCTCCAATGGGCAGTCATCTGACGAAAGTGGATCGACACACTATGCACGAATATCGAACCTTTACTTCACACAATTTCTGAACATGCGACGAAATCCCGAAAAGACCAAAGAAGGACAGCAAATACGAGCTGTGCGGCGCTCAATCGACTGTATCCGAACTCGGCCGAAGCACGAGAAGCGTATTGCTCAATTCACAAAGAAATTAGAGCGAATGGCAGAATTTTGTAAAGCGATGAAACGCTATGACGAAGTGTACCAGACCCTATTGTTAATCCGGGATGAAATGATCGGAGATGGTGTCCTCTCTACCATTGCTGAGAACGCCGAATCAAAATCGCTGGATGCCATCTGGGATGAAAGCGATCAGTCCAGATCTTTTGGACGAACTTTGGAGAGCTTGTTGAAAGTTGGTCTGAAATGCTTGAAGCCGGCTGCTCAAGGGAGACTCCTCGAGGAAACATGGTCAGACGATGAGAAAGCGGCAGTCCTCGAGTACCAATTGGAAATACTATGCAAACGGTTGATCGATTCAGAAACCGCTAAGGCTCTTCAATCCAACCTTATCACGGACCTCCTGAGCATCTACGACAATCAAAGATACCCACTGCGCAGGTTACGTGTGCTCATCAGGCTACTTAGCCTTAATTTCGACCGTACTGAAGAGGGTCTCAAACTTCTCGAGCAAGATCTGGAGTCTTCACGAATAGAGGGCCTTATCGTCAGCAATACACGAGATGAAGGCTTGCAACGCTATTGCAACCATCTTAAGAAATTGACGACTTCACTATTACAACTTCGACAGCAACGGCCACAGGTTGAGGTTTTCAAGCAAGTCCTCTCATCTTGGTCAGCGAGTCGGAAGCGCTGTGAGACCTTGACTGCCTTGGAACATGAGATTGAAGATGTACCTGGATTGCTTGTTCAGCTGCAAACTATGGCGGAGTATCTCAATATGAAGGGGCACGGTACTCTCGCACTTGCAACGCTGCGGCTAAATACCGATCTCAACGAGCTCTGCGAAAGTCTTGTTCATCCTGATGACTTGGTACTCAATCTTGTACGCCTAGGAAGTCAATGGCTTCAGTTGGGCTACAGTGGGAAAGCAGGATTAGCACTTGACAGAGCGACGACATACTCGAACAGAAACGGCGTCACATCTTACGCCAAACTACATTGCAGGATCATGTATTGCGAATATCTCCTGACCCTTGGAAGCTTCGATAAAGCACAAGAGAGTTTGAATTGCGCGCAAGAGCTGTATTCTCAGGAGGCAGCTAATTTCTCCACTTCACAGTCTTCTTCGAAAACTCTGGAGTACACACGCATGCAGATTCTGATTTCCCATGCCTACAATATACATGCCATGCTTGCATATGAGCGTGGAGCTGCACATGCTGCTCTGAGCCAGGCCAAGCAAGGAGTCCGAATCCTTCGATGTACTTGGGCGATCATCGAGAGGCAAGAACACAGAAGCGTCTCTAAAGACAGTGCAAACCCTCAAACCGGAATAGAAAACCTGACTGAAGAGGTCTCGCAGCTCAAGGTTTCGACAATCTCAGTCACAGCACCCCAACCACCTGGTTCAGTCTCGACTATGTCGGGTCTGTGGCCATTGGTTCCGTCTCTGTTCCGTGGTCTCAGTTATGTGTCCCAGCTGTTTGCACACAACGGAATGTCTCAAGAGATGATATACTATGCAGAACAGGCTCAGAAAGTCGCCGAGATGGCTGAATCAGAAGTTCATCTGGCTATAGCTTCCATAAACCTAGGAAGTGCATGGCTGCGATCTGGAGGCCTTGAAAAAGGATCTGATCTTTTGTTGAGCGCTCAAAGGCTCTGCTTACCAAACCCCGAGAGCAGAGAGAGTGCGACACTGTCTTACCATCTGGGCATCATGCATGGACTTCTTGGCGATTTCGACTCTGAAATTGAGGCCTACAATACCGCTGAGACAACCCTGAAAGCAATCACCAAAGCAAGTCATATTGATTTACTCGACAAAGTCGCCAACGAATCCGAAGTCTTAGAGCAGAAAATGTTACAATTGACCATAACCAAGAAGAAAGCACTAGCACCACGAAAACCAGCTAGCCGTGCAAAACCGACTCTGAAATCGAAGGTGATCGCTCGAGCAAAGTCGCCCGTGGAACCCATACTATCGGTAGCTGAGGAGTGCCGTCAAATTACTTCGTTCCTGGCTACAGTCCTCCGCCAAAAGGCCCAATCCCTTATGGGTGGAAAGTCAGGAGCTGCTATTGAATCAATTCTCGAAGATTCTGCCAAGTATACTCAAACTCAAATTGAGATTGTCCACCAAGGCTTTGCGACCGCGAAGCGATGGCTTCTTGAGAGCCTCGACCAGATGGATGCTGATCCAGTGTATTCTGTGCTGCAAGACTCCACCATATCATTCCCGTCCGTTTTAAGCCAACCGAAAGCTGAGAAGGTGGGAGACAGGCTATCTGCAGTCAAAGCCTCTCCTCCACAGAAGACATCCACCAGGGGTAACAGAGACCGCAGTGGCTCAAAGAGTCCTGTTCCTGGGAGCTTTTTCGATAAACTTCGCCAGGCTCACGAACTTTTGACGGAAGTCCACTCTATCGCCATTCATATTGCGCCTCTTCCCGTAATCAACAAGACGTCAGCACTTCTGAACAGTGTTGCTATCCTATTGTCTGCAGTCGGTCAAGCCAAAGGGCGGACCATAACATCTCCCGGACTGGCTAGCAGCTCAATCGAGACTGCAAGGACCCTTGCCCTTCGCCGAGAACGTATAGCAATCCTGGCTGACCCATATTTGGTGCTAAAGATGAATGAGGTATCTTGGCCGCAGACGAGCTTGCGGGAATCCAGAAGATTGAGTATGGGACTACCGTGTGATATGACTCGATTCCAGAGAGAATATATAGATATCATACCCAAAGCTTGGACAGTAATCTCTATATCCTTAGGCGACAGTCGACAAGAACTTTGTATTTCCAAATTGCAGGCAGGTCTCAACCCATTCATCCTCCGCCTTCCCCTTGGACGACACAACTCTATGGACGCAGACGAGGAGGTCTTCGGATTCGAGCAAGGTCGTGCTGAGCTTACCGAGATCCTTGCATTAGCAAACGAGAGCTCCCATGATGCTGCCAATCGTACCAGCCGGGATGATAAGAAGGCTTGGTGGGAAGAAAGAGAGGCTCTGGACGCACGAATGAGAGATCTTCTCGAGAACGTTGAGAAAGTCTGGCTAGGCGGTTTTACAGGCATATTTTCACAGCATGCTAGACACGTAGACCTGCTCGCTCGTTTCCAGAAATCATTTTCCAATATCCTGGATAGGCATCTACCTTCGAGGCGCAGGACAAAAGGAAGGCATGCAGCCCCTCGCGTTGCTTTGGACACACGGATCTTGGATTTGTTCATTGGTCTAGGTGATGCATCAGATGAAGAGTGCGACTTGTCCGAGCCCCTAACCGACTTGCTCTACTTCGTGGTCGATGTGCTGCAATTCCACGGAGAACTGAATGCCTATGCTGAGATCGACTTCGATTCTATTGTAGTGGAAACTCACGATGCTTTGCGCTCATACCATGCCGCTGTACATTCTGCTGGTTATGCTGAGGAGAATAGACATACGATATTAGTGTTGGATAAGGCTCTGCATTCTTTGCCATGGGAGTCACTGCCCTGTATGGATGGTCTTGCAGTCTCTCGAGTGCCATCACTTGGCTGTTTGCGAGATAGAGTCCTTGCTCAACAAAAATCAACGACCATCGATAAAGCGGAAGGCTATTACATCAGCCGAGTCAAAGGATCATACATCCTCAATCCGGAAGGAGATCTCAAGAACACTCAAATGACATTCCAAAAGAGCCTCGAGAAGCTTGATGGATGGCAGGGTATCACCAACCGCAGCCCATCGGAAGAAGAGTTCAAGGACCAACTGTTATCAAAAGATCTTTTACTGTACTTTGGACATGGCAGTGGAGCACAGTACATCCGTGCCAAAGAAATCAGAAAACTGGGAGCCTGTGCAGTCGCCATGCTCATGGGATGTAGCAGTGGGGCTCTCACCGAGGCAGGAGAGTTCGAGCCGTATGGGCCACCAGTCAACTACATGCATGCAGGTTGTCCTGCATTGGTAGCTACTTTATGGGATGTGACAGACAAGGATATCGATCGATTTGCCAAGAGTACTTTCGAACATTGGGGTCTTCTTGAATCAGAGCCGCAAGGGAAAGGGAAGGGCAGGAAGAAGGTTGAAGAGACACATAACGTGTCTTTGGCGGAAGCAGTCGCGAGAGGGAGAGCGGCTTGTAATTTGAGGTATCTGAACGGTGCTTCAGTGTGTATTTATGGTGTTCCGGTGTACTTGCAATGACGGAGTCATGAGATGGCGTTGGATGACGGAGTTCTGCATTGGGAAGGAGTTGAGAGATGTAAATACCAATTAAGTCTCCACCTGGGGGGCATTCCTCTTCAACCACCTGAGTTAATGACGGCATGTGATTGAACCCGAACACCGGTAACTTGCTTGACAGCACAGCAGTGAGAAACTCGATCCCCTCGAATAATTGCTCGATTCGCAAGTGTCAACAGAAATTCGCAAGCCTCCTTGATTTCGATTCGTCGAGTTTGCGGATGGTTACATGGAAGGATATCCAATGATCTTCTTTTGTTTGTAGCTATGCCAACCACTGCCAATCATTTCTTCAAGATTCAATGATCATTGCCCAATCGTCTTGAAATGGCTGGAATAACATGAAGAACTCGTGGAGATAGGTATCTGCATGGCAGCCGTTGTTTCTTGGTCGACACCAACAATGCTGGTGATGCACAACAAAGCATGAAGGAGCGCAACGGGCCGAAACAAGCAATGTTTCTAGCCGTCGAGGATATCTAGGCCAGATTTCATTCTGTTTGGTTACCTTTGTAGTAATTCTGCTCATAAATCTGTCTCGCATAGCCTAAAGCGGGTGATTATAATTGCACCGCTATTATGAATTTGCATAGTCAGATCAAAGATCACCAACAGAAATTATACATAATATTTTGGACCGCACAACTCCTTTCTGATGCTTCATAAGAACACAAACCTCCCTCGGTCTAGAAATCTCCCCGCAATCATGCATCAGACCACTTCTGAGGCAGTGGATCTGGCACGGTCTCTGTTGCTTGACTTGATGACGAGGCTGAAGGAATATTTACTTTTTCAGATGACCATCACATGATGAGCATGTAGTGCAGTCTTTCAAGAGAACATGTATTATTGCAAAGTGCATTATTGAAGAGTACAGACCGAATCGTAACTCCTGATGCAAGATCGCAATAGAGCGTCATCTTTGTGGATCTTTGTGGGCGGTATAAAAATTGTGTCTCCCGGACGTCCCTCCACTCTGACTCTCAATTCGAAGCTTCCAGAATCCCATGAAATAAAGGGCCTCCAGCCCCGTCTCCGAACGAAAATCTTGTGGCCAGTGCACGGTTCATGTCAGGCAGAAAGAAAGCCCCCAGTGAGGATGCAAGAAGCAATGATTGGAAAGCTCAAAATTTATTGACGCCCACTGCAACGACGCTGCACCCAAACAACTTTGGCCCCAAGGCTCCCAGCAACACCTTCCCTATCCCGCACACAAACAACGTCCTCTGCACCTGCCCGTCCGTCTCTTTTGGAGTTCGAATGCTCGCCCTGGACGCATAAAACGACTCATCAAAATAGCACCAAATCTTTGAGATAGCTCTGTTCCGGGTGCATGGATTGAGCCAACCATACTGAACCAGTCCTCCACTACGCGGAACCGGTTACTTGCCTTGCCTACACACGACCACACCAAACCACCACCACCTCCGTGACCTGCGGGAGCTATATCAAATGAACCTCTTTTCTAGGTCACCTAAGAAACCCTCCAAGAAGGCTCCGGCAAGCGACGAAGAATCAACCTCCTCTCGGTCGCGGTCTCCCCCAAAGAAATCCGTCTCTTCTGCATCGTCGAAATCCAGCAGGGCCAAGGAAGAAAATATCAGACCCGCGCAAGGATCTTCTAGAAGCAGCCGCAGTTTCCAAAAATCTGTCCCGCACTCACCCCGTCATCCCTACGACCCGAATTCACATCCCCTCAACCTTCCACCAGACGAGCTGCGGCGGCTCTCAGCGCTCTCCAGTATGTCTGATCCAGACCGCATGGACATTGACAGTGAGGGTGGGCTTCCTGTTGCGGCGCCCACCTCACCCCCACCACAGGCAAATGTACCAGGCTCTTTCGAAACCCCTACCTCGAAGACGAACGGTACAACTAGTCCAAAGGAAAAGGCGCAGGAGGGACCAGTGCCTCCTCCGCACAAGTCCAACCCTACAAGTCCTACACCCGCAACCTCTTCTGCGGCGGATGAGGCTGAAGCCTTCAAGGCTGCCGGCAACAAATTTTACAAGGCGAAGGAGTATAAGAAGGCAATCGATGAGTATACGAAAGGCAAGGACACCTCAAATAGCCTCTCTGAGTACTGGCTAACGTGTTCATATTTCCAGCCGTCGAAGCACAACCCACTTCTGCTACATATCTCAACAATCGAGCAGCTGCATACATCTCCAATGGTCAGTATATCAACGCACTAGAAGACTGCACCCGAGCAGACGAACTCGAACCCCAGAACCCCAAGATCCTACTCCGACTCGCACGCATATACACAAGCTTAGGCCGGCCTCAAGATGCTCTGGACACATATGCTCGCATTCAGCCACCTGCATCTGCCAAAGATATTGCTCCTGCAAAGGCCATGCTACAGCATATTCATGTCGCTGAGGATGCGCTGAGAAACGGAACGACTGGATCTATGGCATTACATGCCCTTGACCAGGCTGACAAATTGTTGGGGCTGGGAGCACAAAAGCCACGAAAATGGCAGTTGATGCGGGGTGAGGCTTACCTGAAGATGGGTAATGTTAATGCTTTAGGTGATGCACAGAATGTTGCCATGTCTCTGCTGCGAAACAACCAACAGGATCCGGAGGCTTTGGTATTGCGGGGTAGAGCGCTCTACGCACAAGGAGACAACGACAAGGCCATCAATCATTTCAGATCGGCGCTCAACTGCGACCCAGATTTTAAGGATGCCGTCAAGTATTTGAGAATGGTTCAGAAGTTGGACAGAATGAAGGCCGATGGTAATGCGGACTACAAGGCTGGACGCTGGCAAGCGGCGTTGGACAAATATACTGAAGCGCTCGAAGTCGATCCCACGAACAAGGGCACGAATTCCAAACTTCTCCAGAACCGAGCACTGTGTCGCCAGCATCTGAAAGATTATAAGGGGGCTATTGCCGACTGTGAAAATGCGATTTCGCTAGACCCCTCGTACACCAAGGCCAAGAAGACGAAGGCGACTTCACTGGGGAAGGCGGGTGATTGGGAAGCAGCAGTTCGTGAGCTTAAGGAATTGCAAGAGCAAGATCCCCAAGATGCTGGTCTCGCCAAGGAAGTCCGAAATGCCGAATTGGAGTTGAAGAAGAGCAAGCGAAAGGACTACTACAAGATTCTTGGTGTTGAGAAGGAGGCAGATGAGAACCAAATCAAGAAGGCATACCGAAAGGCCGCTATCGTTCACCACCCAGACAAGAACCCAGACGACAAAGATGCAGAAGACAAGTTTAAGGAGATTGGCGAGGCTTATGAGACCTTGAGTGACCCTGAGTAAGTCTACCAGTATGTATTGTTTTGGAATGATATTGATATTCTGTAGGAAACGTGCACGATATGACAGCGGTGAGGACCTTATGGACCCGATGGAAGGCTTTGGAGGTGGGGGAATGGGTGGTGGTATGAGCATCGATCCAGAAATTCTGATGCAAATGTTTGGTGCCCAGATGGGAGGAATGGGTGGAGGTGGTCGCGGAGGTGGAGGAGGATTCCACAGCTTCGGAGGGGGGATGCCGGGTGGAGGACAACGGAGAGGTGCTCCACAAGGATTCCCTGGCGGCTTCTCCTTTCAATGACCAGAATCCGAGGATGACTACGACACGCCCCAGCACAAGGATGATGGCTATACTTCAGAAGAAACCAGCCAGAATGACCATTTTACCAGAGATCACATCTCGGATGCCAATCTTCGATGGCTGCGAAAAGTGGGCGTGGGGTTCCTGCTTGCTGCTGTCTTCATTCCGTTCGACCTCTTGGTGATGATGGCCGTCCTAGGTGCAGGAGTCTTTCTGAGCATCAGAGCTTGTCTGTATTTACGTGACAGATTGGGCGCTTGATAGATTGGTGGGATAGATCATCTCATTGCTGGCGTTCACGGTTCTGCGACTGCACCTTTCCTGCTCATATTCACATCATCCAGATGGATGGGCTGTATTGAAAATAATAAAAGTCATGTAGACAGATCATCCCAAAGCTGACTTTGTGAGACTATAACATCAATCGCTGTATTGAAACGATACAAACGAAGAAAATACTTTCCCAGGTGAAAGCTTCTCGGTGAGAAAAGGGGTCGCGTGCTGCTCCTCACGTGTGAGGCTACGGGAAAGGCTGACGGCACCCCACCAGTGATTTAATGTCAGTGCCTGAAGCCACACCGAACATTTGAACTTGAAATCAAGACCCAACCATTCACCCACAATCAAATCTACGCATACATGTTCTGATATATTCAACTTGTTGTCAATATCAGGCCAAAAGTCAAAGATCCAAATTTGTGCTCAGCCTTCGTCACCGACTGCCTTAAAAAATATGACTCCATAGCGGATCCTCCCAAAGCATGTACATGCAGCACACCAGCTTCTGCCACCACCATAGCTGCATATTTATTGCCCGCCGAAGTTGATAATCGTCCTTTGTCTTGCTTGCTCTCTGCGAGTGGGCCGTCATGGACACTCAAGTAAGTTGTCTCCGCCGTACAAAGGGCGGCCAAAGCGGGGTGTCAACACCCCAGCTCTGTAGTACATGAATGTATTCTGACTTTGTGTTTCTTATTAGGTCGAGAACGCAATCGAGATCGCGTGGAACCCTGCCTCGGACCAGAACCTCAAAGCTCAAGCTTTCGACTTCCTCAACCAGCTCCGAACCGATGCCTCGGGTCGCCAGGCATGCGTGACCCTGTTCACAAGAACTCCCAAGTGCTCTGATGTTGTCCGACTGGTATCTTTGGACGTGGTTAACAATGCTATTCAGACACAGCAGCTGGACCGACAAAGCTTGAGCCATATCAAGGAGACTCTGCTGGAGTATGTTAGGCGGGTATATGGCTCCGGAAACCAGGACCAGGTCGACCCAGCACATCTTCAGAACAAGCTCACACAGACACTTACGTTCCTCTTCATTGCTTCCTACAAGCAGGGTTGGGAGACCTTCATCGACGATTTCTTGGCGTTGACCAGTATTCAGAATAGTGGATCAAGGGATAATCTTGTCGGCACTGTGCTATACCTACGGATTCTTGGGTCTATTCATGACGAGATCGCCGATGTCCTCCTCAGCCGTCCGAACGAAGAGACAAAGCGCAATACCGAGTTGAAGGATATCATGAGAGCTCGTGATGTGCCAAAGATAGCCTCGTCTTGGCGGGAAATTTTGACGCAATGGACAGACCGGGATGATGTTGCGGTGGGAATGTGTCTGAGAGTCTTGGGGAAATGGATCAGCTGGATCGATATCTCCCTGATCGTGAACCATGAATTCCTCACTCTTTTGTTTCAGCTTGTTGGTCGGACGAACGCTGGGAGAAGAGAAGACAGGGTTCGAGATGCAGCAATCGATACGTTTACGGAGATTGTGTCCAAGAAGATGAAGGCTTCAGACAAGATTGGAATGATCGTCTTCCTGAACCTAGGAGATATTATTGCCCAACTCATTGCAAGCCCGGCACTCAATGAGCTCCGCACAACATCAAACTACGACACGGATCTTGCAGAGTCCGTTGCTAAATTGATCAACAATGCGGTTGCTGACATTGTGAAAGTCCTCGAGGACAACTCTGCGGAAACAGAAACTCGAGCACAAGCTGAACAGCTTATCCAGTCCTTCCTCCCCCTTCTCCTTCGCTTCTTCTCTGACGAATACGACGAAATTTGCTCGACTGTCATACCATCCCTCACAGACCTTCTTACCTTCTTACGCAGGGTTCAGCCACTTCCACCACGATACTCTGTTATGTTAACGCCAATACTTAATGCCATAATTCAGAAAATGCGATATGACGAGACATCTTCATGGGGCAACGAAGATGAACAGACCGATGAGGCAGAATTTCAGGAATTACGAAAACGGCTACAGGTCTTGCAGAAGAGTGTGGCTGCTGTGGACCAGGGATTGTACATCGAGATCCTCAGCAACGTGGTTGGAAACACCTTTCAGCAACTCGATCAACAAGGCGGCCAAATGGACTGGCGGGATCTGGACCTGGCACTGCATGAGATGTATCTGTTTGGCGAGCTTACGGTCCCTAATGGTGGTCTTTATGCCAAAAGCGAGCCTTCAAGCGAGGCTGCTCGGCGACTGATCACTATGATGTCGAAGATGGTTGAATCTGGTAAGGGAACGACCACTGATATAGACAGGAAATATGCTAACTTAAGCAAGGCATTGCATCCTTTGCTCATCCTGCTATTCAGCTCCAGTATATGGAAATCTGCGTCCGTTACTGCTCCTTCTTCGAGACCGAGACTCGCTACATCCCACAAGTCCTAGAACATTTCGTTCGGCTAGTACACCACAACCATATCAGAGTGCGAACACGCTCTTGGTATTTGTTCCACAGATTCGTCAAGCATCTCAGAGCTCATGTTGGGAACGTCGCCGAGACTGTGATCCAGTCTATCAGCGACCTGCTTCCAATCAAGGCTGAAGTGCCAAACGACAGCGCAGATAATGACGATATGTCGTCTGATGAGAGCGACCACTCTGCCGATGCTACATTCAATGGTCAACTGTATCTTTTCGAGGCGATTGGATGCATCTCTTCAACCTCTACCACTCCTGTCGAGACACAAATACTATATGTACGAACTATCATGGAACCTCTGTTCTTGGAGATTGAGAGAAGCTTGCCGCTAGCTAAATCTGGAGATGCTCAAGCCGTCTTGCAAATCCATCATGTTATCATGGCTCTAGGCACATTAGCTCATGGATTCTCGGACTGGACTCCTGGCAATGCTGCTACTGCATCCAACGCCCCTCAAAAAGAAATATCAGAAGAGTTTAGCCGGGCAGCAGAAGCAATTCTGATTGCGCTTGAAGCTTTGAAGAGCTCTTATGATATTCGTACTGCAGCAAGGGCTGCTTTCTCGCGAATGATGGGTGTCTTGGGAATAGGGATGCTTCCACTTCTTCCTCGCTGGATTGATGGACTGCTCTCCCAAAGCTCCTCCAAGGACGAGATGGCCATGTTCTTACGTTTGCTGGATGCGGTCGTCTTTGGATTCAAGAAGGAAATATACGTGGTTTTGGACTCACTCCTTACCCCTCTCCTGCAAAGAGTCTTTGCGGGCTTAGCTGAGCCGATCACCGGCACTGACGACGAAATCCAACTTGCTGAGCTGCGACGAGAATACCTCACATTCGTCCAGATCATCCTCAACAACGATCTTGGCTCGGTTCTAGTCAGCGATGCCAACCAAGCCTTCTTCGAGTCTTTGATTGGGTCAGTCACCGGATTGGCGAGAACAGTCACCAATAGCCACGGAAGTCTTGGTGCCAGCCGCCTTGCCTTCTCTGTCATCACACGCATGGCAGACCTCTGGGGCGGACCTAACATCGCAAATCTCGGACCACAAGGAATTTCCTCTACCCTTCTTCCATCACCAGCATTCCCGGGATTTGATCGTTTCCTCATCGAGAGATTCCACCCAATTTGCTGGGAGGTTCTGAAGGAGCCAACCTTCCGGCCAGTGCAAGATGCTCAGGCCAAGCAAGTCCTAAATGAGATTGCTGGATTGGAGCAAACAATTTATACGAAAACTGGACAAATGTTCTTGCAACATCTCCAGCAGGTATTCTTTCCTGCTATGGGTATCGATGGGACCGATTTCATCAAATCCATGACCATCTCAACCGACAGAAAAGGTTTAGCAGGATATCTTCAAGGGTTCTTGAAGCAGAGAGGATAGACGACGCAAGTCTGAAACGAGGAAGCGCAAGATGCGAGGATGATTTGACGAAGAGAAGAGCTTGGGAAGGAGGATCATAGTGTGCATTTGCGAGGCGTTTACTTCGGGTTTTATACCACGATCACGATAAATTAAGGCTGGCAAGGATAGGGCATTTGTCGTCGGTCGCCACTCTGTTTGGTGGCGGCTTCTTTAGCGTTTGGGACGGAATGATCGTGGATGCTATGAATGGATGGATGGATGGATGGATGGGATAGGGTGGCGGTTTTGCAATTAGAGGATGAGATAAGAAAGAGAAGAAGCATTTGGGCGAGCGCCTGCAAAATTAGTGATGAATGAAGATCCTATTCATCTCCCGAGGCCCCTTCCATTTTTGCTCTTTCCTTTTTCGGTGTTTCAAGTCTTGATTGAGCCGCTCCTTCCAAAATAGAGTGGAACATTTCAAGCAGGTATGATGCAAGCTTGTAACTGAGACATCTAAAACGATTGTTATTCCTCCTCCTAAGGTCCAAATCTGAGGGGTTGACAACTTCACATATTTTGCTCTCCTTCGGTCGGATACAGCTAACCTTCTTCTCGAGTGCCCTTCTGCTCAGCTTGCCAATCGGTCAACTCCTTCTGCTTGCCACGGCGACTTATATGTCGTCTTCATGTAGCTGTCTAAGGAGTACTTGTACTTATGTCACTAAATGCTTTCTACTACTCCGATTGTGGGGCATCTTACTCCTTATTGCGGCTCTCTCTAGCTGTTCGGGTGTGGAGAGAGTAGAGAGAGTAGAAGATGTTAGGCGGCTCTCGAGGTCGGTCGGCTATTATCGAAGGTCGTAAATCTGGGATCGTGCCTCGAAAGGAGCTCCAGCTGGCAAACAGGCATGCGATGCATGTAATACTGGCCAGAGAAATGTAAATTGGTGTAGCTACCATAAGATTCCTTGAAAAGTCAGGGGGAAAGCCATTGAAATAGAAAGTGGGCTTACCTGGCTCGCAGTGTGCCAGAAAGCGACATACCAAATTACCAGAAAATTGAGGACATTCACCAACGACATGAACTTAGACTAGCATAGGCGAGGAATCAAGTAGAGCAGTCGCTTCTTGTAATACTTGAAGTCTGGCGCAAGGATTCTTTTCAATGTACCTGCAATGTTGGGGCAATAAAGTAGATACTTTATATCGTTTGCTTTGCATATCTGGAGGCTGGACCCTAGGGTCATCGAAAGCATCAAACCCCTGCTTTTTCTCGTCCCATTCCCATAACTTACCACACCCAAAGGCAACGAGACCCCGTGAACCTTTGATGCGAGAGAGATCCTTCACTCCTTGGACGAAAAGCTAAACCTTCACCGTGTTTCCATACAATCTCCTTTAGGCTTGCCAATCCCCAATTCACCTTGGACTTTTGACACTTTCGTGCATCTGCAACTACAGATGGGTCGATAGGAGTGAAAGCTGCGGCAGAACCAGAATTCGCAAGGTCATCATGTGTGCCTTCGATATTGCGGTCAACAAACTCGCTTTTGGAATGTCTTGCCAGATAGAAGCGATTTGGATGCAGAAAGTCTCATGTGGACTCGATGAAAGGGGGGAAGACGTCGATGTCGATGTCGATGAGATCACCTCCAGGGGAACTGCTCAGCGAGCCGTACACATCATCAAGATCGCCCAGTGGTCCAGCGTCTTGACCGCTAGAAGAGACGCATGCTTGCAAATAATCACCAAGCGGCATCCATCCCTTGTGGATGCATGTTTCTGCAACGCAAAAGTCGGTATGGAAGTTGTGATGTAGCATTGTAGCACATGCCATCAAAAGAGGGGATCAACTCGTAAGACCGCATACCGGAGAGTCTTAGTTCTTGGGCTTCACACAACTCGTGGGCTGGATCTACCAGACGTAAGCATAGTACAACCAGATGCGGACGAATGGGCATACTGTGAGATCTTTGGATGCTGCCGCCAATTGCCAATTTGGCGTCCATCTCTGATGTCGACGAGCATCCCTATGGACTGGTGATCGCAGCAAGTGTGGGCAACTATGTGAAGAGCAGAATTAGAGACGTTGGACGTTTCAGAGAGGAAATATTTGCGAACCATTAATTTTACTTCAGATCGAGAGTACTACTGAGTGTGGGGGCTTTTCAGTCTTCAAGCCTTCCTGCAAGCAGTCCGCAAGCTCCTCAACCTCGATCTGAGCGAGTAATGGGTTCGTGCTCACGTTGCTGATCATCAGAATCTCAAAGCAACGCCGCTGACGGTGGCTCTAGACCGCTGCGCTCGACTCTCTCTCTTGTACGTTCTCCATTTACGCCAGGCCTCCCTTGGGTGAAGCTCTCATTGAAAAGCGTTGCCATGCCGGGTTCATGAATGTGGCGTCGTAGATTTGGTGTTGTGGTGGGGCCTGAAGGTTGACGAAGAGGGATGAGATTGTCGAGAGGCAAGCCAGGATACAAGAACCTGAGATTGTCCAATGCGTAAATAGACATTGGGTCTGTTCAGCAGCCGAGGATGCCGCCAGCACCTAGAAAGGCAAGGAGGTAGCCGTTGCACCGTCCGGATCTACCCTAGAAGAAATGAAGCTGCTTGTACAGGAAACATTCAGAGCTAGACGATCCGTCACTCTTCTAGTCAATCTACTACTCGTTCGGTGCCTCGTAGTCGATACCAACAACGAATAGCAAAATGTCCGAGACTGACTTCGAGCAGCCTTGCAACATCGTGCAAAGAGAATGTCCGGATAGGGGCTTCATGGGACGTGTATTTTTATTTACATTATTGCTTTCTATATACTCGTACAATCACGGGTATCTCCTCCCAACGCCATCAATGCTGCCGCCCAAATATCCGACGCCATGCAGAATATCAAATGCGGAAATCTCAATCCCTGATGCGGCTTCCTCTTTCGTTACACTGACATTTACACTCCGGAACAGGACACTCATTGTGTCTCTTGAACCAAGCAATCGAGTGATCCATATGCTGAACGTGCTTACACTTCAGACAAAAAGTCGGAAAATTCGCCATACGACGAATATTCGGATCCGTGCTTTGTTCCGGACGATCAGAGCGCGGGACTCCCACAATCTCCATGCAGACAGCGCAGCGAGGAAGATGAGCGCCGCACTTGGGACAACAGAGGCCGGCGTTGATGCCCGACGCTGCGAGGGGGTTTCGGAGATCAACTGTAGCGGAGGAGGAGGGAATAGAGGTGGAAGCTGGACCACCACCGGAGTTCTGGAGATCGTTGGCGGCGTTTGCGTCGCAGTTCAGGCAGCGGATTGTAACTTGGCGGGGCGGAGGCTTGATTACTGGGGTTCCGTCTTGGACTCGGCTTTTCTTGGTAGATTGTTGTTCGAATTTGACTCGGAGAATGAATTGTTTGTGGCGTTGGAGGAAGTCTTTGTAGGCTTTGCGCCAGGCTTCGCAGCGGAGGTCGTCGATGTATCGGGGGTAGCAGAAGGACATTATTAGGATGGGTGTTTGGTAATCCATGAACTTCTCGATGTATTTTGAGAGTACGTCGACCATGGGATCGGTAATACCTCCGAGAACGATTCCTTCGATATCGCCGGTTCGGACGCATTCTTCCATTTCTCTTGACAGCCAGTATGTGAGTTTGTCGTCCTCGAAGTTTCGTAGAGCAACCCATACTCGATCGCGAAGTGGAAGAGACTTCTCGTCTGCAACGGCCTCCCAGCTTCCTGTTGTCATGTAGCGATAGATAGCACGGAGATATGGATCCTCAGCCATCTGCGGATGGCTTTCCAGGGCTTTCTTCCATCCGATGTTATCAAGGTCGAGTGAAGCATTGCTCTTGAGCTTGATGTCGAGGGCCATAGCAGCGAAGAGAAGATCCGTACCACCATTCTTCAAGATCTCGACAGCACGATCCGAGAGACCCTCGAACAGAGCCCAGGCGGCAGCCTTTGTGTACAATCCGTCCAATTGCAGATGCTTGAGGTTATCTTCAAAATCTTCAGATGACTTGAGTTGACCACAAACTGCAAGGCAGAGTTGTCGATGCTGTGGTTTCGTAGTCTTGATACCGCTAAATTCGGGACGGTTGGCCTGCTTATTGATAGCAGATATCAGGTGCTCCCATTGGGATGAATCGGGAATAACAGTGACATCCAGTAGTCGAGAGTTTGGCTTCTCGCCGAGTAGATTCTGCCATATGGTGTACACTCCCATGTAGCTAAGATCAAGTGGCGTTGATATCATTCCGTCATCTCTGGCAGCATCTACCGCATCTAATATCCACTCCCAAACATCTTGGAGCCAAGGGTCGTTGTCGACGACTGCCTTGTTGGTTCTGCAGTCGAACAGATAACCATCGACAGCGCGCTGCAACATGACATGGTCAAGATTGTCATGTGTAGCTTTGTCTGCAGGAATACAGCCGATTGTCTTGTAATGAGACTTGTCATGCAATTCTCTACTGGTATGGACCTTCGATGCCTTCGAATCAGGCGCGGATTCCTGGGTTTGAGCAGCTTTCTTGTCAACTCCTTTGTCAATACGAAGCTGCGAGAAACTGTCTTCCATGGCCTCGACCGTGGGAACCGAATCTTCAAGTGGTTGATTTGCACTATCTCTCGGGGCAAGAAGATCAACGACCGGATCATTTCTTGATTCCAACGCATTTATGATGGCGGTATTCAGTGCTTCCTTGGTTGCCAAAGACTTGTATCCAACTGCACCAAAGACGGGTACATCAGCCTTGGCGGCGGTGGCATACAAGGGACCAAGCATCTTTTCCCTCTCCTTTAGGTCTGAAATGTTCAAAAGGGTCAAATAGGGGTCGCCTACTGAAGCAGCATCAGCTAAATTCAATACAAGGATTCGACATGACCACTTACAACGGTGAGGGGGCTTCCAAGGGATCATTTGAGACAGCTGATTGGCAGTCGTTGCTGGCATTTGCAATATCTCAAATTCGCCAGTCGCCCTCAATGCCACTACGCGAGGAGAGAGATCTGTTGTTCCAAGGTTCAACCAATCGAAAGATACGATCCGGTGCTCATGCTTCCTCTTGTGGGCAGGGTCGAAGTATGGGTATTCCAGATCGTATGACTTTCTGACTTCAAGTAGCTCTGGGCTGCCAGGTACCTCATCTGGAGAGCCTGGCTCAATAAATTCCTTCTTGGTTCGCAGGATTTGCAATTGACCGGCAGTTGACAGAACTCCAAGAACACCACGTTGCTCGCGGGAGTATCTAAGCTGCTTGATAAATACATCCTTCTCAATGTCAATTGCTCGATCAAGCTTCAGAACCGCACCCCATGGGATTTCGTCTTGATCGAAAGACTCCAGGTACATTGGCGACGCGCCGGACCGGCTCGACACACGGCGGTCCCAGACTACCAGACCTGGTTGATCTAAACTTGAAGAGGCGAAGTAATTGGAGTCCATATAATCAATAGCGATGTTGTTATTACATCTCGTCTGAAAATTGATCACACTAGAGTTTGGATCTATCGGTGTAAACATTTGATTTCAGCTGGATCAGGTCTGTTCTTACCTCGAAGATCATGAACTCGAACACTCTGGTTCTTTACTCCGCATACCAAAGTCTGTGGCTGGTCCTCGAAGAATCTGATGCTTGTAATTGAAGTACTTCCTTCGAGCTTCCTCTTCGGCTCAACGCTCATATTCGGCACCGTCCAGCCACTTTGGGTGGGGTCCCATTTTGCAAGTCTCTCGTTGATATCCCATACTTGCAAGCAGGAATCATTTCGTACACGATCAAGACCAACAGCAAGAAGGCCGGTAGTGTTGAAAGCCACAGATTGACAAGGTCTTTGAAGTTTCAGGGGCAGTGTAAGCGCGGCATTTGAGTTGTCGTCAACTCTTAAGAGATGTACATGTCCCTGGACAGTACCGACAGCGACGAGACCACGGATCGCTGGAGACCAATCGTATGTATTGATGGCAGGTATCTCAGTGTGTTTGGATGCCTTCTTGTAATCGAAACGGCCGGGTTGAGCGTGAGCAATAGCTTCGTGGAGGTGGGCAACTCGGTTATTCAAGTTGAACACCATAAACTCATCGCGTGAAGTGTTCGGCGACCATCTGATGATACCTTCATTTCGGTCCATGTTTCTCCTCCTAAAAACGAGGCTTTACCCTCGCTCTGGCAATTGTCCCTGAATCACGGGGACATTCAAATTAGCATTGTCGATCAGAAGTCCTTTGATGGAAGGATGGAGAAGCCCATCGAGGCCTGGCAATCTGGAAACATATGACAATTGTCCCAGACGGCTTTGGAGATTTTGATCTTGTAAAGCTCCCAAGGAAGAAGAGGACTTGTGGCACTCATGAGCTCGAGCTCGATTTCTGGGCCTGTCCTGGGCTAGTGTTACCGCTACGAAGCGAGGGCGGTGAGCGGCAGAATTAAATATGGAGACGTGGACTTGCAAAAAGCTCCAAAGAAAGCATTGGATTGATCCATATACCACCTCACCACAACATCATGGCCCCAAAGCGCAAGCACCAAGAGTCGGAAGACCAACGCGCCGTTCATGCATCTCGGCAATCCCAAGTCTATGGCACCGAACCGAAACCAGCAAAGAAGCAGCGAAAATTCGAACCAGCCAGAAAACAAGTACATGCTTCCAGCGTTAATGCAATCAAGAAGAAGATCAGGGATGTCAGCAGGAGGCTTGAACGATCAGAGGATATCCCCGCAGATGTTCGAGTGCAAGACGAGAGGGCTCTTGCTGCATATGAGCAGGAATTGGCTGCTGCGGAGGCAGAAAAGAACCGGCAGAAGATGATTAAGAAGTATCATATGGTGCGATTCTTCGGTATGTGCCTTTCTCTTCTACTGAAGGTCCTTCTAATGATTATGCAGAGCGTCAAAAGGCTACCCGATTGCTCAAGAAGCTTCGCAAGCGTCTCATCGAGGCCGAAAGTACCGAGGATGTTGAAACATTGAAGACTCAAATGCACGTAGTAGAGGTCGATCTAAACTATACCCAATTCTACCCCCTTAGCGAACCATATATCTCTCTGTACCCCCCAAAAGGAAAGGGCGCTACTCAGAAGGAAGAAGACGAGGAGACTGGGGAGGCCAAGCCGAAACCTAAGATGTGGGCAGAAGTTGAGAAGTGTATGGAGAATAAAACACTCGATAAGCTACGAAATAGAACACCAAAGTCTGCTACACCTGCCAACACCTCCAGGAGATTGGAGAGGAGACCTGCAAAACCGAAACTACAAACGGAAGTTGATACTACAGGCATGAACCGGAGGGAGAGGAGAAGTCTGCGCAATATGGGCAAGGAAGTCAAGACTAAGAACAAGTCAATGGGATTCGAAAAGAATCAGGCGTTTGGTGCTACTCTAGGTGCACAAATGGATGGGGCAGATGATGACAGTGACGGCGGTTTCTTCGAGGAGTAAATACGGGTCTTTTTGCTTAGGCGTTAGTTCTGGACATTGATTTGAGTTTGTATGATGATACCCTGTAGCATGTTTGCCTAGAGAGACTCTCCAGAATAAAGAACAACGTTGTCGTCAGAGGAAGTCTCACTTTAGAGTTGTTTGCTTCACCACGTGACCCACTTCTCGCACCTTCCTCAGCCTTGCGAGTTTACCTCCTCTTCTTCCCAACACAGTAACATCAAAATTCCCATGCGCCTGACAACAACATAGCGCCATTCCGGTCCGCTTGAGAATCGAGATCCAGCGTCTCCATCAAGCTCGCGCAACGGAAATGCCCACTCTCTCGACCAACATGGAGGTTGTTATGAACCTGAACCCACAGCCTTCGGAGGTCGTCAAAGTCGCACCAACCTCATACCAATCCATGGATGAGTATATGAAGGAACAGGACGAACTTGATCAGCAGCTCAAACAGTCTACTGGATCTCCCCAGGGTCCTCCAGCTAAAAAGCAGAGAAAGAGCATCAGCCTCAACAAGGAAGAGTTAGCCTTCGAGCGAAAGGTTGAAGAAGTCTTGGGCGATGAAAACTGGATTGGAACTCTGCAACGTAAGTCTCTTATTCAATTGTCCTCGTCACGCGTTAACTTTCAAGGGTATTCCGATGTCAATCCCAATCACAAACTCAAATACGAAGAGGTTCCCGTCGGCCAACCAGTGACAAGATTCCAATGTCTTCTCACTATCCGTGGGATCTCTGAACGATTTGGAAGTACTCACCCAGAACTTGAACCCCAGAATGTCGCCTTCAGTACGAAGAAGCTTGCAAAGAGATACGCGGCCAAGCAAGCCATTGACTATTTGATTGCCAATGGGCATATGCCAGATGATGGGAGTGTCAAGTTTGTCAAGTCAGCTCCTCCTGCTCTACCATCGCCTCAGCAATTTTTAAACGCAGAGAATTGGATAGGTCTTCTCCTGGGTAAGTTGCAAAATCTAGACCTGTTCAACGCTGAGCTTATATTCTAGAATACTCCCAAGCACATCCTGACCACAAAGTCCACTACGAAGAGCGAATCATTAGTGTTAGTGAGGTAAGATTCCAGTGTACAGTCACTATCGACGGATTTCCTGGACAGTTCGGAGACATCGATCTCGAGACTCAACAAAATGCTGTTTTCACCACGAAGAAGATTGCGAAGCAATACGCATCTAAGCAAGCAATTGATTGGCTGGTTGCAAATAAGCATATGCCAGGCGATGGAACTGTCAAATTCGCAAACCCAGCTCTGCCTCTGCCGCCTTCTGAGCTAGATCTGGAGCAGACGGCTATTCGAGCTTTGGGCGAAGAAAATTGGATTGGATTATTACAGCGTGAGTCTGGTGCATATGCTGCGTGCATATGCTGCGTGCTTGTCACTGACTGACTCTCCAGTATTCTGTGATGCCCATTCCGGCCGTAAGCCTCGCTATGAAGAGATCATTAGTCGTGGAGGTGTCCCAAGATTTCAATATACCCTCACCATTGATGGATTTCCGGAGCAATTTGGATACGACCGCACTTTCAGCTCCAAAAAGCTCGCAAAGCAATACGCAGCCAAGCAAGCTGTCGACTGGCTCATTGCGAACAGCCACATACCTTCTGATGGAACCGTCAAGCCCGCAAAGACCAAATCAACGTCTACTGTGCCACAACCAAAGGCTGCCTTTAGCCAAGGGGAAAAGCATACGGCTCTGATTCCAAAGCTAGCCAACCGTCTTGGCTATCAACCACCGACGTATGTACTAACTCCAGTCACCAATGGGCCGAGCTGCCCACTGTGGGATGGTTATGCCGAGTTCGCCGAGAAGCAAAGTATTGGAGACGAAGGAAAAGTTGGACACGTCAGAAATGTGTTCGGCAAGGAAAATGCTAGGCAAGAAATTGCTAAGAACGTACATACCTTTCTCAAAGATATTGAAGACCATAAGCTCAGTATGTACGAGGAAGAGGACAAGAAGAGAAAGCGTTCAACTAGCATTTCTCAGGATGAGGTGATGGATGGAACTGCTACCACGGTCGAGGCTTGATCCAATCTTCCATCGAAGGATGGACGTTGGGAGGTGATCCACTTTTCCGGTATTTTCGAGAAGGACGAGGCAGAAGAGGCAGCATGAATCTCCCGCATGCTACGGTATGGAATGGCAGTCGGGAAAGTCTCACCAAGACTTTGATCCATGTTGATGTTGATATCCTTTCTGAAAGTTGGCTTCAGGGTTTGGTGCTGAAGTTGGATCGGAAATTTCAGAATTATGAGGATATGAGCTTATGAAATCATGATACTATGAGTAAGATGGTGGAGGTGCCAGGATTCGGAAAAGGGTTTGAGTTCGAGACAGAAACATGCTATTACTGATAGCTTATGAAAGGAATATTAAATCAATGGAATGCCCAATGATGCTTCATGAGCGACAGGCAGAGCTTTTGGATTCATTCTAAGGGTTCAGTCAGGGCTAACCAGTACCTAAATCATCACCTCCACCGAGAGCGTCTAACTCCTCCATTGGTTTGCCTCTGCCCTTACCGCCATCCCTTCCTTTCGGCTTCTCGTTCTCTCTCTTTCCCTTCGGTCCCTTACCACTCGGCGCTTTCCGATTCCTGACACTCTGCGGCAATTCAGCAACCTGCTCTCCATTCTCCCACAACACACCAACGTCCTGTCTCCTACCCTCAACCTTCTTCCAATACTTCGTGGCGATAAGCCCATTCTCATCTCCTTCTGTCAGAATAACACCATTCTCACTGATCCACCATAATGTACCGTCCTCCAAACTCTTCCGAATATCCACATACACCAAAATCTCAGCATCATTCCTCATCCCACTGATAACTCCTCCCTTGTCTTCCGGTAATCCAGGGCTGAAATGAATATGATTTCTACTCATCTTCTTCAGTCCGCCAGACCTAACGATTGGTTGGTAGAAAGCGTAGTAAGTACCATGCACGACGATTTCTGGGATGTTGCCTGCTTCGAGAGTAATTGGCACAAGGAGAGCGGCGGAGTCGATGGCGATGCTGTGGCCTTGATTGGCGCGGATTACCCAGTCTGAGGGGTCCTCGGATGATGGGTCGGATGGTGATGAGAGGGCTGGGTTGGGCTTCATGGAGAAACGTTGTTTGGCATTGTCGGCTACTGCGGTGCGTATGTCGTCGAATGTTGGATGAAGGGACTTTAGGCGTTGCCATTTTAGCTGTATTGATGTTAGTAATGCTTCTTCAATGGATCTGTAAGAGTTGCTGGCTTTGTAGGTTGACATGAAGGTGGCGAGGGACCAGTAAATATGCGCATGACCACGTGGCGTATCACGTGATGTGTCAAGGGAGGAAGGAGGAAGTCGCTGGGGCTGTTGCTCTTTCCAGAGATAGGGGACTTACGACTTGATCAAGAGGCGCAAATCCTTCGGCATCTAGCTTTAAGCCAGCTTCATCGGCAGCATGTCGCAACAGTTTTGAAAGAGCCTTCGAAATGGCAACCTCTCTGTTCATCTGTCCACCTCCACCACCTCCTCGACCGCCTCCCCTCCCTCTACCGCCTCGAACTCCTCGACCTCCTCGACCACTTAATCTCCCATCTCTCTCATTGATATCGAACTCCTTTGCTCTGTCCACACAGTCTTCATCCATGACGTTTGATTTGCTGAGATTGCGAATGTGATTTCGTCTTTTTCTGTCTGGGTCTGAGTGGTACGCCTGTCTTAGACTTTCTTGAAATACCGGAATGATCGAATAGCTTCTGTAGAGATATCCTTTCAACATAAGTTGGCGTTTGAATTTGGGAAGGAAGGACAAAATATATTTTGTTAGGAGAAGTCAGATGTCTCGCTTAGAGGAGTCATGCCGGAGTGCGGGAGCCAACGTCTAGGCTCCCCTCGTTCCTTTCTCCAACCTTATCAACAACACAAAACAACAAGGCTGAAGGACGAGGCTCCTCAGATCGGAATTCGAGATGGCTAGTCTTCCTCACGAGATCAAGAGACTCATATTCGACTCAGCGGATATCCACACAATAAAAGCGCTACGCCTAGTTTCCTCCTCATGGGCCTCCATTGGACTTGAAGTTTTGCTTCTGCCTACGTTTGTGATCAAGTCTCCTGCTGTTGATTTTCAGAGACTTGTTGATATTGGAAATCACTACAATACCGCACAACAAGCAGCGAAGACGATCAATACCCTCGAATTCAGGGACAATGAATATGATCCGACGTATCTCCGGCACGTCCTTTGCTCTCGTCACGTACAAGTGTCGGATTACGAGCGTGTCGATTTCGTCCCTAGTCAGAGCGAACAAGCATCACTGGATGAGATCGATGCTGTGATCGAGCTTAGAAAGCTCGAGAACAAAGTGCTTTCTCACGGCTACTTGAGGCAGGCGTTCGGGACTGTGCCGAGGCTCCATACGATAAAGTTCACGTCTCCGAATCCTTTCCAGCAGCATCTCCTGAGGAAAGTCTGGGATGAGTACAACTTGACAGCATATCGGACAATTCGTCGTGGACCAGGATATCTGAAACTCTCGCACATCTTCTCAGTTATCAACGGGATCCGCGGTCTCAACGTCGAACATTTCACCCACGAGCTCTGCACTCCCACTTCTCTACAATTCGACATCAGAAGGAGAGAATCCGCATGGCTCCACGGACTGAGAATCGTGAATCTCACCATCAACAATGTACGCGGTCCCAGAGACTGGGCGATCAATCCCAGCATAAGTCTCTCCGACCTGTTCATCACAAATCTGAATTTGGAGGAGCTATCCCTCAAATTTGAGTCTCTAGAGCGAATCCCGTTGGATTTCCTCCCAACAGACAAGCAAGGGTGTCTCAAGACCCTCAGCCTCGCGACCGTCGCTATAGAACCAACATCCTTCCTCTCATTCCTCTCCTTCAACTCGTCCTCTTTGAAACGCCTAAGTATCGCGAACTCCGAAATGGCCGACCAACAATTCACATGGCAAGGCTTTCTAGAGCAGATTCGCGCAGCCGATTTGAAGCTTGAGAAATTCCAGCTGAGTGGGATGATAAGGAGTGAGACGGAAGTGTGGTTGCAGTGGCCGATCTACGATGCGGATTGGAAACCATTTGAGAGCGGAACCTTTGTTGGGAAAAGGACAAAGGTGGAAGTGAGTAGTGAGAGAACGCAGCAGATTGAGGACTTTTTACTTGGGAAAGGAAACTGGCCTGGAGAGTATACGCCGGACTTGGCTTTGCCGATGATAACTTGAGAGATGATTAGGTCTTCATTCAAGAAAGGAGGTGCCGTCTTACTGTTTTCGGATTTTCTTTTAGAGGAAGGACATGGTGGATAGGAGAGACATTGAGAAAACGAGGAACATTAGTATGCTGCGAGATATTGAGATGACGAATGCACTCTTTGTCGTAGTACTACCCGAGTTTACTGGCCAAGAGGTCTACTGCTGCGTTTGGCATTTTCTTTGGAATTTTCTCTGGCGAGGCGACTGCCGGACGCAGGGCCTCACCTTTGTTCGTTCCAAGTGAGGGGTTCTAAATATCAAAGTCAACCCTCTCACCTCTGCTCTACGAAATCCACCACCCTTCCCAACAACACCATCTTGGAAGACAATTCGTACATCCCTGCTTTCCTTGCGACCCTCCATCTTCGAAAGTAGGTTACCGTGTCTCACCGCGTACGGAGCGGAGCGCGAGGAGGAGGACCGAGTTCGGCGGAAGAAGTTGGTGGCCGGGAAGTCGGTGTTGAGGGTGAATGACCTCTCTGATCCCAAGAAAGTGCGAAGTGTGCACTGGGCCAGTGCCTGTCCGCCTTCGCGCAATGGCGACAATCAAAACTAAGCACTCACCCTCCGTTCTTTAGCCTCTTTTGACGCTCGTAGATGAGCCTGGCGAAGGCATCAATCTTCCGAACGTCCAAGAGATCATTGAGGAGGCAGATAACTGCTTCCCTCAAGGCTTCAGCGTCACCGCTAGATTAAGCTTCCTGTGTATGCACGCTATCCCTAGAATGACTTAACAGCACAAAGGCAAGGAGTGACCAGACACCCAGGCCATTCTCGAAATGTACAGATGATATTCGGAGATTCTACACGTAACAGCCATATGGCTATCTATGCTGCGTTTGTAGAGATTTAAGCCCACTTTCAACGCCCGTCCATCCAGCCGAAGGCAGAGAATGCAGAAAGTGCAGACCACAGAGTAAAGCCTGAGCCGCCAGTACGCGTTTCAACTTCCATAGCACCAGATTTCGTAGCCTGGACTGCTTCCAATGGCAATGGAACCGAGGGGAATTGAGGAGAGGAGAGACATTGAGAGGGGGTGAGGTACATCCGTGTTAGCAGGGACATTGAGAAGATGAGGGGCACTGAAAGAACCAGGGACATTAAGGATCGGGAGCATAGCGGAAAAGGGCAACGAATTTATAAAACCTTGAGCTTCGCACACCTACCTTGACCTCTTTCGCCTATCCTCATCCCCAGTCTCTACCTCGTTCAAGGCACTCCCCACCGCCGTTATTCCCCTTTCCCAACCCACCATTCCCCTTGCCATTTTTGCTCGAACCGCTGCTTTCAGAATTGCCACCACCACACGAGACATCAGCTCCAAGCTTCTTTCTCTCTTCTTCAACGAACTTATCTGATCCCGAATTATTCCCAGAACCTGTAGAACTGGACTTTTCTCAATTTCGATCCTCCTGTTCTGCTACTTGTGGTTTCCAGAAGGAGTCGTGCTGGGACTTGGAGACAGATGGGATCTTATATGAGTTTGATGCGAATTCGAAAGTGTTGAAAGTGGTTGATGATTATGAGTGTGGTGCAGAGAAGTTCTTCGAAAAGGAAGCTTGTGTACTTCATTGAGTAGCTGTTGCGCGAAGCAGTCACAGGTCTGTCGTTGCAGGCAACGGTAGAGAAGGCTGAATTAGGGTCCAATAGAAGAAGTTTTCATCAGCCTTACCAAGCGTCGAAGTCTGAATTCCGCCACACCAGTATCACCACGAGACACACTCGACCCGCTGTGGCTCGATAAAGCCCTGTGGAGTACTTGAGACACCTGCTCGCATTGAAGGAGCCAATTGGAGCAAAACACTTGTCGACTGCAGGTGGGACAATCAACAGAAACCAAAAATCACATCAAGTCTGGATCAGAGCACAGTAGCATATCATACATTTTCACCCCTCATCTCTAACTCCTCGAGACAAGAGGCCCACCAAACGAACCCAGTCGTAGCTAATGCTCATGAGAACGCAATTTAGAATAGTCCAGACAGTTCAACGTTCCGCAGATAAACAGGAAACCCATATCCATCATCGTCAAGAGCCGGTACATGAGTAGTTCGTGTAATGTACAAGCCCTGCTTGTGTCACGTATCATAGCCAGCAAGCAAGCCAACCCAGATAGCAATATGTACATCATAGCTAATTGGGCGTTGGCGGCTGTTCTTCTCATCTCTGTACATGCCACTTCCCCATCATCCCACTCCGCAATGCAATGCTTCTGAATCGAATCAAATCAAACCAATCGTTGATCATTGATCGTGTCGTCATGTTCATGTGTACCATGTCTCTCTGTGTGCGTGCGTGTGTCTTTTCTTGGGTATCACGAAATGCCCCTTTCCCTGATGTCGGCAAAATAAAAGGTATGGTATACTGGAAATATGAAAAAAGACGCTTGCACTCCTCCCATAAAGCAAGAAACAAATCTCATGAACTCCAAGGTGCCGTATTTATACATTGAATTGCATAGTGTTGTGTGACTGTGGAGATTACTGGTAGCCACCGGCCTGCCCAGCAGTAAATTCGGTAGGTTGTCGAGTTCTTCGTGTGAGACTGCCAGTTCGTCCTATTGGGAGGCCAGAGCTGACGGACGACTTTCTTTGTTGTGAACGATCTTCTGTTAGGCGTCCTACGACACTCGAGGTGTCTCGTTCGGGTGTCGATCGTTCCAAGTATCTTCTATTATTTAGAGCTGAGACTGGTGGCATTGGGTGTCCGCTGTTCGTCAGACTGGTCGATGTGTAATGTCTCCTGACCGGTAATGAAGATGTGATGGAAGAAGATCGTTCAGGTAGTGCTTGTTGAGATGTGTATTCACGAGGCGACTGTCTGGATCGTGCAACCTCTGTGATAGCTCTCGAAGGAGCACGGAAAGTGTCATCCTCCTCCGGGTCTTCTGTTGCCGCACGTCGAGGCCGAAGAAAGAGCGACGTCCGACGTCCTGTCTGTGTTGGTGTCCCGACCTCAGTAGGAGCGTAGCGAGGACTTGGTAAGGCACTCGTAGCAAGTAGACTGCTTCTTCGAGCTTCGAGTCGACTGAGAGCTCTTGGACTCGACTTGACTCTTGCAAGATCTGTCGTCACTAGCTGACGCTGGGGTTCGTTCGTTTCTATGGAAGGTAGGACGACCTCTGTATCACGACTTCTGGGCCTAACTAAAGCCTGACTGGCAGCAGGTGCAGCCTCAATTTTGTTCTCCGATAACGCCAAACAAAGCTCAGTCAGGCTTCGACACATGCTGTCTACTTTGCGGCGGACCTGTCTGTCTGAGACTCCAGCGTTCGGAACTCCAACCGTTGACTGAGAACTCGAAATGGGCCCAGGTTGGCCAGAGGTGCCCATCATTGCTGAGATGGTTAGAGCATCAGCGGCAGTGGCCTCCAGTGTTTTGTACACTTCCTCACTGAGAAGTGCCTTCGTCTTCGCCAAGGCAGCGTGTAGAAGTGGGTGAGCCTCGGCAGGTGCTTTCTCTGCAACGGCTGGGGCCTCCACTGGAGATATGCTATTTCCTCGCCCTCGTTTCGGTGAGGATGACACAGTGGTTATTGTAGTCGTAGCCGTCGGCGGTCTATCAGCGGATGCCCTTGACATAGCGGCGCCAGATGTCGGTGGTAATTTGCCCGTTAATTCCAGTCTATGTATCCGAGATTTCAGTTCGTCAAGTTCGTCCCAGACGGTCGAAGGTGCTGTTGTCGATACCGTTGATTCAGTTCCTTCCGCAGCGCGTGGTGTCTCAGGGGTATCATGCAAGTCTGTTGTTCGGGATACTAGTGGCGACGAGTTGTAAGTTCGAGGTGTCGTATATGATAGATTCGACTGTCGGTATGATGCTCGAGGCGGTAATGTGGCTTCCGGTACAGACGGTCGGCGTCCTCCCCCATATTCTTCAGGAGATCTCTCTCTGCTGCCAATCGATCTCGGGGTGGCAGGTGTGGAGCGAGAGTTTTGCCCAGTGTATCGAGTTCTATTGAGATCATCCAACGTGGAAGGTCGATCCCTGCCGGCTGGGCGGTAGGTCAGCGCCTGTGCGATGCCTTCCTGACCGTCCATATTCGGCAGGCCATTCGAAGTCTCTTGATCGGATCCTCGACGACGAGATAACGCAGAGGTGAAGAGGGTGCTGGAGGGGGGTAGAGAAGAACGGTTTCCGATTCGGGACTAGATATTATGTTAATAGAATGATAAGCCACAAGTCCGACATGGCTGATGAAGCTTAAAACTCAATGTGAGACCGAAGAAGGAAAGTGTGATAACGTTGATCCTTGGATCTGGAACCTCGGGATGTACTGCAGAAATACGACGAGGGGACGTGGACGATGGGACTTACCCTTCTGCTATCTGCGCGGCTTGGAGAGTCTCCATTTGTATTGTTATTCTGCTGCGCCAACTCCTCCTCGCGCGCAGCTCTCAGGAATAGATCGCTCTCATCGCTATTCTGTTCGTCCTGCTCTGCATGCCGCGAGCGGCGGTGTGGATTGTCCTGTCCATCGAGTGCTCTGACGGTATTGTCTGGATCTTGCGAGAAGCGGCGGTTGGCCATCTCTGCACTCCTGCGCGATGTTTTAAATCCGCGGATAGGTTTGATAAGTGGTCGTGCTGTTGCGCTGTCTGCGACCGATCGTGATGTCTGTGAATGTGGTGGTTGTGGTTGTGACGGACTCGAAGAAATGGTGGTGGAATTTGGACTAATGGATTGCTGTGCAACCCAGTTTGACGTTGTTGTCGAGTCCTGCGTAGAACTAAATCCCCGGGTGATCATGCTGAGTGGAGGATAGCTGGGCCCATTATGATCTTTTTTCCGTGTCAGAGGTTTTGCGTCTTTTGCTAGAGGCCGTGAGAACTTGTGATTGTGCGTTGTCCCTTCCGAAGGGGAAAGGTTGACGGGCCTAGTATGAGATGTATGATCAGTTGGAAAACTCAAATGTCGGCCAGCCTTCAATGATGAATTGTTTTCATGAGTCGTGGAAGTGTTGACTTTGCTAGTTGAGTTGTTTCGTATATGTGAGGTTTTAATCCTGCGGTCCGCTTCTTCCTGGTGGTCCTTGTCCCTGTGCGCTGAGACTTCCTCTCCTCCTCGCTTTGACAACAGCACTGGGTCGAGCTTGCTTTTCTGGAGGTCGACGGAGCGGTAGGTGGGCAATCGACTTGCTGTATGGTCTCGCAGGTCGTCCGAAGGATACTCCATACTGGAATTGCCGTGAAGGGACGGGCCTGCGAAGGAGAGGGAGACTGAGAGGGCATGGGAATGGGCGGTCCTGATCTTATGAGGGGGCCCGTCAATCATATTAAATTCCTCAATTGATATTGTGCCCAAAGCGTTTTTCCCGCATGCAAGTCTCGTCACAATCTAGCTGTGGAGGCAGGAAGATGCAGATTTCACCAAGTCACTTAAAGTTGCATTAGAGACGGGCAGACTGTTGTGACCTTTGTCATAACATTCCGTAGCGTTTACACGGCTTCGTTGGAGTCTCGATATATTATTCCCCGTGGAATGTCTTCGAGAGCGGAAGCCAGGAGATATTTTAGCTTTGAGAGGCTTCATGGTTTCCCTTGGTGGACGATCCCCTTCAAGGGTACCCGGCCGCAGGAGCAAACCTCAGTTTCAATGTCCCAAATCTCGCAACAGAGAACAAAGTGGCGGCTCTTGGACGTGCGGTCCAACAATGATAGCATTCGTATTGTTCGTATTGTTGAGCCAGCTGCGAGGCTCAGGGGCCGCAGGAGGAGTTATCTGCCATCTTGAATTCGTTTGGACCTGCATTACCGTAACAGATAGGTTCGGGGTTGGTACAGTAGCACGAATCGGGCCAGCCCATGATAACGGATTGAGAGAACGTTTGATTTGGCTCTCTTAAAAGAAAACCGAGAGCCGCCGTTGAAATCTAGCAGATGCAGTGAGGTCTGAACCTGGGGAAGAGGGTGCTTCTGCAGCAGCTGCACGGGGAAGGAAAATCAGTTTCAGACTCCCGCCGCTGTCGATTCTCCAACTCGACTTGCTTTTCCCGACGTCCCGCAATCAGACTTTTCCTCCCCGAGTATTTCTTTTCAGATGTCTAGATCATCATGGGTGACCGAGGCAAACAATTGGAAAGGCGCCTGCCCCGCTGTGCACCGCAGCGGAGAAGATTAGACATCGTCAGCGCGCTTCGAGAACTCGTGCAGCCTCGAGGTCAGCCAATCTCTGCTCGTGTCATGCGGGTGTGAAGGCGAGGCTGGTGCGAGAGGAAAAGACGACGGCGAACCGAAATCGCTCGGACGCTTCCAGCCACCAACTGCTGCAGCCATGGATTTCGACTCTTTCGAGATCGGAGTGCAGCTGAGAGTTTCAGCGCTGTTTGCCACGCTCTCAACCGCGCGTAAAAGTCTTGCCCGCGCCTGTACCACCAAAGACATGCCTTGCATGCCTTTTATGCATTTTCTATTCATGGCGAAGCACACGTCCACCATTCCACAACAGGTCAATTCCACGTTCAGCCCCACAAGCAATGTTCCAGCAACCGGAGCTGCCACGTGAGGTCCCCAGTCAGCTCCAGGTCAGGGCATGAAAGACGAGAACGTTTATGCTCTCTTCCTGGGCCCACGGTCAAAACCATTTGACCGTTGTACCTCACTCGTCAACAACACAGAGCATAGGCGTCATTGCTGCAATGTTACAGTAGAAAGATGAGACGAACCCGAGGCACACGTATGTTGATGCCCACAGTGTTCTCGAAATAATACAGTACAGTATACTTTAAATCTATACATAGATAATTTACAAAGGTACGGGGGTAGGGGTAGGGGTACTGGGGTACTTGTACAGTACGAAAGTAATTGCGAGGCATCAGCCACTGAGCCAGAGTGCCAAGGACTACTTGCCACGTGATGCTAGACGAGGAGGATCACAGATTCGCAGCTTGCAATCTCCGTGTGGTGGGTTGCCAAAGTGCCAAACCTCTTTTGGATTTGGTGTGAGGACAATTGCACAAACCAGACATTTCCCACCGCCAGACTTGCGTTTCATCATCAACAGGGGTCTGCATTCGTCTCTCTGCCAATGAATGGTGGCCGTCTTTGAAGCCAGGCATGAACACAATAATAAGGCACGCACCTCTGAGTTTCCGTTTCCATTCACAAACCATCGTGCTCTCGAATCGATTCTTTTCTTCCACAAGCATTCTTTTTCTATTGTTCTAGCCTGATGTTTAGTTGAGACCTCTCCCGCTGTGATGGTTCTCTAATTCGAAATTCCTGCCAAGAGGCACCCTCTACGATATCTGCTGCATTCAATTGCTAGCAGTCGAGACTCGAGTATTGTGTTGACCGGTCGCAAAGCACGAGACTCGCTCCTTCGCCCAAATCCTTTGGAGGAAACATACCTACCCAACTAGTCCACACCGCAATATTGTCTGGAAGGAAAGGGGACATCCGCAGAGTCATTTTGCTATTGTTGTTTTCTTCGCAACCATCTCGAGGAGAGTGGGCTTCAAAATATCGACCAGCCATCTCATAACAATACGAAAACCGCGACCTCATCCTCTCTCGAGTCCCGACCACGCCTACTTTCGCATCCCTAATCGATAATTCCTACCTTCCTTCGAGTCTTTGGCGCTTTTAGCCACTTGTCTTTCCTTGTCAGTCATATAAGGTTCTTTGTCCCTGGTGGAATGCGCGCAGACGACCAGTAGTTGGACAATCTACCATCTCATTCTCAACCATATCACCTATACTCGATAATATCGGCTTGCTGCAGCGGGAGGCTTGTATTGATTCTCAGGATCAATTGCAGCTCCTGATTTGCCCTGGATCTTTTGGGCGTCCCGTTCTGGATTTCCTGTAAGGCATCCTTTTCTTCGCTAGGTTTGGCGCCCACTCTTTTCTATTTTTATCTGCGTTTGGCTGGCCGCGTCCTTACTGGCTGCATGCGAGCTGACACTCTTTAGTTAGAACCAACAATAATCAACCCTGAAATCGCCAACACCGTCGAGACTTTGTCTCTCTATCTTGAACCTCGATTTTCATCTCGTGGTCGTTGCCGTTGTCGAGTTCAATTTTGCGACATCTCGAGGGCTCAGCGGGGCGAAGCCCATCAGCAACCAGGAGACTCAACGGGCACCTCGTACAACGTCAAATAGCGGTAACTTTCGCCTGCGCTGCCCTGCGACACAGGATTAGGTTGGCTGTCGAGGCTGGTCTCGAGCATCCTTTGTGGCAGTGATTGCCCACCAACCCTTAAACAAACTTCCACTGCAGCCTTACACGACAATATCCTAGCAGCAAATCGACCGTCATTTGGTCTCTCAATAATCCAAGCGCATCATCTCGGACACTGTTGCGGCGCTAACCCTCGAAGTCTGCCATCAGATCAGCCGGCTCCGACGCGCCGCAGAGGCCCTGGTAATTACTTCCCTTTCATTCTGTCACTCTGCCATTCTTCTCTTTTACACACCCACTGCTGCAGATACCCTCTGAACACTAGTACATGCAAACCGTTTGTGTCAGGCAACACGTCGGTTGTGTTTGTTCCATGTCTAAACAGACATCATGTTTTTACAGGACGATTCCTTCGATAGTCGTCGCAGACCTCAGCGATTCCGCCATGGCTCCACTGTCAGATATACCAGATGCTAACAGTCGAAATTTGAAGAGATCTTTCAGTGCAGTTACTACGATCCCACCATCTCAACGACAATCAAAATTATCATATCCTATCGAATATCGAGCGAGGAAGTCGAGGCAACGCGCAGACGGGGTGTCGGCGAAGAAAAGAGAAAGGAAGGAGTGCAGGCAGAGTCAGACTTTCAAGATGCCGTCAGCAGCTGGCCCCAGAATGTACGAGAACCACATACCGTCGTTCATGTCTGTGTATGACATGGATTCAACTTCAGATAGTCCTGGATTGGAACCTCCTAGGCTGTCAGGCCACACCCACAAAGAGACGGAAACACGGCAACAACCAGAACAGGAGACCGAAAATGCTCATACACAGATACACTCACACCAGCACCGAGAAAGCACTTCCACCCAAGCTTCAGATTCAACAGACTCATCACCTACAACAACAATATCAACCATTGATTCTTCGTCGTTATCAGATCCCTCTCCGAGCTCGTCACCCGAATCTCCAATAACCCTAGTCCCACTATCCTCATTCTCCGGAGCAACCTTTGGTGGTCTGGATTCCTTTCAAAACCTCAAGATGGTAGACACCACACTGCGGCTGCCTCTGAGCGAGGAACGACCCATGACTTCACCGTCACCGCGCAAGGCGAAGAACCCAAAAAGCCTTGCTCTCAACTTGAATCCAAGTGTGGAGAGCTTTCAAGCGTCGGAACCTTCATCGCCATCATTTATAAAACCACCAGCGCTGAAAGGGAGACGGAAACCCAGCTTATTGAGTTTAAATACTGGTGCTGCAAACAGTCTTTCGTTGAATGTGGAACCACTAGGATCGCCTTCAGTACCAAGCATGTTGCAACGACGCGGCCTGAAGCACTCAATTTCATCCCCTCAAATGCTCTCGACCCCGAGCTTCGGTCCCAGCGGGGGCATGACTTTGGGCGAAAGAAAACTTCCCTTAGGCCCTTCAAGATTCAAGGAATCGAATCTCGCTATGAACACATTCACCATCGATGAAGATGCCCAAGAAGCTCCTGCCGGTGTACAGATGGCCACCCGAATTCCCGGTGTTGCAGTTGGTGGGGATTCTTTTGACCGCCCGCACTCAGGCGAGGATGCAAAATCACCTTCATATCCAGAGGGGCCTATATTGATGCACGAGCCCAGTGTCCATCTATACCTGGAACCGAAACTTGAGGAGGCTATGGAATTCGACGTTGTTATAAATGTCGCAAGAGAAGTGAAGAATCCATTCAAAGCGGTTGAAGAACAAGAAGCAGCGAAGCAGTCGGAACCAACAGAACCAACTCCTTCGAGTACCAGTCCGAGCACAAGTGATATAGCTCCCGATACGGCCATTTCCATGATGTCTTTCAGAACAGCGTTCGAGGTCCTCCCATCCGGCTCGACAGAATCATCACCTACAACACCAAAACCTGCGGAAACGAAGAAGGTGCCTGAGTATATACATGTACCTTGGGACCACAACACCGATGTGAAGGATGAACTTTGGGATTTGTGCCAAACCATCGAGTCCAGGACAAAAGAGGGCAAGCGGGTTCTTGTACATTGCCAACAAGGTGCAAGTCGATCAGCGACTCTGATCATTGCATACCATATGTACATCAACCAGGATCTCGGACCTAACGAAGCATATTCGCTCGCACAATCGAAGTCGCGCTGGGTAAATCCCAACATGTCACTGCTCTTCTCCCTGAACGACTTCAAGAAGGTTATCGACAAGAAGAAGCTGGAGAAAAATAATGCGGTTCGGAAGCCTACGGTCAAGCATCGACCAACGTTATCAGCCGATGCTGTGGAACCGCCACCGACGCCGTCACGGGCTCGAGGAAACTCAACACCAAGCATCTCGGCACGAGACAATGCTCTCGCAAAAACCGAAGAGAAGACGGAAACGGCAACAAATTCGGCGATCGAACGACTAAGCGGTTTCGATTTTGGTTTCGGTGGCATGTCGATCAGCCACGAGCGTCCGAATCGTGAGAGCAATGAATGGGAGGCCTTAATGTCGCCGCGAATAACGGAAATGACAGCCAACTCAATCCATGACTTCTCGCGCAATTTTGGCTCGAGCTCCGAACCCGAGGTCCCTCCAACCCCCAGCCTCTTCTCTCCACGAGCTTTCGAGTTCCCACGGTCGTCTTTCTTCCCAACACCTCCAGCATTCCGAAATTCTCTCGCCGTGGACGACGACCCGCGGAGTCCACCTACAAAAGGTGAAGCTCCCATCACGCGATCAATCGACGATTTCCTATGAAACACGACGTAAATAGAAGACATTTGATTTGAACGAAGAACGAAAAAAAACCACAATAATTTGATGGGGCGGGCGACTTGGAATTGGTTCGAACTTGCGATTTGCAAAACTTGCTTCTATACCACATCAATTTGATCTGGATCATTGCATTTGAAACGGGGTCTTACCTGGGAGGCAAGCAAAATATCTTGCTGCTATGCTTTTTTTTAAGGTTTATATCGTGGCGTTTTGCAAGCAAAACATACGTCTGTCGATGATCGATAACGATGATGGGGACAGGACACAACTTATGGCGTTGCATAGCTGGCGTTTTCTTTTTATATTGCGTGGGGTTTGTGGGCTGGTCCGATCTTCCATATCTCGTGGAGATTGGGATGCCATGGAATCGGATCGCCTGCAAGTGTAAAATGTAATGATTATCAAGGATCTGGGTGGGGGGAGCAGGTAGTTGAAGGCGGAGCGGATATGATGGAGGTTGGGGCTATAGTTGAGGACCGAAATCAAGATGAAAAGAGATGAGAAATGGAATACGATGAATACCCGAGATTTTTGAATGTTGATATCAGGCTTGTGATGTCTAAATTGTGAACGTTTGCCTGGTTTTGATGCTTTGATAAAGTAAGCAGCAGCATATATGTGAATTGGGTTGAGGGATGGGCAGGCTTGGACAAGGGGAAATTCATACCTCTTATAGATGGCCAAGCTCAGGTCCTCATGCTTTGTGAGACAAATCTAAGCTAGGTGCACCTCGAGTCCTTATATGTAGGACTTTCGTGCTTTTCTGCCTGACTGAGTCGTACTCGAGACTCGGGGCCTAAGAGAGAGGCAGAGAGGCTCTTTAGATACGAGGTTGCACAAATGGACGGAGCTCCAATAAGATCAACACGACAATATTTTCACCGATAAAAGAAAGAATAACATCAGACGAAAAGAAAATCCCATCTCAATGCGAACCTTATCTGATAATGCGTTTCTAGAGTGAGGGAAATAACCAAGTGCCGCATTCGTGTCAAAGTCAAAGGATGTGTGAAAGGCTTACGCGGACGATTATAAACATTTTTTCCCGATGCAGATGTGAGGCTAGGTATCGAACCAACTCACAAGATCCGACTCCGTCGCTTTGATAGGTTAGTGAACCATTCTTTCCTCCAAAGTCACCTAACCTAGACGTGTTGGGATTTGGAAAAATGCATGTGTTTTATGTGAGGATCTAGATTCTAATTGATCTGATGTATTCAACGCCCAACGCCGGCTATGCCAATCCAATGCCTTGTCTTTCTTTCTACCCTTTTCCCTTCCCTTTAAAACTCATCGAAAACAGTAAGTATGTACACCTCCGCTCCTTCCTTCCTTCCCTCCCCTCCCCCACTTCCTATTCATCGCGCTCACTCACTCATCAAGTCATAGCTCCTTCTTCTTCGCGCCCTTCTTTGCCTTCTCCTTCGCCGCCTTTTCTCTCCTCTGAATAATACCCTCAGCGCCAATCCCACCAAACACCAAACCAACACCCATCCATTGCTTCCCGCCAAGCGTGTGTCCGAACCAAAGAACGGAGAGGATCATGGTGAGCATTTTTCGGGTTACGGTTATGGTAACTAGGAGGAGGGAGGAGAATGTCGAGAGTGTGTAAACTGGAAAAGTGTTAGTGATTGTCTTTTGCTTGCTGGAGGAATTGAAAGAAGAGTGATAGTGAAAGTAGGAGAAGCGAGTGAAAAAGGGGGTGAAAGCGAAAAGTGACAAAAAGGGGGAGGGGGACATACAAATAAACACTTGCCCCACAGCACCACAAGCCGCAAACCCCAGCACATCGTACCAAACCCTCGGGTTCCTCTTCATGAAACTCAACGCAGCAGAGAATTCTCCTCCTCCTCCACTCGCCAAATCCATACCAAGATACTCGCCCAACCCCGTGTGCACCAAATACGGACTCAGGCTTAAATAACTAAACGTCAAAATCGTGCTCATGATATTATTCGCACACATCATCTGTGGTCCCTTATACGGCTGGAAAGTCTGGAAGATATAATCCTGCGTAGTATTTGTCAAGCCGTCGAATAAGAGATTGATACCGAGGAGCAAGAGACCCCATGCCATGTTGCGGTCTGGGTTGAGGGTTGCTTTTGATGGTTTCTTGTGCGCTTTTTCACTCCCCGCGTGCAGGGTGAAGACTGCTACTCCCGAAGTGACGGCGAGGATGACGAGGTATTTGTATAAGGGGTAGCGTTTTTGGAAGAGCGTGATGTGAAGTAACATAACGGGAAGGAGTTTGCATGATTTTGCGAGGATGAAGGTTATGTAGTCGATGTGTGCGAGACTTGCGTATCCAAAGGGAGATGCGAGGGAGGATGTTACGGCGACGAGAAGGAGTGGTATGAGGATTTTGCGGTTTGGGATTATGGGTAAGGTGGGTTTGCCTCGAGTGTCGTAGCGAAGGTAGAGGTAGCCAGTTAGGGCCGCGAAGAGGGATTGTACGGTATTGAGGAAGACTGGGAATTTGAACTTTTCGGGAGAGGAGGAGGGGCCGTAGGGAGTGGTTGTAAGCCGTTCTTGGAGGAGTGCCCATGTGAGACTGTGTTGAGGTTAAAGAGGGTTTTGTGCTATAGATGGAGCTACCTACAATGAACCGTAGATTCCTCCAGCAGCGAACAAGAGCTGCAAAATCCCGGCATCTTTCTTCTCTGGCACAATTGGTCTGACAATATCTCCATTGCTCCCTTCCTTCGGTTCGAAAAGTCCATTGATCTCCTTGTCCAAATTCCTCGCACTGCGACTTGGTGTCCCATACCCATCAGCCTTGCTAGTATACTCACTAGAAGGCTCTCTCCTGAGCGGCGTAGCTTGTTTCGTTCTCGCCATTGTGTTTTCTGACTTTCAAATGAAGGACAAAAGTACGATGCGAAAATGGAGAACGAAATGAATCGCTTGCAATTGCAAAATGAACCAGAGAAGGAAGCTGGTGATCTAAGGCTGATGATCGAAAAGGTGTCCACAAGAATTAGACTACGGAACCCTGACGCTTTTCCTCTTTCAGCGCATCTCAGGCGGTGAGAAGTGGCAGGCTATCAATCGTCGGATCCGAAGGCTGATACGCACAGGTTGCTACTTTGATCTTGGACTCTGCGTTGGAGTTTCAATTCGCTTTCCTTCCTCTAATATCTCAGCCAAAGTCGGACATCCAAATCTCACATATTCACTTAATATCAAAACTCAATCTCTCTCCATTACCCAACATTCCCTCCCACCAGACCATACCTCTCGAATCAACCCCACTACACACATCCACCACCCCAAAATGTCCGGCGCGGAGAGTCCAGAAATTCTCGCCGCGTACGACGCCGTGCGCTCCGATAAAGATGAGACGAATTGGCTTATAATATCCTACGCTTCTGCTGTTGGCGACAAGTTGACTCTCACTGAGACTGGTACTGGCGGAATTACTGAACTGGCGGAGAAGTTGGACCCGTCGCAAGCACAGTATGCTTATGTACGGGTTGAATATGCGAACGATACCGAGAGCAAGAGAGTCAAGTTCGTGATGGTAATTTGTGAGGATAAACCGGTTCCAGAAGAAGTCGAATGTTAGACTAACTCTTTCAGGGATTGGAGAAGGGACAAAGGTTATGAGGAAGGCGAGAGTTAGTATTGAGAGTGGGGCTGTGAAGAGGGTGTTGGTACATCATAGTATCCAGGTGGATGCCAGGGAGAAGTCAGATTTGAAGGAGGATGAAGTTGTGAAGCGATTAAGGAAGGCAGGAGGTGCCGACTACAATGGTGGGAGAGGATAGATAGGTTTAACGGGCAGGTGGGGCGTTATTATATGAGGGGTAGGCGGTTCCAGCATTTGCAGGGCGCAGTGGTACTCCTGTTTCTCGATTGAATGTAAATGTCTCGGCATTGGAGGGACATTGAAAATGAACTCAAACGCAGAAACTCTAGTGGCACCTGCTAGAAGTCCAGACGTTCTGATGGCTCAATCTAGTTGATTACTTAGCTGTCATGGCATTGGTTCTTGAATTCACAGGTCAATATATGTACTAGACTTTGTGGGACTTCGAAAATCACTTTTCGAGCAATTTCACTAATCATCACAGAAAGAAGTGGAAGATCAGGCTTTTCCATTGCTCGTTTTTGCCAAGTCTATGTAGATCCATCAAGCTAAATCTCCTCCGAAGATCGAGACGGCGCGACGACCGTAGACAAGGCAATGAGTTGAGAATATGGCTATTTTGGTATAGAGGCGATTTCGTGTGTTGTGTTGAGGGAGCGAGACTGAAGACGAGAGACGCGTGTCCAGTAGGAGTCTGGAGGTGGAGGCAAAGAGCGGGCCGTGAGTCGTGACTTTATGAGAATTATGGTCATAGCCGCATGAAGGACGAGATTAGGGCGATTCTCGTGCGTTCGATGGAGGACGTCGGGTTGGCAGAGAGGTCGAAACAGGGTGTCGGTGTCTCGAGTTGTTGAATGTCAAGGCGAATCGTCTGTGGCAAGTATCGAGGGGGTAAACAGCTGTGAGGCGCTACCTAAAGCACACCATGTGCTGCCGTGACCGTAATTCGTAAAATCCGTCGTTAGAAAGAAATATTGATGAAAAGAAGCGAATTGCTTTTGTGCGAAGGGAATAGTGGTCATTAGAAAATCGTTGCAGACTTCCAAAGATTCATCGCAGTAACAGCCTCGCGGCAAGTCAGATCTGGGAGAACCTAGAATGCTTGCCTGCATGTAAGGAAAGGTCGGTCCGAAATTAAGATAGTCTCTTATTCTTGGTTCTGGCCTTGGCTGCGGCGCATCTTCTCAGCTTCGAGGTTTTCGTACAAGAGATAGAGAGCGGTCTCATTGGCCTTAGCACTGCCCATAATGGTGAACATGCGCTCTCCAGTATCATCGTGGGGTGCCTTGGCGATGCTGATACGAGCTCCAGAGGTTTTTCGGATCTCGCTGATCTTGCTACCAGCACGGCCGATGATACATCCAACCATGTCAGATGGAATGCTGATGTTCTGAGTTTGGAGTTCCTCTCCATTCTCGTCGTGAGTGGGAGGTCCACGCTGTGCAGCATCCGAGTCTGATCGGCGGTTGTTGTAGGATCGTGGAGCATTTTCGCTGAAGTCGGCCCCATTGCCAGTGCGGGTAACACGAGTGTTGTTGTAGTCACGACGACCGTTGCCACCGAGATCTTGACCCATGCCTGGTCCACCACCTGGTTGGGTTCGGACAACAGGATTGTAAAGGACTGTCCCGGTTCCTCGTTGCCAATCATCAACCAGGCACTTGCAAATCTCCCAGACAGCCTTCTGAATGCCGTCTGGTCCACCCTGAACCTCGACAATTCGCTCAGTAGATTGAGGGAGCATCTCCTTCTGAGCGACCATGCGGACTCCAGACACGTCCTGAATGTGCTTGATCTTGAGACCCTGTCTGCCAATGATCGTACCCATCTGGTTATGAGAGATCAACAACTTGATAGCTATTCTAAAATTAGTAAACACCCCTGTAAACGCGTGCTCGAGTTACTCACGATGTGTGCCATTATTCGAGACTACTCCTCCCATGCCCATTTGTGGTGCCCCCTCAAGCAAAGCTTTGGCCACAATAGCGTACGCCTTGGAAATAGCCTCACAACCACCAGCGATCGTTAGGACACGGTCGTGAACTCCCTGGACAACCTTGCTGACACCTGCCTTAACCCCGGTCTCGTCGCGAAGATCCGCAACATTCTTGCCTCCCTTACCAATAATAACACCAGCCTCCTTAGAAGATACAATAGCGCGAAGAGTCAGCTGAGACTCAGCATACTCCTCATCGGTCTTGGGGAGAGGTTCGCCATCTGGTCCAACGCGCTCGTCGCCGCCAACATTTAGGTTGCTGATACCGTCCGCAAGCTCATCGCCGGGTGCGCCACCGTCTCTATTGTCTTGTGGGGAAGACATCGTGATGGCGTTGGTCGTAGAAAGGGTACCGTGTGTCTCAAGGCGCAATTGAGAAATTACTTGAGGTAGAAGTAGTGACAAGATTGGTCACTGGATCTGCAAGACATTCGCATTAGCATCACAAATCAAAGAGCGGGGCAACAGCGAAACGGAATCCGTTGGGTAGAAGTCGGTGTGAACGGGACTGAAAGGAGTTTGTAGCTTACTATTGTGAATAGGGATCTGGCAGCGCGCAAATTGGAATGGTTCAAAGAGGAATGAGGAAGTGGGGTGGAAAGAGTCGGAGTGTCGGAGCGGAGGAAGAAACGCGACAAGAGATCGCGAAGGGCGAAGAGGAGGTAGAAGAGGAAGAGAGGCTTGGATGACGAGTGAATAGGACGGGGTGGTGTTGGGAGGTAGAAATCAGGGAAGAATTGTGTTTGTGCGTAAGAAGGGAAGGAAGTTTTGGAAAGAAAGAAGAGCTTCTTGAGGTCGCTCCTGCTCTGCGCTAGTAATCGCGGGGCACTTGTGCAAAGAAAATAACAAGGGTCTTAACAGCCCATGACTGGTTCGCTTAGCTCAGCTAGCGTAGTGGAGCCGTTGCCCATGGTTCGGTCAGCTCTGCTCCTCTTCAACGCCTCACCATTGAAAAAACAACTACCATATGCCAAACTACCAGAAATCCCTGGACACTCATCAGGACCAATAACTTCAGAACATGGCGCCCAGTGAGCCAAGTAGAATGTACTCCTAAAATACTATTAGACAATGCTCCAAGTCCGGTACCAATTTCTTCCCAGAGTTTGGACAATCGCATTGGTGCTTGATTTGCACATCGGGGGTACGCCTCACCTCGCCTCATGCATGAGGACTGCATGAGCAATAATCCCCAAAGCCTCTGCTGCCTGTCGTTGGAGCAATCATCTGCATTTTCGAGGTCTTGTGCCTCTCATTGGCCATGCGATCCCAATTTTTCAGCCAACCAGCCAACGAGTCACTTCATTTTCAGTGTATTGGGCGACGGATTTGATCCGAATGAGGGGTTTTGCTTTCGCTCACATGAGCAATTATCGACGATCAAATAGTCAATTTTGCAAGGTAATGGAACCGACATTGGTTTAGAAATATGGGAAACGTTCTTTTTTCTTCACAGAAGTTCAATTTGAGTTTAGATCTTGATCATATTCCCCAACGATCCGGTCGGCTATCATATGATGTTCTAGAGGAGGGTTGTGGATTGGAGCACACGCGGATGCAGCAGCCTGCATTGTGCGTGGGATGCACATGGGGTTTCTGCAGTAGCCTCAACCCTTTGGCACCTCTTCAGGCTCAGGCGGCAGCCAGGGTTTCCAGACCTACCATGTGCTTGCTGGAGTGCTACCCTCGCGTATTGGTAGATCCGCGAATATCCCACCTTTTGCCCTGACAAATAGAGGAGAAAAGGTGAAAAATTATCAGGAAAATAGGACGGACTTTCAAATTGATCCCATTGCTCCATTTGGAGCTAGGGCTTCAGTATTGGGCCAATGTCCTAGCATGTTGCAACAACCAAGACCCCAAGGAGTAGCTCAAATGCCATTTGAGAATGTCGAATCCGCCGTGGAAGTAGACACATGATCGATGCACAACATCTCCCTCTCACTACTCCGTGGGGTAAGCTTTATGGTAAAATATAATTGACACTAGAGTTGGGTATCTCGATTATGCTTCTAACCCCCATCATTCCGCATTATGATCTTTGATAGTCCCCAATTTGAATCCCTCATCAGGAGAAGTGCCCGAAGGTAGTCTAGCAGCGCCCATGTTGGATTCTCCACCATCATCACCAAAAAGGAACGCGGCCTTCTCTCTATTAGGACCCGAAGTCGGTCTTCTGCCGGATTTGAGAAACGGAGAGCTGGACTTGGGTGGTGAGGACCTCGAGCTAGATGCCGATGAGACATCTGGCTCTAACATCCATGAAAAACTCGATTGCGCGATGCTGCTTCGGGTCGGTACTGGCGCTTTGGGTCTGGATGGTAAGCTTGCCTCGATAGGCTCAGTGCCTTCTTTTTGCGACTCTTCTGGAGTGTCGATTTGTGGAACCTCCAGCTTGGGTGTATCTGCGATAGGGCTAGGTTGTAGTGGTGTGTCTACAGTCGCTACTGTTGAATTCTGAGCTGCCGACTCCGACGGTGGTGATCCAGGCGGCTCCGGCGCCTTGACTTGTAAAGGGTCTGGAGGTGGGGGTCGTGGGGTAGTCGTGGGTATCGGGTGTGAGGGTGTGGGATTTGATGAATCTTCTGCAGGGTCAGGCAGCGGCATAGTGGAGTCCTCCAGATAGATCCTTACAAACTCAACCTTAGCTATTGCAAGATCCATTGCCTTTACGTATTTGTCCTTGTCGCCATCCGCTGAGACCGATACAGCTCGGAGATCAGTCATTGCTTGCCCAAGCATGAGAGCTAATTGTTGATTCCGTTTGTTTACAGCCGCAATTGTTGTTCTAGACGATGGCACTGACTTGCCTTCATCAAGTGACCATCTAGCAGCATCTGAAGGTGTTCGCCGTGAAGAATTACTCCTGGACTGCAGACCTTGCATGTTCTTCTTTACTTCGCCCACTGCGTCGCGGACAGCTTGATTGATACCAAGTCTCTCACCGCGATCAAAGACGCCTTTAGCGGCACCCTGGAATAGAGCTTCAACTCCTCCTTGCTGTTGCAAAAATCTAGCTGGTGAAGGCAGTGGGGACCTGGTATGGCGTTTCGGACTCATTGCTTGACCAAGAGGTGTTGATGGTCGGAACGCTGATAAAGTGATAGGCGGCAATTTTCCACTATATTTGCTGATTATGTTCGCACCTCCAGTAGCACTGAAATTATCTCGAAGATATATCGCATCGTTAACGAACGATTTGGGTCCATTTGGGGCCTCTGGTGAAGGGTACTTCAGGAGCAACATCAAGGCAAATGAATAATTTGCCTCCATCAATTGCCATCTGATCCTTAAGAGCATTGCAACGCATACCATGTCGATCAGCTCCAAGGCCGGGTCTTCTGCAAATAGGGTATCCCACAGAGCTAACAATTCGTCAAATGGGAACTCGCGTCCGAACAAAAGTCGAATCCAGCGTATGAGAAAAATTTGAGGTAGTACCTCGATATCTGTCAGATGCCTCGCGAGTTCTGGATCAAGACGTCCCAGGTAGACCTCGTGTATTCGCTTGCTCCTTTCGACAATGGGCGAAGCTCCTTGTTCAGGGGGTTTTCCACCTCCTAATGGAGTACTCACCCTTCTATCGGGCTCAGCAAGCTCGTAGAATGACTTCGCCGACCGCATGATCAGCGATAGAAGAGTAAAAGCGTCGTGCTCAATAAAGCCAGCATCCAATGTCTGCTCCATAGTCGAATTCGGATTAGGACCGTGATCGTTCTTGATAGCATCTTCTTCAATGACCCATAGAATTGGTGCCAAAAGCTCATGCATGCCTTGCCGGTAGCCTACATCCTGATTGATCTTGCAAAAGATGAACAAAATGTCAAGCAATATCCTCTGTGTCTCCGGATTTCGAAAATAGGGTTCTTCCGGCATACATCGTTCAACATCCTGGAAGATCTCGGCTCGAATTTCTTCGTCTCGCCTTAACGTATTCCAAGGAGACTGAATGCAAGCCTCAGTAAGTACGAAGAGCAACGCATAGGTAGAAGGTGACGTAGGAAGAGAGGTCTGCTCCACCTACATTCTGGTCATCATCTAACGGATCAAGAGCAGAGCCAAGCTCATCTGGATTTTCGATATATCGTAGGAAGTGCTCTCGAAGGGAGGTGTATGCACTTCGAGAGTCGATCAAGGCTCGTGACCATCCCGTGACCTCGGTACTTTGGAAAAGAAGAAAAGCCTGGGCGATACCTGTCAACGTCTGCCGGTGTTACATAGTACGAGACTCGCCTTCCAGCAGACCGAGCGAAGGCCTGTTACACAGGGGCTATCATCACCGTCTATCTTGACCGACTTCTTCAACCCATCCAGGCTTGCTGCGTGCTTTATTGTGAAGTCCCATCTTTTGCTTGAAACCGGTCAGCAAGGGAGCACAACTTTGAGGCATGACCTGGTCCAACCTTGACTCTTCCAGCGATCGCATAACTATCGCCGTTTAGACAGACTTGAAGCCTCGAGGGTCCCTGATGTTGAAGCTCATTTCAACATCCACAACCTTGGCTCATGCATGCAGAACTTAGCGCCGAATTCACAGGCCAATCACAGGTGGCGTCAGCCTCGACCATGAAATAGCCTCATCGAATTACTTTGCTTTTTCTCAGCTGCTCTGCCACAGCTGAAAGGGGTGAGAAGCTCGACGAAACGCTACGGATGTGGTGCAAATGACCTGCAAGCAGCCTGGACCGATATTTTGACAACCTGCGATGGTGGACAAAGAGCTGATGCTCGAACGATGAGATAGGAGCTGAATCTACGTCTACCAACCCGATACCAGCATCTGTCTGATATCCTCTATCCGTCGAGCTTCGATCGTTTATAAACGCCACAATGTCTGCTGATTTACTCGCCGAGTTCGACAGCTTCTACCAAGCTCCAAACACACAGCAGAGTTCAACGCCTGCATCGCATGATCTATCTTTCCTGAGTAATCCGAGTCAAGGTGGAAGCACATATCAACCGTCTGCCAGTACATCACAATGGGGAACAGCTGCAGCACAACCTGCTGGGGATATTTGGGGGAACTTTAGCAGCAGTGCTCAGCCAGCAAAGGATTCGCAGCAGACAAGTGCACCACAAGATGATATTTGGGGATCCTTCGAGACAATTACTCCACAGCAATCATATCAACCACCTCCTCAATCATATCAAGCGCCTCTTACCACACGAGCAAATCCGACCTTCGGGGCAACCGGCTATAATGGAAGTAGGCCTAGTGGAGTACGTCGGTCGACACTCGATATGTTTGCGAATAACATGAAGGAGCCCGAATCCCCCCCAAAAGCAAATCCCAAGACGAAGGATATCCCTCCTCCAAAACCTGTGCCGGTTCGGAAAAGCTCATCTGGAGGAGACATCTTGTTTGACGCAAATGACGAACTTTCCGACAACGCCGAAGACGATGAGTTTGGAGATTTCGAGACTGTCGCGACACCCGGACCTCAAGCAATGCCACCACCTTATCGGTCTTTAAATGATCTATTTAGAGTGACATCTATCGAACCAAAGACGGAACCAAATACATCGAAAAGACCTAAAGACCTACTCTCCACAGCAACATTGAATGCGGGCACTCTACCATACCCACAAGCTCCAAAATCACCTTCATTCAAGGAGAGAAATCCCTTTGGGACCCAGCTCGGTCTGGCTACGAAACAAATAAACGCAGCCAAAGAGGAGGACAAACCAAAATCTGCTTCGCCAGTCACAGCATGGCCCTCATTCGAATCCGAGAAGCCAGCACCCTACCAAGATTCCCCTGCTGTTGGCAATCCACTGGATGAGGAGTGGGGAGACTTTGCCGACTTGCCGCCAGAAACACCTGCAAAGGAATCTGCGAGGCCGACTTCTGGTATTGAAGCCGATGCGTGGGCATGGGATGCTGCAGACTATGTGAAGGAACCTGCGCCGCCTCTCAATTCTGGCCCTCCTCCTTCAAACGTCCCACCACCATCCGTTCTGCTCTCGCTATTTCCGTCATTGTTTGACATGCCACGGTCGACTTTGTTTAAGGCGGTAGCAAGCCAACCATTTTCTCTCAAGAATCGAATAATATCAGATCCTTCGACGGTGGACTTTTTGCGAGCATACCTCCTCATTGCGACTGTTGCTGCGCACATTCTCGCTGGGCGAAAGCTACGATGGAAGAGAGATACCCTACTTTCACAAGCGATGAAGATTGGACCTGCGGCTGCTGGAGGAAAAGGTGGCATGAAGTTAGCAGGTGTCGATAAATCAGAGGTTACAAAAGAAGACCGAGAAGCAGCAGAAGCTGTACGGATATGGAGAGAGCAACTCGGACGATTACGATCCGCCATTGCTGTTGCTAATCAAAGTATGCGGGAAGACGCAACTTATTTGGTGATACCCGAGATCAGCGAAGCTATGCACGTCAAGGCTCAAGAAGGAGGTTTGACAGCACCTAAGCCATGTGTTATATGCGGGCTGAAGCGAGAGGAGAGGGTGAGCAAGGTCGATTTTCAAGTTGAAGATAGCTTTGGAGAATGGTGGATAGAGCACTGGGGCCATCGGGCGTGCAGAAACTTTTGGCAGGAGCATGAGTCGAAGTTGAGGCACCGGTGATGCTTGTAAATTGAGTATATATTGTCACATCAGAGACTGGCCTGATTGCGCCAAGAACATGGAATACGGTTTGATTGTACAAAGCAGTTTCAGTACTTTACACTCAGGCTACTGTCCCTTCATCTCTGGAACATTCAAGTCCTTCGGAATTGTCAGATGAATCACCGTTGCTATTTAGAACAAAGAAGACCTGAGTTCAAGAATCACAAAGACAATTCTTGAGTGTGAATTCACCTTCATCACTCATGCGAATTTGTACTATATTGCTTCAATCTTAGCTCAAGTATTTACACACTTTTGCATCTCACAAAACGTGCCAAGGTCACATCGTCACTTTGAGCTGCGGCCACTATCCTCACAGAATCCAAGTCAATACCGGCATACTCGCTAAAGCTGGCAGGTCGTTACACTGAAGGAGAACCTTTCCCTGTACTCTGTAGGGATTGCAAGCAGATGATTCGAGGTACAGGGGAGAGGGTTAGGTGTCACGAGTTAAGACCAGTAGTAGGAAGGAGACTCTATTCGACGAGAATATCTAAGCAAAGAAGGAAGGGGTCTAAAGTTAAGCCTTAAGGATATATATACCCCTCAAAGTACGCTGAGTGCTAAGCTAGGCCGTATCTGGGCTAGTGCAGCGCGCCAAGGCATGTGAGCACGTGAGTGGACAGGGTTCTCCTGACATTAGGAAGAAGTTTGTTGAAGAAGACGCATAGCCCCGATGTGCTTGGCAAGCTGTTTCAGTAACCGATCTCAAAGTTCAGATGCGTTTATCTTCGCTAGCAGTATGCAAATATTAGTCACATTAGGTCAAGATGTCTCAATTTGTAGCAAAGTCAAGGGAATATTCTGAAAAAGTATGTTAATTCAATTGTCTCGTTCCAGCCGAGTGGATTGTTCATGTCTATCGCCAATCTACTACCGTCCATTGAGTCAAATACTCGCAGCACGACTCGATCTCCTCAAACGTCAATTTCCTCGGAGCCCAGACCTTCAAAGCAGTATAGCCAGGAAAGAAGCTAGTGCCATGTTTTACCCTGAAACCTTGCCCAAACTCATCCAGAAGCAATTGAGCTAGCTTGCGTTCGTTGAGATCAGGGAGATCAATGGTCTGCGGCAGACGGATTGAGAATCTGGAAGTCATGGTGACGAGAGTTCGTTCAAAGAGAGCGCGTAAACATCATATAAAAAATGGCAATGAAGATAGCGAGAGAATGGTTAGAAGCTGGAGTTTGACTCAACCTGACTCCCATATATACCTGCACGAGAGGAAGAGAACAATGGAAAGAAAGCTACAGAGTGTGAAGGGGCGTCAAAGGGATGAAACAAGGGCTCTGTCTCGGTGCTTTAACAATGGTATTGTCTGAACAATGTTCGGTCACTTTTTTGCTTGTGGCCTTTGTCAGACGCTCAGAAGATATCATGGACTTTGTTACTTCGTAGCTATGCGTTTCAGGCATCAGCAAGAGAATCTAACACTTCCTGCCCATCCATCTCCATTAAATCTGTTCACTACAGATACTGTTCTCTCATGGGACAACGGGAAATGCTACTCTATAAGTTTGGAGTGGAATCTACTCAACATGCTTCTGCTCTCACTATCCACATCTTCTAGTACATCTAACAGCCTCCGAAGCACTCTCAAGAACTCTTCTACACTCAGAAAATTCTAAGAACCAGCTTTCGAGTAACTCCAGTATTACTAGACTAACTGCTATAATGTCTTATCATCACGCCCAGCTCGAGAACGCTGCTAGTAAGCAATCTCAACCCACCACCATCACCTCCCCAGTGATGACTACCAAATCCCTCCACGGATATCTGGCAGCATCACGATGGGCTCCCGAAGTCAGCCCTCCAACGGTGGCTTCTCTCCTAGCCTGTCAAGGCGGCATCGCCTCGTCCAGATTCGCTGCCGAGGATGCTCCTGTCACTGACAAAAAGGCAGCCACCCAGCCAAAGTCAACCAAAGGCAAGGGCAAGAAGCGGAACGCTCCAAAGCCGACCACTCCGGCTCCAAAGCTAACTCCAGCTCCAGCTAGCAATGTCAAGGCAACGAAATCTGCAGCCAGAAAGCAGAAGCCAGCAAAGGCTGCTTCAGCTCCAAAGCCCGCACCATCGGCTGCAACCTTTGACGCTACCCTCTCATTGATCGCTGATCAAATTGAGGTCGCCAAAGCTGCTCAGCCACATACCCCAATGCCACCTTACTCATGGCCCCAAGAAGAAGAGCAAGTATTTAGCACCACTGCTGAAGACATCAACTTATTCGAGGCCGACCTGAATCCAGAACCACCCGTCTACATCCCAGCAGCTTTTACAGAGCAAGAGTTCGCCATCCGAGTCCTACTCGATGACCCCAACTTTAACATCTCCGACTGGATCGAAGACATCGAAATGCCCTCTCTAGATCCAACGGCAGCAGAGTTCGAGCCAGTTCAGACTGCTCCTACTCCGCAAATGCCATCCCCATCAGCCGCCTGGTCCCACAACCTCATGTGCGACACTGCCGACCACCTCGAAGCAAACAAAGGTGCTGAACTACCCATCCCATCGCCAGCAGTAGCCTGGGCTTAAGCACCGGTCTTCACTCCATCTGACCGTCTCAAACCAGAGAAGCTCTCTTGGGCTGACGAGGTCAATCAACATGAACATACCCCGGCCCTTAACATCGTCTCACCAGGGAGGGCGGCAGCGTCAGCGTCAGCATTTGCCACTGCTCGAGAGTGTGAGAGAAAGTTACGTCGACGAGCAATCCTTACCAACGTCCTTCCCGCCATCTCAAGAAACTGATCAGGCTAGCCTGTCAGTACAGTAATGAGTCCGGCTGGGCCAGACTCCTTAGTAAACGCAACATGACAGGAAGCTAAAAATGAGATGTGGGGAACGGAAAGAGTCATTCCTGCTCAACGATTCTGCTTCCTCCACCCGAAGGCGAATTTTGAACTCCTGTCGGGTCGATGGCACTTACCTCACTTGCAGCTAGGTTGGTCACGCAGCGAACCCTCCTCTTCCATCATGACACCACTAAGCTTTACTTCACAAAACACGGCAGTAAGGTGCAATGCTACCGTGTAATGTGAATGCAGATGAAGAGGGGAGAACCCGAGAAACAAAAAAATTAAATTCACGAAAGGCATTCACGTGAGCAATCGTTTGAGTCAAGGGTGGGATTCAGGTGAGATGCGTCTCGAGGTGTGATTCGGATTCAAATTTAAACGCGAGAGGGAGAGAATGAAAGAAAGAAAAGGTCGCGAGGAAAGAGAATGCGAGGGGCTTATACTCACGCTAGAGGCAGTTGTTCTTTCCCCTTCTGTTGGACGCGACGCCCGCCTGACACCAACTCCGAATTTGCATCAACTTTTGGGACTCATCGCTCTTTCCCAACTCTGCTGCACGACAATGCGATTTCAGCGACATTCCATCTCATAGAGTTGATCTGATTTCAGGGTCACTCACTCGATGTCCTGTGAATCTCGCTTAATTTCTTTGCCCCTTTTCTTCCTTCTATCGACATGAGCTCGGGTAGGAGACGTGACTTCGACCATCAGGATTTACAACTTGTAGACAGTGCTGTTCTCCAAACAAGTCTTGCGCCCTATATTTTGCCTTCCTCCTAATGCATCTTCTTAACCCTCCATTGCTTGACTTTCAAGTTTCGATGAAATGCCCCACCAGAATGCGTACTCTCGGCGGGCTTTGTATGTCCCTCGTTGAATCGGTCATCTAATCAATGCCTTGCGCGGAGTAACAAAACTTGGTCGCCCAAGTTCACAGTCCATTTGGGCACCTGTATTGAGAAATCCAAAACCATTCTTAATTTAGGTATATTCTCATTCTTTGCTGCGAACTCCTCCAAACTCTCTGCGAATCTCTTCAGCCTTTTGTCTACCCAAATATTGAATCAGCAAATGTCTACTTTCTGGTCCATCTTCTCTCTTGCAACACACAACCAAAGAACAGGTTCGCCGTCAAATTCACCTCCAAACCCAAATCCGACTCAACATTGATTCTCAAACTTGACTTGTCCTCTTCCTCTTTCTTACCTTCCTTCTTCCCTTTGCACACATTGTCGAGTTGGTGGGTCAAAGCTCCTGCTCTCTTCTTGCCTGTTGCTAAATTGAGGTTCGGGAGGTTGCTTGGTTTGTTCCCGGCAAGGGGAGTTGGTGCATTTTGAGGACGCTGCGTGCATGTCAATCAAGTGAATAAAGCTGTGAGATGTGAGGAGGGTACAAACTCAGACATGTTTTTTGTTCGATTCTCGCTATCTTTGGGCTGTGTTCCTAACCTGTACCTCTGCCTCTGCCGGATCTGGATCATCTGGCTCATCTGGAGCTGCAAGAAAGTGAGTGCATCCTACCAATAACTCCCAAAAAGCACACGAGTGAAACAGAGCAGCATCATAGACGAGTGATACAGTTCTGGAGAATTGATCAGGGTTCTAGAGAGGTTGGACAAAGGCATTTCTCAGCTAAATGGGGGAAAAAGGAACATCATATACCTAGGACACTACCACCATCGACTCTCATAAATGGCATAAAGACTCCTAGTGAAGGAGCAGAATGGAAAGCGGAGACGAAAGTTTCTACATCTCAGACAAAGTATTCCGAATGTCAAACCAGATAAAAGCGGAAGGAGATACTACTGTAGGCTATTCTCCATGATTTTAGGGTTGCTGAACATGGAGTTGAGGAGATTTGCGAGACAATATGAATGAACACTTTCGCTTGCCATAGGCTTTATGAATGGAAACGAGAATGAACTTACTGTAAGATCCCGTCCTCGGCTGGTAACTGCAGAGCAACTTCTCTATGGTGGTTGGTGGCTGGGCACGCACGGATTGATAGATGCCGTTGGTGGGCTTAGCAACCGGCTTCGGGAGGACTTTGGTGGATTCAGAGGTGGGCTTTTTGGCTCAGGAGAAGGCTTGAATGTGGCTGATCTGGGCCGCGTCGGTTCGTAAAATCTCGTCTCACTTCCATCCAATCTCCCTCCTCAACCCCCATCTTGATCTTCCCATTTCATCACCAAAACTCCTGCTGAAAATTTGGAGAACAGGTAGCGATGAGAAGGCAGTTCTCGGACCGAACCCCGCGAAGAAGGAGCAGAGGTTGAAAGAAGGACAAGAAGCGCAGAAGAAACAGCAAGGACAGGCGAGGCAGCTGGAGGAGGCTCAAGATACGTTGGCCAAGCAGCAGAAACAGATCGAGGATGCTGTCAAACAAGCTCAGAAGGGCGTTCATGAATAAATGCGGCTGAAAAGATTGATGGGGTTGCGAATTGAAGGAAGGACATTGAATGGAAGCGGAGATTGGGCTCGCTTCGACCCAAGATCCACTTTTTCTGAGCTAGCACGCCTCACATGCCTTCCTTCCCTTCTCTGATATCAACCTCTTTAACGTTTATTATTTGAACATTGCTCGTACATCATCAAATCAAAAGTTATCGTTACCACAATGCCAACTCTCCTCACTATACCCCGAGAGATCCGCGATGAGATCTACACCTGGTCGTTATCACTTCCCCTCCCATCACCACAGCCTCGTGACCGCAAACGCATCTCCCACGACCCTTCAGACCCAGACACTCATGTAGGAGAGGCCTGCGTCCGATACCCTGTCCATATACCTCTTCCGCCGTCTCACGGGATTATCTCCACTTCCCGGCAACTGCGGCAAGAGTTCCTAGGTGCCATCAAAAGGCTCAGCTGCGTACGTTACAAAGTCGATATCATTGATCGAAAAACCAAGGGCATCTTAGCTCCAACTTGGAAATCTGTGCCGTGCTTGCCCTGCTTCGTTGATAAAATCGATGTTCTAGAAGTCCAGTGGCGGCTCCGAAGTTCAAGAACATCGAGTATCGCGAGCTGTGTGGAAGACGATGAGCGGGAGAAAGGTCCTTGGAGCACTTTTGAAGCATCTTTGGTTATGCTACAGAGATTCGTGGAGAGAGGCGTATATTTGTTGTCGAAAAAGAAAAGAGAAAAGGTTCACATTGGATGTTTGGAAATTCGATTGGACACAGCGTCCGAGATGACGAGTGAGAATGAGCTGGCTTCGTTTGTACAGGAGATAGGTGATTTTCTGGACGTATGGATGATTGGGGATATTTCGTGGGGATATGATGAAGAAGACAGAGAAAGAGAGGAAGAGGATGAGCAGTTCAGGATGTTGGCTGGGAAGATTGACCGGGTCACGCTGCTTGCTAATGGGGGATTGAAGCGGGAGTGGATTATCAGTGAGATGGTAGCAAAAAGAGACGAGGCCGATCGTTTGCGGAGGCAAGAATTGGAAGAATAGTATCCAAGATGGTGGTGAAGAGAGATGAAGCAAAGTATTAGTGGGTGCAGAATCGGAAGAGTAGGCTGCAGCCATTTCGATAAACATCCACAAAAGATGAAGTTCAGCTACTGTTACTAGAGTCTAGTCTCAACCGTCCTCAGTCATCAAGCACACCTGACTCAAGAATGGAGAAATCGTCATTTTCGGAATCTAGCATGGCCATCTGTATCAAAACGGCCATGTTAGCAAATGCGCTTCCAATGGGTTTGGAGTAGAATATGAGAAGCGTTCTAGGAATGAGAGATGAAGGACTTAGGAAAATATGGAAAGCATAGAAATGAGACTGTTTCTCTGGGAAACCAAGTACATACCGAGTCAAGTGGAATCGTGAGCATGGGACCTGTATGGCCTATATCTACATTTGTCAAGATAGGATACTCGGTTCCCCAGCACTGGTCTAGGACGGTCTGGTTGAAGTCCTCTAGAAGCTTCCCACTGTAGGCAAATGGCCTGCCAATGACTAATCCGGCAAGCTCATCGAAAAGAGTCATATTCGCAAGGTCAGCTATGAAAGAACGGGTACGGTCCAACGGAAGTGGTGCATCCATTTTTTCTCCCCTGTTCATCAAGATCTCGGAGTCAGCTCACTTCTTTTGTATATTTCGAGAGCAAAAATGCATGTGTTGAGAGTGCGTCTGGAGCACAGTTGAAGTGCATCGGAGCAATACATTCCTAAGATAACACGAAAGAGGGAATAATTCTCCGAGAAATTGATGCTTATATTGGATTCTTAAGCATGAGAATCTTCCCACGATGGCTAAGCCAATATCTTGTCTCTCTCAAACGCAATATCACCGACAAGCATCCACCAAATATACGGCCTGTTGCTTTGCCACCGCGTAGCCAGTGCCCTATTGATTCGAGATTAGTTTGCCGCACGAGGGAAGATGCTCGGATTTGTTGATACGTACATCCTGGATTGGGTACCATACCCTTCGCTGCTCAGACTTATCATCCCTGAAGAAGTCAAGCAAATCTTGAGTCCATTTCAGAGATCGGGGAACAGGCCCAATTGGTTGTGCCTTGGCACCTTGAAAGACATGAAAGAAGTGCTTCGCTGTAAATTCCAAAGGCTCTGGATACTCTCCAAACTCTGTGAGAGCTGTTGAACCATAGAATGTCTGTAGAACTGACTGAAGGCAGATTGCGTAGTGTGAGACGGTGATATCGCTATAGCCACAAAATACCTGAGGATTTGCCCTGATCAAATCATAGTCGAGAAAGCGTAAAAGCTCATTCGCAGTCGTCCCTCCAGCGGTGCGCAGCACCATCTTGACTTTTATATCTCTGAAAGCTGCATGGATCTCTTCGCATCGCCTGAGCACGTTGTCTCTGAAATTTGCGGCTGGAGAATCATCGAAAATAACATTGACCTTGTATCTCAGCCTCTCGAAGAATGACTTGGCCCGGTCATGCGCTATAGGGAAGGCGTTATTCAGCCGTTCCGAAGGAGAGACAAAGGTTATCGTATCGCCCAGTTTCAATGCGGGAGCTTTCATTTTCGGGCCAGGGAGGAATTTCGTGTCGCGAGAGGAGTGTTTCCAAACAGTACTGCAAAGCAAAGCCTCGAGAATTATTCCTCTTTGGGAGCGACAAATTGTAACCACTCGCAGCCGTTGAATCTCAGAGTCTGCGGTGTTGCGACTTTTCGAAAGTGGAGGTGAAGTCCCGAAAAGGAAGGCAAGATAAAGCAAGATGGCGGCACAGAGCCAAGCTGCAACCGATCATAAACAGGCGAGTCTGCTTCAAATGACCAACCATTGCCGGGTTATTTCCTCTGCTAGCTCTCTGTTCCCAGACAGGATATAAATGGTTTGCAGGTTGTAGGCGGTGTCAAGTACCAAATTTTCGTCGGCTGGCTGGTTTGACGGCTGCGAGTTTTCGTTCAGTACTTCCTGGTAGAAAGGGATCGCAAGGTGAACGAGACCAAGCATATGATATGCTCTTCCCATGTTATAATGAGCTTCCTGTCTCTCTTCCAACCGAGAATGCTGACTTCTTGATGTGTAGTAGGCCATCATGAAGGCCACGCCTTGTATCACGCTGTACTGCCGGTTTTCTGTTTGCCGTTTGAGTGCATGTTGGATATATGCAAGGCCTATGTTGAGATTGATCATCGGATTGTGTGGATCCAAGGCATATGCTCGAAGGAAATAATCTGTAACCCATGAGTCGACGTGACTTGCGCAAGACGAAAGCTAGAACTTACTCAATGCATAATGATGGCTTCCACCTGCGAACAATATATGGCCGTATAGCATCAATAGAGCTATATCCATGTCATCGTTAACTATTGGTTTCCCCTTCTCATCCTGAGCTGAATAAGAACCCTTGTCCGCGAAATGTTTCTTGCGTTGGTCCTCGTCTACAAGAGCAAAGTCCATGGCCTTGATTTGGCGAAGGACAAATTTTTGCGTTGGCCCTGAACTGTACCAAGAGACAGGGGAGTGACATGCTCGCGCTACAGCTGCAAACATTCGATAGGCGTCTGTAGCGAATTGATATTCCTTCATAAAGAATCGAGCAACAGACAAACAAGTTTCTTCATCACTTGCTATCAAAGCACACACTAACATCGAATATCAGTTTCAGCACTGCAACAGGTTCGAAAACATACTACACCAGCATAATTGAATCAAGAACATATCTTCTCGAGAATGGCAGAAGACACTGGCATCTTTCGCAGCTTCACAGATCTCGTAGGATGTCTTCGCATTTCCATTCCGAGCGAGACACAAAGCGTACTCCAAAAATATGTCCAACCATGCCTGGAAGGTAATGCCTTTATAGTCTTTCGGGATATCTTTGCTCGAAGGTCCATCTCCAGGATCTACTACCTGTTAGTATTTTGGTTACTTCGATGAAAGAGGATGGAAAACCTTTAGATAGACGCTCAGCCATCGCTGTCAATTCGGATTCCAACGAAGTCTCTGCCTCTAATCTAGCACTGCCCGAGTATCCTACAAAACGAGAGATCTTTTCCCAGGGGTAGAAGGCCTTAAAACTTCTAAAGTCATCGGTCAAATCGTTTGCAGCAGTCATCCACATTGAGGCTGCTTCTACGTCGCCAGCCCGCATGGCATCTCGCTTCGACTTGAGAACTTGATATTGAGTTTGAAGCCGCTGCGCTTTGTCGATACGACCTTGCTTGTCAAGTACAGTGGTGGAAGGCTGGCTCGTACGAGGCTCGATTGGGCTTGGCTCGATCGACTGGGGTTGAATTGGGCGTGGTTGAATCGCGCGAGGTTTGGATGGTCTTGAACCATGGGTGCCGTTTACCTCGTCGTTATGTGCCTGTTCCAGTCTCTGGCGTTCGGCTTCACGCCTCATGTCTATAGTCAATTGTAAAAGCTCGTCGTTGTAGAACGCCGCTTTCTGCTTCTCCCCAAGCCTCTCATACATTTTTGCCAGCTCCAAACGAGCATCTATGTCATTTTGATCAATGTCTACTGCTGCTTTGAAGCTTTCAGCAGCATCAGGGTCTTTGGACATCTCGAGGAAACACCGCCCAGTCTGTATAAGTAGAGAGGCGTCTATTGTCTCTGGTACTTGTTTCAAAGCTTGGTAAAACTTCATGGCAGCTTCATAATGCCCTTCTTCGTACAACAAATCTGCTGTTTTGCGGAATAGTTCAGGATAGTCAAAGACATTCTTTCGATCGTCTTCGTCTGGGCCAAGGAGTATATTGAAGTGGGCCTTGATATCATGTCAATTTAGTCATGTCAGATGGAGATGAACAGAGTCACTCACCATTGCTTCGTCATGCTGGCCAAGCTTCAACCGAAACATTCCCAAGTGGACACGAAATTCAAGAGGGAGGATTTCGCCGTACTGCGATTGAGGGAACCGCTCTTTAATGTAGGCAGGTACTTGAATCCTTCTCATGTCATTGATGTCCCACTCGCGATCATCAGCCGTGATCTCGTCCCAGAAAACCTCATCCTCCCGTCCAATCAACCACCGAGCAATGGACTTTACTTCAGATATCGCAGTAACGTACGGACCAGCAATTGCATATAAGGCGATGTAGTCGCTAAAATCGTCCCAATCAAAATCTCTCTCGGATTCTGGCGATCTGAAGACCCGTAAGCTAGTTTTGTACTCCTTTATTGCGGTATTGGCTTCTCCCTCATCAATGCAGATTTCAGCCAGTTTCTGCAGAGCATGTTTATGCTCTCTATCCAGCTTGAGAACCATCTTGTAGTTCTTGATAGCCTGCTGGGGTCTTCCGATCAAAATCTTAATTTCAGCCTTTTTCAAGCGAGCCTTCAAATTTGTAGGATTTGCACGAACCGCAGCCTCGAGTGAACGGTTGGCAAGTTCAAGGAACCACTTTGGGTCCGAGTCCATGTGGCTAAGGCAGAAGTCGACACATGCAATCCATGGATCGACATGCTTTGCCGTAAAGTGTGCCGCAGAAAATAAGCAGGCAGCTGCTCTCTGCCAGTCACGTAGGTCCTGCCAAATTGTGGAAAGCGTATGATAAGCTGCTGGTATTTCCGCATTGATTCGAATAACCTCAGATAACTCGAATATGGCCTCGTCATATCTTCCGAGTAGATAAAGTCGGTTTCCCACATTTACACGCATTAACAGGTCTGGTGGAATCGGTGCTGCTTGACGAGGACCATAATGACGACCGAGTCTTCCATGTGGACGTTTTTCTTCTCCTATGCGCTGTCGCGGTCGCTTTCTGGGACGCTTGATAAGGGCAGAGATATCAAGCTCGGATCCTTCAGCATCGCCGTGGACAGCTGCCAAAGAGGTTTTAAGGAGCGCTCTTGCAAAGTCTTGCTCGTTGGCGTCGGCGTCGGGATTATCAGACAAATCATCCTCACTAACTCAAAAATTAGCGAAATCTCATGGTTTGGATGGATACTCGACCGACCCTGACTCCGACTCGTCCTCAGAGTCGCTCTCGCCGTCTTCGTCTTCTGCTAAACCAGTTCTGCTTTCCTCTTCATCTTCATCCTCCTCTTCATCTCCATCCTCCTCCTCTGTCTCCTCCTGCGCCAAAGCAGCTCCGTCTCTACTCTTCTGTCGCTCGCGTGCCGAAGCAAGTTGAAATTCATTCCTTGCAGAGTCCAAATTTGCGATCTGAGTAGAGCCTGGGCTCTGAGGCATAGGAAGCCAAGCTTGTGGAGCCAAAACCGGAAACTGCCCGAAATGACCTTGGCCTGCTTGTGTGGGATGTGCAACATACGGAGGCAAAGCAGAAGGATACGCAGACTGGCTCTGGCTGGCAGACGTCTGGGGTATAAACTGTGCAGCCTCCGAAGGGGGAGCAGGATGCCAGAAATAATTATGAACAGTGTGCGTAGGAGGTATGTGATTGCCAGCTTGCGAAGCCGGTGTAGGGGGGTATACGAGCCGACTATGAACAGTCTGTGCAGGAGGTGCGTAACTGCTAGCCTGAGAGACCGGTGTAGGAGGTACGAAGCGATTGGGAACAGTCTGCGCAGGAGGTGTAGGATACCCAAATCGACTAGGCACATTCTGCTCATGAGGTACGCCATGCTCTGCTTGCGACGGCATCAAAGGATATCCCCAGTGATTTTGACTGTTTGACGGTCCTCTCTGTGGCTCTCCATTGTTATTCTGGTAGAAGTTCCATACTGGAAGTTGACCCTCGCTGAACCGGGGGTCTGAAGGCTTATTCTGCATGTTCGCAGTTGGGAAGTGCGCTATCTGTCGCGACATATCGACGGTCGAGGTGCGCGTGTTGATAGAGACATTAAGGCCTTGTGTGAATCGTCTAGGTGAATTGCAGAACGTGGTATGGTTGAGTTCGATTTGGTCGGTGTGATTGGCAAAATCTATGTTTATTCGGCTGGCGTCGTCGACTTCAGCCTCGCCTCCCGGCTAGGCTAGCGTGACGCCGACCCCACTTCAGCCTTGCATTTTATGCTGGAACCTCGCTGTTGTGCCAAATCATAGCTCAACGTGAGATCTAGAGAGGCTGAAGCTATTTGTTATTAGGTCTCTTCCGGAATTCGCATGTTCAGTGTTAGCAACATATGGCCCCGCTGCTGACCATTTCATATTACACAACAGTCAACTACTTTCGTACGTAAAGATACCTGGTGTTTACTAGTTTAACTGTTGAAGTAGTTCACAAGAGAAATTGCATAGCACGAACAATGCAAAAAACATGTTTGTTATTGTCCTACGAATCCGTTTCATTATCCTTCCAAGCCCTGCTATACCGCAAGGACCTCGCTTGAAATGATGTGAATCATTCTAATTTCCCATGCAACACATGTACGTAGCCAATCAGGGTTCACATGTCGCTAATAACACACATCTCCTTTGCTAGAGAAATCGGAGTGCTTCCTTAAATCAATCATTCGTTGGATCCTGAGAGAATTCCGATATATTGTCATTTGGCCAGTCTCTAGAGACTGATCACGCAAGCTTCCCTTCTGCCTTGGCTTCTGCTATCTGTTAGTGATCTGGATCAAAGAGAACATGGCTGCAATTCCTACCTTTGACTTGTTCGAAGACTTTCAGCATCTTTCTTCGTGCTCCCAGAGCGTTGACACCCCTCTCTTCCAAAGCCTTCTCATCTAGTTCCACCAACTCGGTCCAGTTCATATCCTTCAGATTATCCGTGTATTTGTGGAGCCTCAGACTTCTCAGCCAACTGGGAATGTCTTGGAGGAGGCTTGGATCGGTAGGATCCTCGGGAGGCTTTGAGCTGCCTCTTCTACCACGTGGAGATCGACCTCGCACCATGTCGCTATGATCAGAAAGGTAACCTTCATGCCCAGAAAGACCAAATTGGCCCAAATTTAATGTCCCCATGCCGTTATTCATGAGTGGAGAAGAGCCGTCATATGCTGCGAGGAATCCATTGTTCTGCGGCGATGCAAATCCAAGTTGTCCAAAACCTCCACCTTGCATTGCTAATCCTGGTGAGCTTGGGCGTGATCTTCGACCTGCGAAAGCAGCAGCATTTTGTTGCGCTTGAAGAGCTATCACCTGGTCACGGCTCAAGACCTGACCATGTTCATTAATCATAACAACGTTGGCACCAGGCATATTGTTTTGAAGGCCGGGAGACAAGGGTCCCTGTCCAGTCGATCCATGACCGTCATTTGACCGAGCTCGACGGTACTTTCGCACGTCATCTAGGGCAAAGCGATTGTTCACAGTTGAGAGGGCTGCAAGCTTCATAGCCGTAGCATTGGCAACCATATCAGCTTGACTTGAGCTGTTTGGGGAGTTGAAAGAAGGAACCATTGGAGTATTGACCATAGAAGCCCAATTTCCATTTCCAGCATTGTATGGTGACAGCAGTGGGAGGTCTTGACCTTGGTTGTCAGGGGCGTTGATCGTGGTGCTCTGCAGATTGGTGCTTCCAGAAATAGGCGATCGAGGTGGTTGCATGAATTGGCCCATTGGTGGCTGTCCCGAGGAAGATTTCGGTCTAGCAGCCTGATCATTGTTCCGAGAGCCCCAGGGAGAAGGAGAAGGAGCTCCGTTGTTATCAGCGGTATCTGCAGGGCCAGAGATGGTCGGTGCTGTCATTGAGTTACGTGCGTCGTATGCAGCACTGTTACGATTCGATGATGGCGGGTTACCGGTTTGCTGGGTAAACTTTGCTTTTTCGGTAGCAATTGCAGCAGCGGCATCAGGAAACATGGCATTGATGGTGGATGCATCGAGGCCAGAATGTCTCTTGGCAGCAGGGGTCGCGGGAGGTCTGGTTAAGGAGTTTCGTGAGCCTTCGACACTGAGCTTACCCATGGCGTCGCTGAGTCTGTTCGACATAGGATCTAGCATATACTGTTAGGCTTGTGATGAAAATGGAAGAGGATGAGAATACAGACCTTTGTCGAAGTTGGCTGGTGATAGAACACCAGACATCGGGTGATTTTTACCCATTTGCTGTAGCACTTGAATGAAGAATCGAATCTGCACTTGGGTTGTCTGTTGGAGCAGGGCATACAGAGCAGCAGTCCGTTCGGCTTCGCTGAGTACTCTGAACCATTGTTCGATGGCGCTTAGCTCGTCCTTGAAATCTTGGTCGAGGGTCGCAGCTGCCATTTCTTCCAATGTAGTTTCATACTGGTCAATATCCGCAATCCACTGCTGAGCAATCTTGTCAGATGCATCATTCTCCGTTCCTCCTTGTCCTTGATTCTGCTGTGTGCCATAGAAATCCGAGGAAGGTCGGATTCGACTCGAGGAAGGTGAGGCCGAGAATGCTGCCATGTCTGCGGACGCACGAAGATGATGGCCGGAACCGATGGCACGAGAAGACGGCGGACGCAGAGAAGAGCTGTTCGACTCGACCGGTGTGCTGTTTCGATTGCCTACGGCAGACATGTTGAGCATCGTAGCGTTGGAGCTGAAGAGGCTGAGGTTCGAGAAAGACGACTTTGAAGATGTCTCGGGATTTTCGAAATGTGAAACGAAAGCTTCAGATCTAACGCTGTGTCGAGTGTCAATGCACCAACGATGGTCCAGGGAAGAGTACCGCACACTTGGGGCGGCCTGTGGTCCGTGAAGAAGAGCAGTGTTTCGCAACGCTTTTATTCAAGGAGTATGATCAATGCGGTGATCGTACTCGGTGGTCGAGTATCCAAATATAGATCGATGAGAACAGTGAATGAGAGTTACTCGTCGATCTTGGGTAATTCGTGACCTCAGATCGATGGCTTAAGAGGATCAAAGAGCTCTTCAGCAGTGCCTGCTGCCTGAGTGTCTGGGAGGAAGCTATCAGGTCAGCTTGTGAACGACGCAGTTTCGAGTCTCGGGTAAGGGGCTGGCGGAGAGGCAGTTACAGGTAGATGGCACCTACAGCAGAAGAGGAAAAACGAAAGCGCACAGCGTTGGAAGTCGAGTTCTATCGATGTTGTGTTGGAGGAGAAAAGATTATTGGACCAGCCTTCAGGTCAAAGGTACTGCAGAACGTTGCCGCTTTTGGCCGATTAGCGTACTTTACCTCTGCTTTGTTGAAAGCGAATCAAGATCCAGTCTCGAGGCGGACACAATTTGCAGGGTTTCAGTTCATTGTCTCCAGACTTGATGAAGATATAGCATTTCTTAGTGATTCACGGGTACGGATGAGGCAGGGTAAAATAGTCATCGTTAGTCGTCAGTCACGGCATATTGAGAGGTTCTTTAGCACAGTCATAAGCAATTTCGAGGTGATTTTGAATTGAATTCTATTGTTGGAGGATCTATTGGAGTCTCCCAGCTGTTGGCAACACCTCCGCCAATATGACAACAGTGTGTTCTTGATGAAAGGCCGTCATGCAGACCTAGGATTGTGGAATACGGACTGAGTCCCTGGTAACGTGAAGTAAGGACGGATATACCGGACAAGACTTCTTGCCCATTGGAGTCCAACAGAGGCTCATCAGTCCGGGTGACGGAAGGGAAACCCAGCAACCCAATACTGGAACAAAACACCCCTAAATGTCTCCTTGTAGTTGCTGACTTCAGTCAGCATCAAACCAATAGATGTAGCCCATTCTTCATGCACCATTGCCTCATAGAGTACAGAAGAAAGGTGTTTGGTAATGAAGGGGCTTGATATGTATTCTTGGCACGAAAGATATTATCCTTCAGCAAATGAGCATGGAGAATGGCTCGTAACGCTGTACACACACAATGCCATGTTCTTGTTCGTCACGTTCTTCGTTCGCGGTCAAGTCGGTGGTTGAGAGAAAGAGGGCGACAAAGCTCTTCTTATTTCGAGAGTGAGCTATCGTCATGACCTGGCAGCTGCAAATTCGATTTTGCCCTCATGTGCCTCCGGAATGCGCCCTTGCCAATGCAAATACCACAACCCGTAATCGAAGAAAGACCTCAACGTAATGCTCATGACTTGTCCGCACCCTCCTTCTGCGCCTTCTGTATACCGTTAGCACCTTCCCCGTGGAAGGACCATATCTGAGCGCCTACCAAAGCCTTCATTGTACCGTGGAGAGCATGTCTGTGGTTTCTTCGGAACTTCGGATCGGTACCCTTCAGAGATGGATATCTTGAGGTTTTGGGCTTCTTGATACTATCGTTCGCGCATTTCGTCAGCTACAAACGCGGGAAAAGCTGAAACTACGAGCTCAAAGCTCGCCCTCACAACGCTCTAACATACCCGTTCCTATGAGCCTTCTTCGATTGGTTATGCTGAGAGCTGTTCTTAGACTCTATTGAAGAAGAAGATCAGTAAAGGAGCGTATAATGAGACGGTAGAGCGTGTAGGGGGAGCAAGAGCTGGATCGGTACACCGCAGGACAGTCACAGCAGAGGTTGCGCATAGAAGCAGCAACCAGCATGCTGCTATAAAAATTGGAAGAACGTATTACTCACTCGCCATTGTGACGGTTCCGGTTTTGCAGTCTCGAGAATTGGTGTTGTCTTGACGTCTCGATTGCGAGAGGAAGTTCGATGCCACTTTCCACGGCAAGTTTGTGGGCACGAAAAATTAAGCGACCAATATCACGTGATCATGGCATAAATTCATTAACTTCGAATTCGACTAGATTATTTCATCCCAAAAGATCCTTGTATGTCTGTTTTTTTTAAAGGTGTATATCGTCAAATATGTCGAAAATAATGTGATCGTTGTTGATAACCTCAGACAGTTTTTGCATTGCTACTCCTAGAAACTCGTGTGAGCTGAACACTTCCTCCTAGGGCCGCTCTGACTTTGATAGAACTGTCAAGGTCTGTTGTAATTCTACCAAAGCCCCAGGTCGCATTTATGTCCTTTGCAGTGCTACTTGAGAGAAAACGCACTGCTAGGCAACGTGTGATAACCTCAGGGTGCTCATCAGCATATTGAACATGTTCACGGTCCCATACCGATTATGTTCTTCAATAGAGTCTAAGACCAGCTCTCAGCATAACCAATCGAAGAAGGCTGAGAGGAACGGGTACATTAGAGTGTTGTAGATTGTCAATATCCTGCTCATATCCTAATTTGGTCAACAGCTTCTTGCATTATTCACAATACACAAGATATGGTAAGACTCGTATGTACTCATGGCAAAAAATATATTTACAAAACTCCTGACCGCTCTAAACGTGCGTGTCCCAACCATCATAACAAGAGGATTGCATTATGTTTAGCATCTACTTCGTAACCAGGGGCAATGCCGACTTCGCTTTTGAAGCGGCGAGCTCAGTAGCTTGTGCGAGCTTCTCAGACTTGACCTTTCTGAGGTATCTAAATAAGAGAATGAACATAAGTTCCATTCTGGTCTCGTTAGCATTCTACCAAAGCAGGGCGGATTTAGCGGTTAGACATACCTTTCTTTCGTCATCATGAGAAGGCCCTGCACAATAAGACCCTTGGATATTTGTGGTGCAATGCCTTTGAATAGACCTAGCCATCCTTCGTTGTGCACAATGAATTGCATGACCTCAATGAAGCTCTTGAATGGTTTCCCGTTCCGGGATGGTGGTGGCTTCGACTGAAGACCAACCTTGGCCACAATGAGTGGTTGCGTTGCAATCGTTGCAAGTGACTTGGACATAGCTCCCAGTACTAGCAAGAGGATTAGTGAGGAATCGCCAGAGAGAATGTGTGAACTTACAGAAAGCTTCCCAAGGTCTGAGATTGAGCTTGCCGGGGAATATTATCTCCCGCAATCTCTGGTAGGCACCATATGTGATGGCGGGGTTGACAACCAACACCAAACTAGCCTTGAGACCTCTCCAAAGGCCACTCCATCCATCCTCACTGTCAATCACATCCTTGGCTGTATCGACCATTCCCTTCTTCTCTCCCTTCCCCTGCGTCTGTTGACGGGTTGTTACGACAGCCACGGGGATTGTGAAGATCTGTGCAACAGCTCCTGCCACAGCACCTAACGACAATTCGACTGCTGTACCGGGTGGACCTGGCACCTTCTGCGAGGAAAGATAAAGGGTCCTGACAACGGAATACCAGTAAAAGTATGCGAAGTTCGTCGAAGCCACACCAATCAGCGCACCATTGATCCCAGAATATAGACCAATAACTCCATCGTCGGCCACAATCTTCGATATCGCATCCCAAGTCGAGTTATAGTGCGTTGCATCAACACCCGTTGGTTCAGGATCACTTGGCTTCCGTTTGACCTGCACCTGGAGGCGGGTTTTGACTCTGCAATAGATAAATTAGCAAAGAAGTTACACAAGACCATGTTCTGCCAGCGATGATATCGGCTCCTCGAGCACCATTCCCAGTTTTGAGGTTCTCTCACATGTCTAAAGGATATACCATTGCATTCGCAATCACTGCGCCTGTAGCGCCTGCAACGGCCAGTCCCCAGGGAGGAATGAGTGCCTCCTTCGATTGCCCAGCCATCTTGAAGAGAAATTGATCTCTACGGGTGGTGTCGAACGAGTGGATGCTCTCGAGGTCTATCAAGGATCAGGGTGAATGCTGCGACTGGTATGATCTAGAAAGTCTAGCAAACTCCTAGAGAATGAAACAAGGAGAACTGGGAAAAGATTAAATAGGGATAGAGGAAGAAAAACTGCTCCCAGGCATGTCTTGACCTTGGAGAAGAAAGGAACAAATCGGCCGTGATACCTGAGAGGCCGAACTTGTTTACGAACCTCGGCATTGAAGCAACATCACAGCCGTGCGTGCGACTCCGAGAGGTGGTGAATATTAAATTTGGGGTTCGCTTGATAGTCCCACCTCCTTCAAATCCAGCAACTGCAAGCTTCACTCTCACATCTAAAATATAGAATGTTCGAGTATCTTCAACGATTATATGTCAGCACTTAAAACTTTGCCTCAAGAGAACCTCATCTAAACTCTTTCTCTTGTCATCAGACACAGGTTACGCTTCAAATGTTGAGGCCTAAGGTTATTTATTGTCTTCGTCTCAAATGGTCCCCGTTTCAGCAGACTGTATCAGCCTTGTGGACTCTGAGGAAGACTTCATTTTCCTCTCTACATCTTTCACACCAGTATTAGGATTCTTTTCCCTCCTCCTGATCACCTTACGTTGAAGAACATTATGGTCAGGTTGACCGAAAGAGCCGTTCATCATCATGGAGGCTAAAGCCCTGGTATTTGCTCAAGCCAAGATTAGCTTTTATTAAACATGATACTGACAGCATCAGGCAGCGGCTTCTGGTGTGGAAATCTCACTAACGAAGGACGAAGCTTTGAAAAATGCTATCCGCGCCGTTGAGCTGTACATGCAGGCGGCCAAGGTTGCAAGAAATGACGATGAGAAATCGAGGTTGCGGGGCAAGTGCAAGCTACTCCTCTCTCGCGCTGAAGAGATCAAGAAATCACCTCAGTGGACTCCAAAGAAGAGCAAAACGGTTCTCGAGTCGAAAAGAGCCATTTCCAAGCGTGAAGAGATCATTTTACTCGAAAGTTCAAAACTTCATGGCTTCATATTTCCACAATGGAAATCAGATCCTGATGATTCAGCCTTTATCGAAAAGTCCAGCACTGCGAAGTATACGTACAGTCTTCACCATCCTTTTCTGGAAAGCTAGTCTAACGTGGCAGTAGTGAACCTGCTAATCTCATTTTGTCTGATGCTCAGAAGGAGATATTCGACGACTGGAGGAGACCTTACGAAAGTACTAGGGACCAAGACGAATCGCTTATGAACCCAGTTAAGGACATTGACTTGGTGCAAGACATCACCACAGACTGTTCTGTTGTGGCCAGTTTGTGTGCCGGAACTGCACGAGAGATCAAAGGCCATGATACGGTATGGTATACCTGAATAGCTACCGAGTATTCTACTGATTATTGTCAAAAGTTATTTGCTTCGGTCATACACCCTTTTGACTCCTCTACCCTACGGCCCAGGGTTTCTAAGAGCGGGAAATATATCTTTCGCTTACACTTCAATGGTTGCTTTCGACAAGTCACAATTGATGATCGGCTTCCTGCTTCAAAGACCACACGTAGTCTTCACGTTATTGACCGGAACAATACTCAACTGCTTTGGCCAGCGCTGGTCGAGAAAGCCTACCTCAAAGTTCGAGGTGGCTATGATTTCCCAGGCTCGAATTCAGGAACTGATCTTTGGGTTATTACGGGATGGATTCCAGAACAGGTCTTTCTTCAGAGGTAAGTTATGAAATGGCCAAGTAACGATAGATATTGACAACTTTCCCCAGCGATGATGTCCAACCGGAATACCTGTGGAATCGAGTCAATAAATCCTTTGGTTATGGAGACGTTATGCTCACCTTGGGGACAGGCAGGCTATCTCACAAAGAAGAAAAAGAGCTTGGTCTAGCAGGAGAGCATGACTACGCAATCCTAGACATGAAAGAGGTCGGTTCGCAGCGACTACTACTAGTCAAAAACCCCTGGTGCGACGGCATGTCATGGAAAGGATCTCAACCCACCCTCTCAGACCTAGCAGAAACATGGACTAGCGACCTCCGCTCCGCCCTCCCCACAAAATCCCCCACCTCCCCCGGAACATTCTGGATGAGTTTCGAAGACGTGGTCCAACACTTTGAATCCCTTTACCTAAACTGGAACCCAGGACTCTTCCTCCACCGCCAAGATCACCACTTCACTTGGACCATCCCATCCATCAAAAGTCCCGGCTCCTTCACCCACAACCCACAATATGCCTTACGATCTGCAAAACAAGGAATAGTATGGGTCCTCCTTAGTCGGCATTTCGCAACCCAGGAACACGACATCGTGAAATATAAACCCAATACAGCATCATCAGCCTCTTCCGCACTCGGATTCATATCCCTCTACATATTCTCCTCCACCTCCGGCCCAGCCCGCCGCGTCTACCTATCCGATAATGCCCTCTACCGCGGTGCATTCGTCGACTCTCCACAAACGCTCGCTCGTCTCGATCTCTCACCATCAGAGTCATACACCATAGTCGTAGCTCAACAAGGCCTCCCATTACCAAAATACTCATTCACGCTCTCCTTCTTCTCCCGTACCCAAATCGAAGTCGAGAACGCTGAAGACCGCTTACCTTATTGCATCACTCATGAAGGGGCATGGACAGTAAGAACAGCGGGAGGGAATGCTAGTTCTCCTACTTATCCTACGAATCCGCAATTCTCGATTAATGTGCCTTCTTTGACGGATATTACGTTGATATTAGAAACAGACCAACCTGAACTTGCCGTCCATGTAAAAATGGTTTGGGCGGATGGAGAACGAGTTACAGCCGTAACATCGAAAGATATTGTAGGGGGATCAGGAGATTATAGGAGGGGTTGCGCTATGGCTGAGATTCGGAATGTTGCGGCGGGAAGTTATACCATTGTATGCTCCACTTTCGAAGCTGGGCAGGCTGGGAACTTCACGTTGAGAGTTGGGTCTATGGTTCCTTGTATCGTCAAACCCGTATTATCCGAAACAGCTGGTCGACTGAATCTTCAGCTCCCACCCCTCCGATTCCAAGACGGAATCAACAGGATGTTAGCGCCGCTCACCACCCCTCGATTGACCAGACTTCGAATCGTAGCTCGAGCCGGAAACGCTGGAAGGTTTGTACAATCCTCAAAATCAAGACCGTCGCTTAGGCTAGCGATGGAAAAGGGACAAGGTCCGAACAAAACGACGATGAATGTTTCGAATGATGGGGAGTTCAGCGATTCGCCGATGGGGATTAGGACTAAAGATTTGGATTTGAGTCCGGAGACGAGTCAACCTGGCGGTTTGTGGATTGTGGTTGAGAGGTTGGGTGGGAGTAGTGGGGGTGATGAGGTTGTGGTGGAGGTTTTGAGTGATAGTCCTGTTCAAGTTGGTCTTTGGGGGGTTGGAGATGGTTGAGTTAAGAGATTGTAGCTAGCGGTTGGTTACAATCCGTTGGATGAACATAGATAGCATAGCAGTTTTCAAGAATGGATAATGAAAAGTAAAGCACAGCACGGCGAGAAGATCACTTCGTAGCACTTTTTTCAAGACAGACAAGAGAAGACGGTGCCACAAAGCAAAAGGATCAGTTGTCATGATCAAGCAAAAAAAAGGTTATCAACATGAATCCTAGCAAAAATAGTAATCTCCCACAGTCCAGTCAACGACAGTGCGTGTTGATCTTGCACATAGCCCTATGAATTTCCCCAAACCACCCGCCTAATCGCTAGCGAAAGCACCCGTCCTCTTAATTTGGTATAAGGTTAACCACGCCACTTGCACCGTTATGCTCCAAAAACTCCAATGATCATAGACTCGTGATGTGCCACCTCCCTAAGATGAAGCCGAAGCTTAAGCCTAACTCGTATAACGCCGTTTGGAAGCAAATCAAGCAATCGGTCAACCGATCAATCGATCGATCCCAGAAGAAAAAACCTGGCTTGGGCCACCCCCATAAAATTTTCTGGAAGAATGTTTCGACTCAGTCGAAATGCGGATCTGTTGCCGCTGTTTCGGTTTGTAGTATTGTGTTGAACGCTTTGCTTGAAGCTTTCGAGGACTGATTTTAGTTCAGTACAGTGCAAGGCTACGAGGTGCCACCACGCCGCCGTCTGCCTCTGCTTGGACCTTCTGGTCTCTGTGAGAGCACTTCTCGGAGCTGCGGATCGTCTTTATCCTTATCCACGTGATGCACTCTAACATGTCTGTTTCATGAGTCAGTATTGTGTTGTTGACATTGACCCACTTCCAGCCGGACTTTGTCATACCTTTGAAGATTGTCCGGTCTTGGGTATTTGTGTTCTCGATCTGGGCAGAACGGGCAAACATAACCAGGCGAATCATGTACTAATCCATGCCTAATCATTTCGTTCTTCCTCTTGAAGCCTTTGCCACCTTCACTTCGTGGACAGCCCTTAACGCTACAATAGTGCGGTCGGTTCGACGAATGTACGTTGGCGTGAGAATTCAAAAGGTACTATTTATGTCAGATTCTCATTACGGACATTAGAAGCTGCTTTCTTTAAACTCACCTGAGTCTGAAATGGTTGCGCAGTGCAACCAGGATATGTGCACTGGAAACCACCAATTTGTGGATTTGTCATGTTATCAATGCTCATACGGTCGATACCCATGGTGGCAGGCGTTGATCCAGACTGATCAGTGCTGGGTGTTTCAGTATTGCTACTGCTATAGTCGGCCGGACTAGGATATTGATGTCCATCGGTCTGGGACGGCCTCCGATGGCTATTCGCAAAAGAGTAGAAATGTCCTCTGCCCGGCGATGGTAATTCTCTCCGGAAAGTATCATTTGGTGATTTCGGTGGTGATCCATGACCTGGCACAGCTGAGAACCGTGGCGGCGGCCTTCCAGGAGGAGATTGTGAAAAGCCGGAGTCGCTAGCAGAAGGAGGCTCTGGAAGGTGGCTGAGGTCTCCGAGCTGGTCAGATATCGATGGCAAAGTGATTTGTTGACCAGACCCGTTTCCATTCGTGAGACCAGACTGTGGTAAAGCATGAAGAATCGGAGGCAATTCTCCAGCACCCCCAGAAGGAGATGTCGGCATCTCACGCTTGATCGCAACGTCTGGGGAGCGCGCGCCTTGTCCATCCGCGTATAAAGTTGTAATAGACGGTATCGTTAATTTCACGCCCTCCATTTGCTCTGGCTCAGATTGCGGTGGCAGCATTCTTGGTAACGATCCCTCCGCTGGTGCAGATTTTGCTGGTTCCTCTGGAGTGGCATGCGCCGTCTGACTTGTTGCCGCCATTGCACGAGCAGCGAGTGCTTCCAAGTCGAAGCCGTTCTCCTCCACGGGAGCTTGATTCGACTCTGTCGGAGGTGTCGCAGCCTTCTCTGGTATCGCTGCTGTCGCGAGTAGCTGTTTCTCTGCCGCGACATCATCATCTGTCGTCGCATCCTTGTCGGCCATGTCCTCATCCTCGGTCACAACCTCGTCTTTCTCCTCGACCGTAACTGCGACCCCTCCCTTCGCAGGCTCTTCTACCTCATTATCAAACGCCAGCGGCTGTTGTCCCGCGTCGCGCGCGATATCAGAATGTTTTCCTCCAGCCATGAATGACACCAAAACCGCATCGCCCTGACTCGGGTGGTATTTTGGTCGAGAAGGACCTTTGCGACTTGGCGAACCAGGACTGGATTCGGGACTGTCTGAAGGGATTGGCACAGTGGGCGGCGGACTCGGCGAGGGTTCGTAGCTGACTTTCATCGGTTTGAGTAGAGGAGATCTCTGCCCAACATCATCAGGATCGTATATGTCGTCGGTGCGAGAATGATTGTCGACGGATGTCATCTCTCAAATCGCCATCTGAAGCGCGCCAAATGGGAATTGGACTGCGGACGGTGACTACGGCGGGTAATCACAGCATAATCAGCCAGACGAACGGCAAGCTTGCAGATGGACGGGTACGGATGGAATCCTTGGGAGGAGGGAGGTAGGGGGAGGAGAGCTCGTCGAGGACCAGGACAAAAAGCGGAGAGGGGAGACGGGGTATCAAGGTTGGGTCTGGGTCTGGGCCTAGAGAGCGAGGCTCGTAAGTGATAAACTCTAGGCGAGCGCAGGAAATTGGGTCGAGTTGGGGTACGCAGCGCTGGGAGTGAGGCGTGTGTCTATTGAGATATTCAGAGGCTAGCGGGGATGGCAGTGCGACGGGGGGGGCAGAACAACGGCGGGGAGCAGCAAGCTTGGGACGACAAAGAAGGGTGCCGAGGGCGCGAATCAATAAGGACAACGGATGCGGTGAGGATCTAGTAGAATGGAAGAGGTGAGTGCAGAAGCAGAAGAGGACGGGGACTCGGGCGATGAGGAGCGAAAGGATAAAGGATGGGAAAGGATAGGAAACGAAAGAGACACGGGAGGCAGCGTCCCAGAGGCGCAAAAAAATGTTATGGGTCTGCGAACGACTCGACGAAGGTCGGTGGCAGCGATCGCTTCAACGTGGGGATGGCACACTCAAACACAGCCTCAATCCCAGGGTCTACGGAGTAGTGCCGTGTCAAAAGATTGCGGATACGCCATCACGGTGCGCACTTCTCCCCACCGACGACGCATATCAAAAATCGCACGGGAGGCGACGCCGTAGCATAATTGACTCTAGTTGTGGCTTCCATGTCGACGGCGAGGGCGAGCCATGGAGCCATGGAGCCATGAAGCCATGCTCAAAAATGCGGCGAAGACCATCTCGTCTCTGCAGGCCACACCAAACAAGACTGACTGGACTAACCTTACTGCCACGAGAAAGCACGTTGGGTATGGAAAACGCCGCACCAAGATGCAACCGTGGTTTTCTACTGGATCGTGTCCTCATTTCGCCTCATCCCATGCCATCCCCGAGCCATGCTTCCATCCCTCGATGTCCCCCCGTCTGGTGGGGAGACTTGGACACGGAGCTTCACTCTGCGCTCCAAGGCCATTTTCGACGTCGGAGCCTGAGCCTCCAACTGCATTCCAAGGTTGCTAGTGAAGGCTAAATGACTGCGTGCTGCTGCACCTCCAGATATTCCCCTCCTCTCCTCGAGAATTGGGAGATCACGAGTTCTATCCAGGTCCAATCGAACGACGCTGCAAGAAAGCAGAGGATGCGCTTGATGGCCACGTCTACATTTATTTCTGGATTCTCTTCTCCTGTGACTCGCCGACGCGCAGAGTCAACGTAAGAGGGACTTCTATGTATATCTACCCATCGTGTTTGGACTTCCTGGCGACCTTTCGTCAGCACCACATCGAAGACTCACGACTCAGAGCGCATGCCAGTGATAGTATCGCGCGGTAAGGGACTGTACTAAGCAGCAGTATTTCATGCGCAAAGATACTCGTTGAGCGCCATTCCCTCTTCACCTGCTGCTCCTGGCCTGGGGCCTGCACTTTCCATCTGCAGCATCACGGATTCAGAGCCTGAGCCGTTTGGACAAAGTTCACAGGCCAGTCAGATGCGGCTAGCAAGTCGCCGCAATCAACCTGAGCCTCATCATTTGTGGACACGCGAGACACCACCTCGACACCACAACGCCGCTGACCAACGACCGACGGCCGGCGAGAGGTGTGGGAGGAACATGGCCACACGCCCTGCTCTACGGTCGCATCGTCTGACCCGAATGCACCGCAGAGGTTTTACAGGACGAGAGCGACGTGACCAGCCGCAGCGAGGGCGACATCCCAGAAGATTTGACTTTTCTTCCATCTGCCACATCTGCCGCGACTGACATATCGAAGGGTGCGCTAAGCTGCTGAGTACCGAGGGCTGAACGATGAGAGATGAGCTCCCCGAGGATGGCCGTGGACGCTTACTGGCAGTGGCAAGAGCGCAGACTTGAAGTGGAATCATGGTATGCTTTGCGAGCAGGGCAAGTGAAGCAGCCAACGGGATAGCATGGAGAGGCGAGAAAGTTTGGAAGGGCACTGCTAGATTTCGCTCTCCCTTTGTGAGTGGTGGAGTGTGGGACAGCCTTGAGATCCTGCGAGTGTCCCGTTGGATCCTCGGGTAAAAGATCCAGTTATCCAATGCGGTCCAATACGGCGTGGTGCAACCTCACTTCTCAGGCCTGAAGTGTCTATGCACGTGCGGCCGGAGCACGTCCCACATCCCTCGATCGCCGACTTCACTTCCCCAGTCTCACTCACCTTTTGCTTTTCAGCGCATCAGCAACGTCTTTCCCTGTCAGTTCCCTCTCAGCTGAATGGGCTGCTTATCTCAAGTCCATTATCAGTTTTGCGAGCTTCATTTCTGGCATTTTCATTCGTGGAGAACTTTCTCAAGATTTCGGACATTGAGTCTGAGACATTGTAGTGCCTGCACATTTCAGCCGCAGCTTGCGTTACACGAGCTCAATTGGCAGTCGCAATACGTCCAAGCTCAAATGCAATGAGGGATTTCCGAGATCTGTTGATCAGAGACTTGGGTACTTCAGATACGTCTCACAGGCCATCAATATCAGAAAGGGGTAACTTTCTCTTGAATTGGAATACATGAGATTTATTTGCAATCTATGAAGAACACATTACTGAATCTATGTTGGCAGTAGCCTTTTTGACATTCACATACTCGCTCTATGTCCACCAGGCAGTTCTTGAAGAGTTTCTGGACCCTCAATCAAGTCTCCTTCATGTAGAGTAGTCTTACATAAGAGATTCCAAAGATACTTTTGAATAAGAGGGACTAGTAAGAGCGCCTTATATTGCTATATGGAGAAAGCAGACTTCTTGGAAGGAGCGCCAAGGCCCAACGGGATGTTGGGGGTCCAGCTCAACACCTTCCTTTCAATGATGTTCTGCCTTCTTCTCCAAAGCTTCCTCCCTTCTGTCACTCGTCTTTCACTATTCTCGGATTCAATCTCTGCCCTCCGCCCTCAACTCCGAATTGTTTCTTCCTCTCGCATACTACAATCAACCTCAACGTCACGCTTTCCTTCTCGGGTATGACCATCGCGAGTCCATATATGGCCCCGGCCCGACACATTTCAAAGGGGAGCTGAGTGAAAATGCTAAAGGAAGATTCATCGAGTACGTTCACTCCGAGCTACGCTTAATCATCGCTAATAATTGGCAGGCACAACAATGTGACAACTCGTCTTCCCTTCGCGGAATTGACAAGCAATGCAGCTGTTCCCACCGCAGCCGTCAAATGGCGTGCACCGAATCATTCATCGAGGAAGCTGAAGGATCTGTCATGAGACGTACTTGTGCATCGACACCTTCTGAAATAGCCAGTTCTAATCGAGAGGAGGGGCCCGGAAATGTTTCACAGAGTGCTGGTTCTCGTGCGATCAAGTATGGTAACGTCGGAGGAAAGGAACCCAAGAGACGGGCCTCTCCCGCGGTAGCAGAGGATAGATGATAGACGCAGCGATGGTGGAAGAGAGGAGAGAGACCGAGTATCAGACAAGAGGCGAGGAGAAGCTAAGAAAGACGGGGGTTTCAGGGGAGTCGCACAAGCGTTGTGATGAAGATAACGACCGCGAGGGTGAGAGTGCAAGCGAGGAAGGAGCAGGGCAGCAAGTAGCATGGGGCTCAAGAGGGAACAAGAACGGCAAAGAGAATTGTGAACAATGCAGGAGATACGGTCCGGTCTGCGAGTGCTACAGGATTGGAGCATCGACCTTAAAAAATCTCAGCTAGTAGTATAAGATGTCACATCCAATGAAAGCCACTCGCAAACTTAAAAGCGCAACCACACGTTCCCTCGGGGCATGAAAATCCCACCAGAAAAAGGGGGCAAACCGCAATAGAAAAGGTAGCGAAAATTGACACCAAAATCATGGTTTCTCGACTTCCGATTAGGGAAGTACAGAGATCATGAAGGTATTGTCAGTTTCCCCTCTGGATTAGGGAGGACTTTTACGATTTTACAAATTCGAACTTCTTGTTTTTTCCCCCCTTAAGTTGATTTAGGATTCTCTGAGTATTTCCTTTAGAATGTGTTTATCTAAATTTATATGAGACTTTGCAAGTCGGGGTTGGGGTGTGTCAGGAGGCCGATGGGAAGTTGATGACTCCTTGATGGGATGAAAGGGGTGACAGGTACTCCACTTGATAGCGGATCTTAAATCGAAACGTACTGAAATCGAGGGAAATTGAGATCAAACTCATTTAAAGAAAGCTTGTGCGTCCACTGTTCGGGATGAGAATGCCTGGACTGGCACCTTGTCTTAAAGTCCCTCGCTACTAGAGAAGTTGAAATCAGATCCCAGTCAAAACTTGGAAAAGTTTAAACCAAAACAGCCTTAAGGCAAGGAACAGGAACTTGCAGTATGAATAAATGTTGTTTTCTCTATAATTTCTCCACTCCTCGAGTCGTTCGATGACTTGGAAGAAAAGTCCTCGAATCTTGATCCGCTGAGGCCCATCATGTGTCAAAGGGCTTTTAGCGAGTCTTGTACGAGGAGAGATTTTGAGTGTCTGGGATTTGACTAGGCAGAAGAACAAAATCAGATGCTTAGATTCAAGATTTATAACATAATGCAGTCTTTGACCTGGGAACAACTTGTCTTACAAAAAGAAAACGGTGTTGCATGTTTGGACCCCAGTCCGACAGGAGTATCCTCGAATGTCCCTACTTTCTTTGGGCTTTGCCAAGACAGATATGAACAGTAAGAAAACCGAGTCTCGAGGTATCATAGTCATCAGAGTATTTTTAGGTCTACTTAGACCATTCAAATCTTGGCACACAGTACACAGAAACAACAAGATAGATGTGGACTTTGGCAAGAGAAACATTTATGGAGAACCCAACTTCCTAAAATAAACACTACTAATTGTCTGTCCCTTCCTCCCCCCATAGCTGAAACTCTTATACTTAATCGTATCCTTATACTCCAACTCCCCACCCTCAAACCAACCCCTCAATTCCTCCTCCGTCCAATTACAGCTCGTAACTAGAAATATCCCACCTGCCCTGATCAACGGCACAACTCTCTCCTTATACCCCTCGCATATCCTTTTCCCTTGCTCATCTTTCTCTTCAGAAAGACTGATAGCATCAAACGTCCCCTTATCAAGTATCACATCCCAACCTTTCTCATTCTTCCCCTCAAGTACTACTCTGGCAGGATCTTGGCTCATAAGATCCCACCACTTGAACTCCACCTCCCTCCCTCCATCAGCCGATGACGACTCACCGAAGCCCTTACTTTCTGCTATCCGTTTCGCAAACTCAACACTCCGTTCCGAATAATCGACTCCCAGCATCCTACCTCTCCATCCCTCTTCCTCACCATCTTCATCCCCTCTCAAACTAAATAAAAAATGTCCATTTCCCGTCCCTAGATCTAGGAACGAACAGTTTTCTCTCGTGATATCTGAGCCTAGGATATGGTTGTCGCAAATTTGTTCAGAGAGGAAGGAGAGGATTTTGTCTTCAGCTGAGGAGTCGTCGAACCAGACTGTTCCTTCGTCGGTGGGGTCGAGGGAGTGGTTTGTTATTTCGGTTGCGTAGAGATTATCCCAGCTGCGAAGATGAAAGCAGGTTAGAAGTGAGGACTTTGTATGCTGAGAGAGGAATAGGAGAAGGATAGAATGTTTGGGAGCTGGGACTCACTACTCTTTTGTGCCGAGCTTAGAGGGCTCGAGGTGAATGGGTTTAGGTGGGAGCTCGGCGGACATAATGATTGTCTGAGGTAATCGTGCCAAGGAGACTGTCATCTTGAGTTGCGTGACGCCGCCGTGATGCGAACACAAGCTTTGTTCACAGCTGGCAGGGAAGTTTGGAAGGAAGATCATCTCAAAATTGAGTTGACAATCACTGGCAGAATAAATTGCCCCGCACCAAAAGTGGGAGCGGTGACAAGTGATATTTCACGTGGGAGCAGCAACTCTGGGGTATTTTTTTGTCATTCACGTTATTGTACAGAAAGCTCGTAAAAGAAAGAGACTATGCTGGTATTCTGCCCTGTTCTAGAACAATAGACAGCTAAGCCTCCAAGTTCAGGCACAACCATAAGCCCAAAACAATGCATTTTCCCATCGAAAGTGCTCTTTATTATCTCATCTATGATGTATTCATTGGGTCGCCAGAAATCGAAGCAGCTGCAGTCGTAGCAAAGAAACGCACGTCAACGTCAGTATCCTGCTGCAGCTTCTCTAGATTCGGAGCAATTCTCTCTTCAATGAGCACTTGGCCCTTAGATGAAGGAGGAGCCGAATTGCCAGACTTCTCCAACGAGAAAATGGTTCCCTCGTCAGGAAGACGCTTGAGAACAGAGATTAACTCGCCGTACGACTTTGCAACGTTGAAACGGATGTTGGGGATTTCGTCAGCGACAAGCTTGTCCATCATGGGAAGGATAGACTTCGAGACCACATCCAGACTGACGACAGTTGCAAGGGTCTAAAAGAATTAGCATGGTTTTTAGAAAGATAGTTCAGAGACTTACTGTAATTGCAAAGCAGGTGGTCATTCTGTAAAGGTAGTTGGGATGAGCACCCATCGCCATAACCTTGGGAATGATGGCCTCGTTTGCCCACTCAACACCAAAGACTTCTGTGAGCTTCTTGAGGTTGTGTGTTGCCGCCTCACGAATAGAGAAGACGGTATCGCCCAACCAACCCATGCAGAGTGCTGCAAGCTTCTCGTCAAAGAACTTGACACCCAGTTGACTCGCCAGGAGAGGGATGTATTCAATGATGGCTAGTCGGACTCTCCATTGCTTGTCTTCTGCGAGCTGAACGATGGCGGGGAGGAGGGATTGTGAAAGGAGTTCGATGCCGATAACTGGTATTGTCAGCTGATTGAACCGAGACATCTTCAGAGTCAACAAACCTTGATTAACGAGCTCGAGCTTTGAGATGATGTGCAAGCGGACATCAGGGAACTCATCCTTCAGCATTTGAAGGAACATGGGAAGGAGATGGTCGATAGTTCTACCATATTCGTCAGTGAAGCTCGTGTGAAAATAAGAGGTACATACTCTTGCTTGCCAAGGATCGGAGCGAGGCCACTGATTTGAGTTCCAAGCGCAGCACGGACGTGTTGAGATGTATCAGACACAAGGTCCTCAACTGTCGTCATGATGTCGTTTAGAAGTGTTGTTCTGTCAACCAACTTGCAGAAACCTGAAACTCTGTTAGCATGATTGGGCGACATGATCGAATAAGAAACATACCAGGAATTTGCCCAGCAATTGCTGTCCGAACTTCGGCCTCGCTGTCTTTGAGGAGCTTGACAAAAGCAGGTACGAGATCCCTTGTGACAACTTCATCGTCGACTGCTTTTGCGATCTTTTCGAATCTGTCGGCCACCATATATCGAACCCTCCAACTTTTGTCTTCTATCAAACTCCTCAACGCCGTAAGAAGGACCCCATGACTCGACTGTTGCTCTTTGGGAACAACCTCCGCAATCGCAATCAATATTTCAACTGTCAATAACCGAACGCTGTCTTGATCATCGCTAGCAAGGTGCTGGAAAAGGGGTATCATTTCTTCGACAACGATCGTAGCTGGCATTTCCTTCACAAACTTCGCAAGATTATTCGCAGACTGTCTTCGGACCATCGGGGTTTCGTCATGTACGAGAAGACCAAACTGTTGTCTGAGCTGCTCTTGCATTGGTGGCGAGGCTTTCTTGTATGGTACTTGGTAGAGGCCAGTTGCGGATACTTTCGAGGTGAACCAGTCGGCTTTCGAGAGTCGAATCGTGAGAGGGATGAAGTATTCTTCGACCTGCTGAGATGACAGCTCTTCGCAGATCTTATTTAGAGATTCCACAGCCTAGAGTGCATCAGTTATTGTGCAGGAGACTGGTTTCTGTGGTCATCTCACTTTCTCTCGTACCAAGGGCTCTTCAATAGCAGCGAGGTTCTCGAGAGGCGACAGCAGGACGTGACCCCATTCTGGTCCACCAACGTATTCGACGAAGTTGCCCAATTCTTCACTCAGGGCCGTAAGGACCTCATCTTCGTCTTCAACGGATTCTGTACATTCTTCAGCGCCTTGTCACAAATGGTATGCATACCGTAGACGTACCATCTAAGAATGGAATCAGTTCGTCTCTAGTGCGCTCAGCTCCCAGCGCGAGAGCAATCGTTGAGAGACGGTGTATGGCGTTTAATCGTAAGAGAACATCATCGTGCTATGTTGACGGTGAGTAGATGCGCAGGCAAGAGCTATGCTAGATGTTGTTGATGTGCCCAAATACCTTTAATTCATCAATGAGCACCGCTATGGGGTAGAGCTCGTCCGTCTTGTCTTGACCGTCAGACATTGTGAATGATTCCAAAGGAGAGTTGGTGATGTATGTGAATTCGTAAGAAGGTCAGATCTGCCAGCCTTGGACCTGTTTACTCGTGGGTGTATGCAGCAAAGTTGATCGCGTGTTGGCACGCCTAGCCTCGATCGACTTTTGCGAGGGAATCAAAGACTGTTATTCGCGGTAGGAGAAAACTTCTTTAGATATCTGCAGTTGCGAGTATTAGCAAAGATAGGCAAGGCGCGCTTAGAAGGAGCTTGATATTGTTGGAGATGTGGTGGGGGACCGAGTTGAATTATGACGGAGCTATTTCAGGAGGTGCCTTGGCCACAAGGACGCCGCAACCTCAATTGGACGTACCTGAACGGGAAAGATATTCGAGAGAAAGGAGCAGGAGGCGCTGAAAGTATGTGGCGAAGTTGGCAGACCGTATGTTGGAGAGTCCAGAATGCTCTCCAGACCGGCGGTGCGCTGTGAACCAAATTGTTGGTAACCTCAGGCGCCAACTTTTCCAAGGTTCGTAGACAGCCTTGCAGCGGGACGCACGATTTTGAGATGGTCTTCGAGTTTGACTTTGAAGTTTTATGCACCTTGAATTCCTGTTATTTTTGTGATAGAAACTATCCGACTGTGATATTCTCGATCGAGTAGGACTAAAGTGACACTTCGGCGCCCGATTTTCTCTCCTTCGAAGCTTCAGTCACTTCGGTGCCAGTGACTCGCAATTTATTTTTCGGAACAGCTTCTTTGGAGTCATAGCCTGCGACAACCCCACGGCCCCGACTCTTAACTACACCTCGAGAGCCCACGAATATTCTGAACCACTGCAATACAGGTGGTAGAGCCATCTGCTGCAAAAATGCCTACCATCAGCGTTGACAAGGCTGAACTCTACAAAACTCTGGGCCAAGAGTAAGCCACGATATTCACTGTACCAGAAAGCGATTGACAATTTGTATAGGTACACGACTGAAGAATTCGAGGAATTATGTTTCGAATTTGGGATAGAGCTCGACGAAGATACCACAAACCAGGAGCGACCCATTGTCAATGGGAAACAAGAAGCCCCGCAGCTCAAAATCGAAATACCTGCGAACCGATATGACATGCTCTGCTTCGAGGGCATAGCTCTTATGCTCAACATCTTCCGAGGAAAGACCCCATTCCCGAATTACAGGCTGGTCGAGCCAAAAGGAGGGAAGATGCAGACAGTCACGGTCACGAAAGACACCCTGAAGGTTCGCCCATACGTTGCTGGGGCCATTCTCCGCAATATCAAGTTCACGCAAGCTTCATACGACTCCTTCATCTCTCTCCAAGACAAGCTCCACCAAAACCTCGCCAGGCAAAGAACTTTGGTGGCTATTGGTACCCATGATTTGGACACAATCAAGGGACCATTCACATACGAAGCTTTACCGCCAAAAGACATCAAGTTTGCGCCATTGAACCAAACCAAAGAAATGGATGCCGAGGAATTGATGCAATTCTACGAGAATGACAAGCACCTTGGAAAGTACCTTCACATCATTCGAGACAAGCCCGTTTATCCCGTCATCTACGACTCTCAGCGTATTGTTTGCTCCATGCCACCAATTATCAACGGCAACCACTCTAAGATATCAGTCAATACCACCAATATCTTCATTGAGATGACAGGCACAGACCGTACCAAGCTCGAGGTTGTGAACCACATCATGGTCACTATGTTCTCTCAGTACTGCGCTGAGCCTTTCACAATCGAGCCTGTTAAGATCGTCTCTGAGCACAATGGGGAGAGTAGGATAACACCTAATCTTGACCCTCGAGAGGCCACAGCAGAAGTCGACTACATCAACAATTGCTGTGGATTGGAGGAATCGCCCGAGCAAATTTGCAAACTGCTTGCCAAAATGTGCTACGCTGCCAAGCCATCCACAAAGGACAAGAACATCATCGACGTCTCAATACCTGTAACTCGAGCCGATGTTCTTCACCAATGCGATATCATGGAAGATGTTGCCATTGGCTACGGATTCAACAACCTCCCAAGAACGTCACCCAACAAGGCCTCGACAATCGCCCAACCCCTGATGATCAACAAGCTCGGCGATATCGTGCGCATGGAAGCAGCGATGGCTGGCTGGAGTGAAGTCATGCCTCTCATCCTTTGCTCACACGACGAGAACTTCGCCTGGCTGAACCGAAAAGACGACGGCAAGACGGCTGTCAAGCTTGCGAATCCCAAGACGGCTGAATACCAAGTCGTGCGCACATCCTTACTGCCAGGTCTCCTGAAGACTATCCGAGAGAACAAGAAGCACAGTGTACCAATCAAGCTCTTCGAGGTCTCAGATGTTGCTTTCAAGGACATATCACTCGAAAGAAAGAGCAGAAATGAGAGGCATTTCGCAGCTGCTTGGTACGGCAAGACTAGCGGTTTCGAGATCGTTCACGGCTTGCTGGATCGTGTTCTCTTGATGCTCAAGACTGCTTTCTTGACTCATGAAGAGGGTCTTGAGGGCAAGAAGCTGGATTATGAGGTCAAGGAGGACCCATCAAAGCCGGATGGATACTGGATCGAGGAAATTGATGAGCCTACTTTCTTCGCTGGCCATGCTGCTGCTATCTACTTGCGACTTGATGGAAAACAAGCTCGTATTGGCGAGTTCGGAATCTTGCATCCTACTGTTCTTGACAAGTTCGAGTTGAGGTATGTATTGACCCTAACCTGGACAATTACGAATGCTAACTTCAACCAGATATCCTGTCAGCACATTAGAGATCAATCTCGAGGTCTTCTTATGATCACGTCACTAGATATTCGGTCATCACATCATAGATCAATCTTCAGCTCGTGTCAAGGTCATGTCGCTATGGGATAAAACTGGCGTACTGGCGCTCATCAAAAGCATTTAGATTGCATGAATGATGGGCTAACTACGACATGAGACATGATTCTCATAACCTCATCGGGCACCCATTTCTCCGTGACGCCTAACTCCTGCAATGCGTGTATGCCAAATATGGCCGCCCTATTCCTTGACGCCTGTCTCAATGACTATTCACAGTAAATTTACTGCATCTCTACCTCCATCGGCTGTTTCTCCTTTCCATTTGATGGACTCTTACTCCCGCCTTGTCCACCCATACTATTCAATATACCCAAGCTTACTATTCCTTCACGCAGACTAGCTAACTTCCCTTGATTTCCGTTCGGTGGTGGCTGGCGTATGCTGGAAGCAGGAATGACTCTATCTGCAGTCTCAACTCCAGTAAGAACCCCATGACCGACCCCTACACTATCCTCTCGAGGACCAAGATATCGCTCCGTAGCCGCATTCGTAGGACCATTCAGCTCGGCATCTGTTCGATTGAAGATCTCAGGCCACCATCTAGTCTGGTCTAGCTTCGGGAATAGAAGTCGTTCTTTGCCTCTGACGTGATCTTCAATCTCCCCTCCATCGTAGTCCTTATTTGTGAATCCTGCTCGCTGAGCTAAGAAGTAACTCCAGACGCTGGTTGTTCGTTCATGGACTCGGGCATCTAGACGTGACTTTTCGTTGTTGTAGAGGAAGGTGCCGTATTGACAGGAGTAGAGGTGGTAGAGCATTCTTCGTAAGAAGCGCTCGTTGAACTCGAAGCGAGTTGGGTATTGGTGTAGGAGCTGATAGGTGCAATCTAGGAATTGGTGGAAGACTGGACTTGTCTCTTTTGGCTTCGTGGCCTCCTTATTGGCGAGTGTCTCTTTAGTTCCAGAGCTTCTCTTAGCCTTAGGTGGCTCGTCGATTGATAGCATCTCGCCGTCTGAATCTGTCACGGTATCCTGACTTGCGTTGCTCTTGTTGAAGAATCTCTTGGCGCTCAATAACGCATTCTCAATTGCATCTCCTCGCCCTTCACCATTCCCTCCTGGTTGAATTGCGGAACCTGCAAGTGCATCATTCTCAGTCTTGAACCATTTATCACTGTTCAGAAAGCCCGAACGGTGCTGGAACATATGCCCGAATGCCAACCAGTCCTTCTCAACCAGGACAATGAATCCATCGATCGTTCTGTAGTAAGGGTCCAACATCAGTTGCGACAGAGCACTCAACTGACTCGTTCGATCCCAGCCGTCAGAACAGTGAATGAGGACATGAGAATGCTGGATCCCTACTTGTCTAGCAATCAAAGCAGCGCCATCCAGTAAGCCTCTGATGTGCTTAAGCCAGCCACTCTTAGCAAGCAGTTCTCGATTTGGTGGCAAGGTCGAGATGTCAGAATCCTTGATAGCTTCTATCACCTTAGCCAAAGAATCCCGCATCACATGGATATTATCGATGCCGAGATATGCTTTTGTGGCAAACTTGTAGTGATCCATGTTCTCCGAACCAAGCCCAACTGCCTGCATTGCTAATGCGTTCACAGTAGGTCGAGCATCTACAATGAGATTGTGTTGCTGAGCGCCATAGACATGCGGCTTGTCAGAGAGGACTTCAAGATTCGAGGACGAGATCATCTCGTCCTCAAGTCTTTCCGTGTCTGACAGGTCGCCCTCGGTAGGTAAACCCAGGTCGGCCAGACTGGAAGCTGGACTTTCTCGAGAGAGAGGTTGTGATGATGGTTCATCGTCCTCTACTTGAGCGGATGCAGAAAAGCATGCGCTGACAAGTTTCTCGTCTTGTATACTCCGGTTACCTCTCAGTCCAGCCAGAGGTTGTGAGCTCCGCGTAATAGAGCAGTTGTTGACCGGATGAAGGTATGTAAGAGCTGGAATCCGTACCCTCGAGCGATATCGACCAGCATAATTGATGGTATTGTCAGATATGGAAGAGGGAACCACCAGTAGCGCTGGGTACGTGGGCGAGAAGGCATAGTCCGTGTTGATCTTGGATATTCTCCATCCTCGATCAACTCCCTTCTCACTGATGCCTTGCCTCCTCCACTCTGCTTTCGCATCATATAGCTCCCAACCATTGATCGCCTTTTCAGGAGGAGGCGCATCGAATGAGAAAGCATACAGCTTTTCAACAGTCCCAAGTCTGCATGTTTGACACTTTGTAGTCTCGTAGACGTCCCTGGCTTGTCTATCATCCGTGAAGTTAAGGGTGAGGAATCTGAAATCGCGACAACGTATTCGAATAGCCGAGGAAAGCCCGGATGCTGGCGGAGTTGGCCTGAATGTACATTGTGATATTGAGGGATATGCGATGAAGGTTTCTTTAGTTTTCGGTTTGGGTTGGTGGTTCGAGGTATCTTGCGACGTGGGAGGAGTGAAAGCTTGAATCACGACCAGATGATGGCTCGTCAATACCAAGTTCGCCGTAGAGATCTTTCCATCCGCCAGGACTTGAACATCTTCAACCTTCGCGCCGTGTATCAATAAGTGTAATAAGAAAGCGCGGACGTTTGCTCACCCTTCTCAAGACTTGGATCTTGTTGGACATCCTGCCCCTCCGCTACTAAGGGTGCACTCTTAATTCAAGAACAGTAGGCTTGCTGATTCTCATGACATGCCAAAGATCTCAGACAGGTCCAAATGAGTATTCGGAAAGCCACCAGGCGTTATGCTCGTTGTGTACTGAGAATCTTTGCCTGGAATCCAAGTTGGACTTCGTCACTTGTTAGCTCCGAGCCGAGCAAGGTATTGAGATGCACAAGAACTGCTTTATAGTGTGGAAGAGGCCAAGGGGAGACTAATCATCATTTCATTCGTAGGGACCAATACAGACTCCAAGATAATACCTCACTGAACTAGAAGTCTACCATCTGGTTCCATCTCGAATTGTGCATGTACCTTTCCGTCGCTGAAGACAAGGCTATAGCACGTGATCAAAGCACGGACCAGGCTTGGAACCGTTTTCTTGATCTAACCTAAGCGACCCTAGACCCCACCAACGCACAAAGTCAAAGATATTCGCACCTCAAACTCGCGATTTCTTGTGCCGGCAACTACTCACCCAGCGACGACATTGAACCTCACACAGCGGGTTCAATCGACATCACAAATCCGATAACATGGCCTCCGGAGTCCCAGGAACCGCTATGTAAGTCCCCTGCCATTGCTACACCCTGCGCAGAATTCAACATGGAACAACAAAAACCCTTCCTCCCAAAAGATCGCACCGTGGGCGTTATACTGTGCTTGAGAAACCTGACTGACCTCTTTCCCCAGCTCCAAGAAGCGGAAGTTCGTCGCCGATGGTGTCTTCTATGCCGAGTTGAACGAGTTCTTCCAGCGCGAGCTGGCTGAGGAAGGATACTCTGGTGTCGAAGTCCGAGTTACCCCAACTGTCACCGATATTATCATCCGCGCCACCCACACACAAGAAGTTCTCGGCGAGCAAGGACGAAGAATCCGCGAACTCACCTCCCTCATCCAAAAGCGATTCAAGTTCCCAGAGAACTCCGTCTCCCTCTACGCCGCCAAGGTCCAAAACCGTGGTCTCTCCGCCGTCGCCCAGTGCGAATCCCTCAGATACAAGCTCCTCAACGGTCTTGCAGTTCGACGTGCATGCTATGGCGTCCTCCGATTCATCATGGAGAGCGGTGCTAAGGGTTGCGAGGTTGTCGTCTCCGGCAAGCTCCGTGCTGCTCGTGCCAAGTCTATGAAGTTCACCGATGGCTTCATGATTCACTCCGGTCAACCAGCCAAGGACTTCATCGATTCCGCCACTCGTCACGTTCTCTTGAGACAAGGCGTTCTGGGTATCAAGGTCAAGATCATGCGTGGATCGGACCCCGAAGGAAAGTCAGGTCCTCAAAAGACATTGCCTGACTCAGTCACTATCATTGAGCCAAAGGAGGAGCAAAGCGTGGTTCAACCAATGAGCCAGGATTACGGTGCGAAGGCTGCTGCTGCTGCGGCTGCGACTGAGGCACAACGTGCGGCGGAGACACAAGGAGAGGAGGCGCCAGCGGAGGAGCAATAGACAGGCGGTTCGGTCCTTGATGAATCTGTTAGGCGTGTTGGGTCATTTGCATACGGGCTTTCTCGGCATTGAGCTGCGAGCTTGTAATCCTAGCCGATAAATTAAAACGGCATTCACAAACATCCAACAATGAAGCAATGACAAGACTCTCCACATGTACTAATCTTGAATTTCTGACTCCTTGACCCTTTCCCCCAAAATGCTGGTTCGCGCCTGGCCTGCGCCGATATCATACACAAGATCTTTCTTATAGTACAATTAAACCCAACGCCTAAACCTCATGCAGTCGTACTATTGAAGAGACCCAAATGCAGACCATGCTGCAAACCATGATATCTTATGATTCGGCTGTCCCGAGTTCCCAGCCCAATGACCATATACAATGATTAATGCAAAAAATCGAAAACTGGAACGCCAAGGTCACCTTGATGATGACTTCCTGTTCTCACGCTCTATTGGTTCACTGAAGCTCCTCTTGTTCCCGTGGCCATTCCCATTCATTTTCCCATTAGGGGTCTTTGCACTCGGGGGTGGTGCGTCGTCGTCACTGTCTGTTGCGAGATCGGTAAGACCGAATCCGGCATTACTCTCTTCCTCGTCGTAGGCGTGGATGAGACCTTCTCTGTCTCCCCTGCCGAAGCCATTGCTACCCATGCTCATCCTATGTGGGTCCAAGCTTCTCCTGGCTTGCATGCTTCTTCTGGTTTGGATTCCTGAAATGGGATCTGTGGCGATCCCATCATGATTAGCTCCGTTGATCATTCTCCGTCCATCAGGATCTCCTCTGGAGATATTGAGAAGGTACACTCCGGTAAAGATGACCAAGAAACCGCTGAGCAGAGATAACGTGTTGACAGCATCTGAGGTGTTGAAGCCGCCATACAGGATGAAAGAAGCACACAACGTGGCGGTAGTAAATGTGACATAATATAGAGGATTGACACTTCGCAAAGTTAGCCAACGCAGGAGATAATTCAGACCCGGGACTTACATCGATGTCGGAAATTGGCTTAGAGCCTTGTTAAAATAGTTCATCTGGGTCAAGATACAAACCGCCGTCAAGATGATGAAGACGTAGGTCGAGGGGTGTGTAAATTGGTTGTTGCCGGCCAAAGTCAACTTCACGGCAATGCCGAATGCCTTGACAGACATGACAGAGACAGAGCCAACCGTCGAGCAGATGGAGAGGTAGATGAGAGGGTTCTTCTTCCCATATTTTGGCGCAACTCGGTAGATCATGACAATTGCAAAGACAGCCACGGCCATGCAGAAAATCAGGAAACCTAAAATAACAATTAGCGAGTATTCCCTGGGCTTTTCCGACCACAATACAAACCAGGCTGAATTGCGTAATGAAGAATCTCGTCGATTGTCTGGATTTCCTTGTCCGGAGGTGCGTGGAGAACAATAATGACCGAGCCTATGAGGCAAATCGCACATCCAAGCTTCCCCAATGTCCCCAGTTCCTCCTTCAAAAAGTATGACCCTAGAACCGCTCCTATCAGGACACTCAATGCCCCAAGTGGAGTTACCAGAATGGCCGGGGCAAAGGCGTATGCTGCGAAGTTTGCTACCTCTCCAACAATTACTTCCACTATGTTAGCAGGCAGTCTGCCCAGAGCCGTTAGGATACGTACATGCTACGATTCCTGCCCACCATATGGGACTTTTAAGGTATGTGAACCCATCTCCCTCGAATCCGTGTCTTTCTTCAGCGTCCATGAGCCCCTGCAGAGTATCAGCACCGGTCCAGACTTTCTGATTTTAAGATTCGGGTTCGGAGATTTGTGAGGCTTTTAGATGCGCCGTACCTTCTTTGTGATCACGAAACTCGTTCCTGTTGATTGAGTAAGATTTTGAATCCAGGAAGGACAACGGTGAGCACGAACCTATTGCCATCGTACTGGTTATGGCCAGTACCAGGCCGATGTCTATTTCACCCTGTTAGCCATTGTTCTCTTCAAATTCCAGCGACTCTGTGCGCCACAATCTCAACAGTAGACAGCATCAGCGTACATTTGTCTTCTAACATCTTTGCGCAGATGTCTAGCCGCCCCCCCTATCGAACCCAATGTGTGTATCTCGTGGAGCTCGCGCTCGCGATCGTCGTAATTCGACCAAGGCCCGAATACTGCAGATTTGCGCTGATGGGTGTCGTGGGGCACCCGCCCTGATGGCCTTATTTGCTCTTTATGCCGACACTCAGCGAAGAATTGGTGTTAATCGCAGTTCGAACAGGAGGGTCATAGGATGGTTTCAGGCCCCTGTACTGAGAGATATGAGATGTGCTATCGAAGCCGAGGCGCGGTTGTGTTCGAACAAAGGGATCGCGAATTGTTGATGGCAGACGTTGTCGAGGATCTGGCCAGTGTCACTTTGAGGCCACAACCACCTTTTGCGACGGTTGTGCGTGCGTGGGTGTTTGAACTGGTGGTACCTTTTGAGGCTCTGCTCGGTGATGTGAAACGCTGGAACTTTTGGAGTGATGGCCAGAAAATCACCTCTGACCTTGTCGTATCCGTAGTTATTTTTAGAGCCACTCCGCGCCTCCAGAGTAACCCCTTTCGATTATTCAGACGCGCACACTTGTGGGGCTTTCAGGAGAACATTTTCTACCGGCAAAATCAGGCTGGTCAAACTGTTGGTCACTAGGCAGTTAATTTTCACTAATACGAACATCTCACCACAGTAGCGTCATTTACAACAGATGTACAGCAGAGGGCTAGGCCAGGGGAAAGTTTTTCTGGCAGGCATACACCATGACACAGTAATCTTGAAAGCTTCAAAGTCCCATCCTCACATAGTATTTGAGAACGGCGCAATCACATAGACCATCAAAAGTCGAGAAAACTCTTGCAGTTACGAGTATCAGTTGTCTGTTATCCGCCATGCTCAAGCCCCATCTGTCAGTCGCTATTAATCCTACATGGCGGGCAGCAAACTCCGACATCCAACAGATGAAAAGCATCATCCACATCTGCCCTCACTGCAACACAAAGCAGGACCAGGCCCAGAGAGATGAGCCAAATAACTCCTCCGTGCCGTAGATTTTTAGAAACATTTCCTCCAGCCAGCCAGTTAAAATCTCATCCTTTTTGCCCACCTCAATATGCAGCAAGGTGAGAAAGAAAGAAAACAGACGCCGAGCTATGCTGAATCGCGAGATGGTAAATGCTGTGAGTTGTGAAAGGGGGCAGATCACGGGTATCATGTATATCGAAGGAAAAGGTTGGGAAAGGACGTTAGCAAGTACCTGTCAGACCTACCGTGGTTCATTTCCTTGTGGCAAGTTAGTTGTAGTCGTACATAAGTTGGTGATCGAAACGGAATCCGGTCAAAGGATCGAAAAGTATTCCAAGGGGCGGTATTCTAGAAGGGAGTTTCGACCAATCAAGGTTGATTGTTCGGTCATTTATCGATGAATGAGGCCGATCAGAGGATGCTCGGGATTGAGATAGAGAACCTGCAGGCTCACGATCGAGGACGTTTGGCATCTTCTCATTTGTTAGTTGAGTCTTCTTTTTACAACTCGAGATCCACACTCACCCTTGCTGGGAGTCGAAACAATAGACTCAACTTCTGCTATGGATCTTTTCCCATTCGCATTTGGTAGTTCTTTCGTTGCTGCAACAGCCCCAGGGCCAGGCGAAATGGGTATCTCCTCGTCCTCGTCATCCTCGTAATCGATCTCATCCTTTGGCTCCAGATTTGAGCCGTTGGTAGGTGTAGTAGCATTTTCAAGTTCCTTCAGCTCGTTGGAGATTTCTTCATCCAAATCATCTTGATACCCAATACCTTCGGCCCCAAGAGTGACGCTCGATTCAGTCGTGTCCGCGACACCAAGGCTGCTTGTCGTGGAGTGCTCATGCACGACATCCTTGCCATTGACTTCAACAAAGTCGGAGACTTCGTGAGAGGTGGTACCCTCGGCATATGCTGGTAAGCCTTGCGGTTTAACTTTCTCGTTGCCGAACTCCTCGAATGCTTGATATACATTCTCCTCGTTGACATCCTCATAGCCTTCGGCTCCTATCTCGGCGGCATGTTCACAGGTCACTTCATCGTTGTCAAAGCTCTCGTGACTATCAAACAAGCCGTTTTGGTCCTCATGACCGTTCAGATTGGCTTCACCCGTGTGCTCGACGAGCTCGTAGCTATCATTCTGATCTCCGTAGAATTCGGCGTTGTACTCGTCATATCCAGTCCCGTCTCCCTCGAAATATTCTTCGGGGTGACTGCTGTCGTTTGTATCTGTATATGTCTGGTCGAGGGATTGCTCAAGGAGCTTTTCCTTGGCTTGACGCGAGATAGAGCGACGCCGAAGCTCTTCCTCTTTCGCTTGGTATTCTGCGAGTATGAGAAGGGAACATTGAGAGCAAAAACAAGCCTTGGGGAAATAACATGGAGGAAAGAAATCGGTAGATGTACCAGTATCTGTCCTATTTTCATCAGTCACAACAGATGTGCGATGTTCCTCAATATTCTGCTCTGCTGGATGCTGAATTTCCCCGTCCGAATAGTCAATTAGATCGTCCTCTTCATTGTCCTCACTATTTGCAGCCTCCACCTCCGTGCTTGTTAGGGGATTTGTGGAGCCAGTACCCTGGGTGATCGGTTGTTGTGGTGAGCCACATTGTGACTCGAGCCTGGCATTAGCAACATCATCAGACTCGCGAGTATGCTCGGGTGCGGCAGTAGGGGCAGAGTCCTCGGCGGTAGGCTTGGGTTCAGGCTCGTCCTCTTCTAGTTGTTTCTCTTCCTGGTTATCCTCGTACTCTTCTTCATTCTCTTCTTCGTAGTTCTCTTTGTGCTCTTCTGTGAGATCTGTCTGGTGCTCTTCCTCATGGAATTCCACCGATTTTTCGGCGGTAGGTCTGCTGTCCTTATTCTCAGTTTCAATACCTTGCCCATCTCCGGCGTCCTGTACTGCTTCCCGGATCAAATTTGTCTCAATACCGTCGGTAACCTCGTCCTTCTCTTCGACATCATCAAGACTTTCACTATTCTGGTCCCAGACAACTAACTCGGACAAACCTTTACCCTGAGAAGCACCTTTGTGAAGGTTCAGGAATCTCAAGCGGAAATTTGCCCTAGTACTAAGGATAAGGTAGAGGGGTCTCGCGGAGTCAACACCGTCATTTCGCAGAAGTGACTCGTACAAGTTCAAAATCTTTGCCAAGGTTATATCTTGAATGCATGATGAAGCCTGTTTGCAATATGTTAGTGCCGACTTATAGCTATTGACTTGAGGCCAACTGACCTCTTCTGTTTCAAGACCAAGATCTTCAACGGATAAACACATTTCATCCTCTTCAGCAAGGTCATCATGTATGATCTCACGGATGGCCTTGAAAAGGTCACTGAGTGGTTTCTCCATGATGGTGATGTCTGATAGAAAGAATGAATCCGGATCGTCCGATTCAGCGGTTGAGAACAACGCGTACTCCACGGATTGATATGCAACCTTCATAGCATAAGCATTCGAGAGGTTATAGATGCGATCAACTGAGCTAGGCTCATGGGGCTTGGCGAAATCTTCATGGAGGCTGTTTTGATCAGGATCTGGGACTGTATTATTAGATTCTTGAAGGAGGGACGAAGTATCAAGCCCTGAGATCGAAGTGGGAGGACTTCTGGGCTCTGCCGGACCAACTGCTGGAGTACGGTTATGTGGCGTTGAATCTTGCGACTCATGGTGCGACTCCTCCTTTCCAACCCTTTCGATTTCCTGAAAAGCGGACTCATGGTGCGATTCCCCTTTTCCTACGCCTTCGACTTCTTGAAAAGTTGACTCATCTGTGGGCAGATTATCTTCGTGGGGAACCACGTCCTCAGAAGCCGTTGCAATATCTTCTTGGTGAGATGCGTTCTTGGAATCCTGTAAAGGGTCATCGACGGTTGCGTCAGGTACCTGTTCGTCTTGTTGGTTGAAAAACAGGCCTATATCATGCTCCTCACTATAAGCCACAGTGTTTCCGTCATCGTCGTTCATCGTCGAGAAGGGGTCAGCCATATCTATTAGCGTCGCTTCGGTCTCTATGATCTGTTCCGCTTCATCGTGAATTAAATCTGCATCGTCCATTTGGTACGATGCATTGTCGTCGTCTACCATCAAGTCGTCGTGATGCATTTCCGGGGATGGTTGTAGAGGAAAATCGTTGTCATAATCAGCATCTTGAAGTATGTCGTCCTCATCTGCGTGGCCGTTTGTGAAATCGATATCAATATCTATATCGTCTCCAACGTTATGGCCATGCTCAGAGGATATCTCCATACTGTCGTCTGCCATGGCGAACTGATATGTGCCGCTTTCGGTCGAAGCCAGCATATGCGCTCTTGAAATGGCGAGATATCTGGCTCTTTTGGAGGTCGGAAGATTTGAAGTAGAAGTTGGACCCTTATAGAGCCGCGCTCGAAGATCGAAGAGGTGTGAATAACTTTGGGATGATATAGTGAATGGGCTGGTGGCTAGGTGCCAGTCAACTTCGCTTTCTAGGCTGAAAAACTGAGCCGCAAGGGGGAACAAAGTAGTCCAAGAACAAAGGTTGGTGTTTGACTTCGTGCAGCGACACGTTCGATGAAGAGCATCGCAACACCACTTTGAAGGCGCGCTTGAAATGGAGGATTTTCTCAGATGTAGAGTCTGTCGCGTCGTGGTTGGAAATATCCTTAAATGTTCGTGCCATGTTCAGCGATCGAGTTCATTTTCAAAGCTCCTCATAGCGTCGGTGATTGTCGCACTAGTGCGACCGCTTCAATGATCTTCACGTGACCCACCACATTCAGTTGGAGACAGGTATCGTGAAGTTGGAGCTCGACGTCGAAGTTCCCCACCACGCTGTCCTTTCAACCACCCTTCAAACAGTCGCAAACATGGTACGTTAATTACTTGGGGTAATTGGCATTCAAAATCTCTAACAAAATCTCCAGGTTGTCCTCGCAGCTTCGATATGTACGCGGGGCGGAAAAGCTGTCCTCTCAAGGCAGTTTCGAGAGATGCAGCGCTCCAGAATCGAAGCCCTTCTTGCATCTTTCCCAAAGCTAGCAGACAGTGGAACCCAACATACGACTGTCGAGCAAGACAATGTCCGATTCGTGTACCAGCCACTTGACGAACTCTACATGGTCCTCATCACCAATCGCCAGTCCAACATCCTTCAAGACATTGACTCTCTACACCTCTTCGCACAAGTCGTCACAAGCACATGCAAGACTCTGGACGAGAGAGAAATATTGAAGAATGCATATGAACTCCTCAGCGCATTCGATGAGCTCGTCACTCTGGGATATAGGGAGAATCTGACCATCAGTCAAATCAAGACATTCTTGGAAATGGAGAGTCATGAGGAGAGAATTCAAGAAATCATATCAAGGGTATGTGGACTCATATGTCAAGTCCTGCAAGCTAAGAATTGCAGAACAAAGAATTGGAAGCCACAGAAGAGCGGAAACGAAAGGCCAAGCAGTTGGAGATGCAGCGCAAGGAGGTTTCAAGGAGTGGCCGAAATGCTATACCTCGAACGCCTGTCTATCCTACATATACCCCACCAGCTCGAAACACCGTGGCAGATACCTACGATTCCTACGAGGCCGAAAAGAACAAATCATATAAGTATGGTGGTCCAAGATATTCGCATGTGTTTTTACTGACTTCTTCTAAAGGGCTGCCGCACCAAAAGGCAAGGGAATGCAATTGGGCAAGAAATCCAAGACTACCGACATGTTTGAACGTGTGAGGGGCGACTTGGGCGCAGAAGCAGAAGAAACTACATCTTCACCATTAGTTCCGAATCACCCAGCTGCTTCCGCCGACCATACCCATGCACAGCCATCTCCAGTCACATCTTCACTAGACCGAGACGCGATCCACGTCACGATTGCGGAGACTATAAATGCAAAGCTGTCTAGGGAAGGTTCTGTCAATTCAATAGAAGTCAAGGGGGATCTGCAATTGAGGATATCCGACCCAACATTGACCAAGGTGAAGTTGGATTTGGTGGCCAATGCTAGCCATGGAGTACAATTCCGGACGCATCCGAACGTTGACAAGGGAGTCTTCAATAACTCGAAGGCCGTCCAAATGAGCAACATTTCCAAGGGCTTTCCGGTGAACAACTCGGTTGGTGTCTTGCGATGGAAAGCTACGCCCAAAGCCGACGATTCGAGCGCGGTTCCCATTACATTCACTGTATGGGTCAACCAAGGTTCTGATGACACTTACAACATCACTGTCGAGTACGAACTCACTGGAGGCGATCCTCTCAAGGATGTCACAGTCATAATTCCTTACTCTACGAGCGAGCCAGCTGTTTCCAGCTTCGATACTACTTATGAGGTCTCTGGAGACAGCTTAGAATGGACCATTGGTTTAGTCGATGAGGACAATGCTACTGGATCATTCGAATTTGAGGCCCAGGCCGGAGATGAGAATGAATTCTTCCCTATGCAAATCAAGTTTGGCAAGTCGAAACCATTTATTGACGTTGATGTAAGTCCACAAAGTCTCTCTTAGCCTTGACAAAACTAACCCAATATCTTTTAGGTCACTGATGTCACACTTGTTGAGATGAATGAAGCCGTAACATTCTCGAAGGAGATCAAGTCTGTGGCGGACTCTTACATAATTGAGTGAACGGTGGCAGATTGCGGAAACGGTAGCAAAAGTCTGTGTGGGGTGGAGCACGGCGTGAACAGGTCGGCATTGATAGCCATGGAAGATCATGTTTTGCCATAGACTAAACCACGAACCACGATGAAACTTGACTTGAATCATTCTTTGGCTTTTTGAGACGTTTGAATACCCACAATTGTGGCAATGTGAACAGCGTGACAGCTCCAAAGATTTGGTAACCTCGCGGAGCAAGCACCGTTTCCCCATCCTCAAGGTAAAACTCGCTTAGATAAAAATACGTAGATTTGTTTGCACTCGGCAAGCGCAACTTCAGCGCGTTCCTTTCATCTGAAATGTCGTGAACGCCATCAGGGTGACAATATGCAAAAGAGCGCACAAAACACCAACTTCGCAGGCGTAGGATGACCAATAACGTCAAAATGGTTCGTTCAGATTTCGAAATCCTGAGCGAGAAGACATTGCACCATACTGCAGACCCTGACCTCATCACCTATTGCCCGTCCATGGACTTGGTCGCCCTTGTCACCACCGATCAACAGGTACTCATCTACCGTCTCAATGGCCAGCGTGTATATGGAGCGACACAGAAAGCAGGCAAGCTACAAGTAGCTAGCATCCGGTGGAAGCCAAATGGTTTGGACCCTGTATTGGGCCCTCTTAGATGCAGCAGAACTGACAGGCATAGGACAACTTCTTGCTATTGCATGGAGTGATGGATCTGTTCGACTGGTCGGTGCTGAGAGTACCAAGATCGTGCATCAATTTTCTGCTGGCGATGAGGTTTCTGGTGTCACGTGCATGGGCTGGGCGGCGAATCTCACGAACAGAAGTACCAGCTCTGTGAAGCAGAAGAGGATCTCGGATTCATGGGACTCTATCTTACTAGGAACGGACGAAGTCCTGGACCTACCTCGAGATCTATCACTAACAGACATCGAAACCAGTCTGCCAAAGCTCAGCGTCTTAGCAGCAGGAGGCTCGTAAGTTGATTCCTGTCCTGATGTGGACGTATGCTGAGACCTTTCTAGTGAGGATGTTTTCAGTTCCAGATCATCTCTAGATGCAGTCTTTCGAGCATTTGACCCAAAAGACAACAATGCCGTCGATGTGATGGTTGTGGGAACGACGGAAGGGACAATCCATCTCAGTATTTACGATTCATTCGTGATAGGCTCTTTCCCATCACCGATAATTCCTGGAAGTGCTAGGTCTCAACTTGTCCTCCACGCCTCTCATAAGCAGTATTCGACTCACTCGTTGCTTCTGAGAGCCTCTTCTTCTGCAGCGCAGCTCTACTTTGTACCTATGGATCTTAGATTTATCTCAGCGTCAAGCGAGTATCTGTCACTACTCGCTTCTCGGTCTACGGCACTCCAAAATCTTCTGAGATACATCAATCAAGTACAGTCTCAGATAGTGAGTGAATGGAAGTCGACTCAAGAGCTTCCAGGCAGATTCTTGAGCAACATCAACGAGACATTGGCAGAAAAAGACAATCGAGATATCGTTCAGGCGTTGTATCACTCAGTGGCTACCGGGCACACATTTCCTTCTGTGAAAGAGTGGCTAATAGACGAGCTGTCTGAAAGAGTCAGTGCCCATTTCTAATCCATTATCTAGCTAATGATTATAGGGACACAAACGATGGAACAAAGCTGTTACAACTGGGTTGGAAAACTTGAGACGCCTCGTGCATGAAAATATGCTACCAGCTCTCGAGCGCTGCTCTCTGATTCTCAGTCGATTTTCAGGCATTGCGAAGTTCCAAGGATCAAATAGCTCATTGGGCTTTACGAATCAGCAGATCAGTCTTATCATGGATACGGTCGCTTGCTTGCATCTAGTATCCTCCAATATCCTGATCCAAGTTGTTGATGAGTTGGAGCTCTTCACGTCATTCTCTTCGTGGCTCCGGTACGAGATCGACCGACTTGCTTCTGATTCATCAAACTCACCGACGGATGATGCGGCGGAGAAAGAGGCGTCCATCGACCACAGCAAGGTACTTTTGTATCTTCAGACGGCCATGACATCTAGCCCTCTTGGTATATACTTAGCAGAGTCACCCGAGGAATCCACCGATAGTTGGTATGCTGGCCAAGGCATGCCGATGTACGATCTTTTGGACAAACAGTTGCAGAAACAAGAACGAGGACTTCCTTACATTAAGTCTTTGCCACGCGTTGAGTTTCTATGTGGGTTTCTGACGCGGCAAGCGAGCACAATCTTCAGCCAGATTGCTGAAGCCGAGAAACGGAATGTCTTGTTTGGAAAGGCAGTTGAGATCAGCTCAACTGAGGCCAATGCCCCTATAGATTTGAGAATGGCGGCAGAGGTAGGTGATCAGACAATAATTTGAACTCAGCTCATGGTCTGGTCAGAACAAATCGGCGTGCGAGACTATCATAGCTTCTGTTCCAGAGGGCTCCAAAGACACAAGTAGGTTGAGTTTCGTAGTGTTCATGAGATCTAGCTAACACTCTCAGTTCAAATTGTGCGAGTGAGGCTATCCGTGGAGAACGGCATCAGCTCTATGCAGAATATCTTCTCATTTTCCCTGAAGCTTGGCAACGGCGTGGTCAAGGATTTCAAGTTTTGGGATGATAGCGAATTATTGGTGCTATGGGAATCGAGTAGTAAGTACTAAAGTGATTCCAATTTCACAACAGTTACTCATATCGATCCAGGTTCCACGAGTCTCTTGAACATTTCATACAAGCCTAGTACAATAAGCACTAACGGATTCGCTATGAAGTATTCTCCGCATACGGCAAACGGCAAGGGGCTGGAACCGACAATTCTTAACAACCACCAAGTACTGCAGCTTTTTTCCAGATACAAAATATCGGATGAAACTTCTTTCGTACCAGAGAAACTTGAGATCAGGGAAAAGAATCCTAGAAAAGAAGAAGAAGACTCTCGGCGTATCCTACTACTTGGAAAAGACAAGCTGCATTACAGAGTGCTCAGGTTTGCCCATCCCGATGCCGGAGCGACAGAGGATGAAGATATTTCCATGTCATAAGTTCGCGGATCTCTTACTCGATCTTAATCTTCAAAACCGAAGATAAGGTTCAGTTGCAATCAGTCGGCTGCATGTCTTATTGGCTGTCTGCTGTACCAACTCTTCTAGGCTCGATCGACTAGCTCCCTGGAAAACTTCTTCCATCCAATCGAGGGCAGATAAGATCTCGGATAGATTGGCGCTACGGCATGGCAGGGATGGCGCATCATTAGGGGCTTGTCTTTGGCGAGTCTGTGCCAAAAATTTGACTGTGGGAAGGCCAGGAGCGCGCCAGCATGCAAGCTAGAGCTACCGGAAGGAAAAGGATCCTAGGGTGCAGCTATCCGGTAGCTACTTAGTTTAGCTACTACCCCCGAAATGTGAGCATGCCGAGTTTCTGTGTTGCTGTCCTCTTGCTTTTGCTCTGTTGATTCTTGTTTTCTCCGAGCAGAGCCCACCATGGCGACCCAAGGAGGAAAGCTCTTCGAGGAGAAGGGAACTTATGATACAGCCTCGAGGGAATCGCCGGTTAACCAAGAGATTGGCTTGCTCGAGGATCCTGCTGCGGTGCAATATGGAGACACGCAGAATGACATCGCTGATATGCAGCGACTAGGAAAAAAGTAGGAGTTCAAGGTAAGTCTCTCCAATTGAACCGGGACCATGCAGAACTAATTGATTGACAGCGAAACTTCAACCTGATTTCGACCCTGGGATTCATCTCAATATACATGGCTACATGGGAATTTGTCTTAGTGTCGTTGAGTGCTGGTTTCACGAATGGTGGTTTCGGGGGCCTCTTTTGGGTCTTTATTGGGACAGTGATTTGTTACAGTACGATTGTTGCGAGTTTGGCTGAGATGGAATCAATGGCTCCTACCTCTGGAGGACAATATCACTGGGTCTCGGAATTCGCGCCTGCAAAGTATCAGAAGTTTTTGAGCTATTCTGCTGGTAAGACCTTGCTTCTGGATGCATGCGAGATTGGCTGACAAGGGGAATAGGCTGGATGTCAACGCTGGGATGGCTGGCAAGCGTCTCAAGCAGTGTCTTTGTGATGACCACTCAGATTCAATCCATTATCGAGATTACGAAATCAGAATTCTCCTTCACAAGTTGGCAATATACGCTCATTATGTTGGGATTCCTCCTGATTACGATTATTTTCAACACATGGTGGGCTAAGGCGCTGCCAGGCTTGGAAACAATGTCGCTTTTTGGACATCTCGGAGGGTTCTTATTGGTGATGATACCTTTGTTGGTTATGGCGCCGAAGAACTGTGCGAAGCAAGTCTTTACCGAGGTTGTGAATAATGGTGGTTGGAGTAATACTGGGACTACTTGTCTGGTTTTCTCAAGTTACGGTTATTTACTGTAATCTTGGTGCGTGGCTGGAACTCCAATCTTGTTTTCAAGTTACTAACTCAAAACCTCCAGGCGGGCACTAGATGCTTTTAGGGATCTTGAGGCTTTTGTAGATCAAGGCTGTTAGTCTTCCAGCCCCACATCACCGAATCTGGGATTGGTCTGGGATTGTCATGGCTTGCATGCATAGTCGCTGTTCCGTTTCAAACACCAATCAATCGGCGTCAATAACAGCTGCAATAAATCACACATGCCTCGCCGTCGATGGACAAAAAGTACTGCAAGATCCCCTAGACTGCTGTTTACCCCGTTGATCGCTTCTGCCTTCAATTGTTGTCAACTTTTATATCTCTCTTTCAATCATCAATTCCTGTCAGACTCGCTTTTATCGGTTCTCGAGTTATTCCATTTCTGAATTACGGTTAGCACTTACACTAAGACCGTCCATTCACCAGCTAATAACTACAATGGGTACAATTTTCCATTATCCCCAGCCTTGCAATTACCTTCTTGGATCTTTTTTCTGTTTAGTCAGCCTCGTTGGGAGAATGCCTTCAATCTTGAAATCACAAGGCATACTTGAATGCAAACCATCAATCACTCGGCTGCATAACCACGATTTGTAGCTTGAGCAATGAAGCCTCTTCACGAAACTTTTCCTTAATGTCACTAGTTTATCTATCGAAACCTAAAGTCACTACCATCCTTAAGTATCCTCGGATGTAACAATCGCAATCGTCTTCGGACTCGTAACTATCCTTGTCGCCATCGGCGGACTTGTCGTTGCATATAGGCAGCTCCAGGCCATTTCCGAGCAAAGCAAAAAACGTGTACGCTGTTGCCTTGATATCGAAGTGCTTACTAAACACTTTCTAGGAGACCGATACAACGAGCTTCCACAATATCACTTTTGTTTGGAACACTTTCAAGTCTGGTCTTGGTGAGATGCATCGACGCCGAAGGATCCTAGGAGCTTGAGTCTAGCTAGAAGCAAAGGAAAGAGTTCGTACCAAGTTAGCCATATGAAGTTGCAATTGGGTACTATGCCTACTTGTTAAACACAAACAGTCGATTGTTTTGCGTCTTATAGAGTGATCGGCTGCATTGTCTCTACTGGTACAGGTGGCACCACTCTGCCTTTGTCGTTGTTCGCGAAAGCTAGAGCTTCCAGTTGAGTCATTTCAGGCTCGCAGCCTATGGTAAAATATGTAATTGGATCGATTTCACACAACTTCCTCCAAAATTGCGCGTTACCCACTTCGACGAAGCGCAGAGTTGAACGCAAAGTTGATGACATACCCAGCGGATGCGATGCCGCAGCCTTACCAGAAACAAGGTTTGTCGATAATGAATGCTTCCATCTCTCTTTTCCACCTTCACCTAACAGAACTCCGCTCCCACTGACACCAAGGAGGGAAAATCTGGTGCGAGGAGGAAGCGCTATGGATCGGGACATCAATATGGGGCTTATTTCCCGAGTAGATGGCGAAAGGAGAGTTGGCATAATGTGCTGTCGTTTCTTCAACTGTGCTCCTCCGATGTATACCGTAGCCTTGCTATACTGTCTTCTTACTCTTGCGCTACCTAGTGGATCGTGCAAAAAAATATATATATTTTAAAAAAAATTCATTTAATTTAACCTCGGAAAGAACGTGACTGCTGGTGTATCAGGACATCAGTCTTGAATTTGTCCAAGGCTGAATCGCGAAAAGGATAGGCGTTCTTTGCTGGCATCTATTTTTTCAACTTAAGCTTAGCTCCTGCATGATTCTGCAGCCTTACCCCTCCACACTACCAGCCCCTCGAAGCTTGCTCTTCTCACTGGACCATCTGTCTCTGGGAGAGCCACAGGGACCACGACCTGGAGGGAGAAGGGAGTTGGAGGATATGCGAGACAAATATCAACCAACGCTACCTCCTATTCTCACCACAGCATAGCCAATCGCTTAAGAAACAGGACCAATCAATATTATTTGTCCTCAGCTCGCGTCACTATCCTTGCTCTGGCAGGAGATAGGCATAAGGCTTGTACACACCACATCCCAAAACATACTGTACCAACTACAAAAACAATCCTCCACCTCATTTTGTCACGGCCCTGGACCTTTTCTTCTCATTACTACAACAGAATTCCAATCATTTGCCTGCAAACTTTGATACTTACTTCCCTAAAACGAACAGCGTTATACGATTTGCTATATAACTAGCTAGAAGCGCTCTCTCTCGCCCAAGTTAGGCATAGTCACTCCTTATTATGAGTATGATCACTCCTTTGATACCTTCCAATTCGGCTCCAATATCCTCACGTTCTATTTTCATCCTCATCGTCCAATTGTGTTCTTCACTCAGCACTCAAGCATCAGCAAGAACTAAATTGGGTGCTGCAAATAGAACAAATCTTTGTCTCAGGACCACATCCAAAAAGTACTTCCTTGAGGACCCCATGCAGCTAAATTAGATCTTTGCTTCACTTCTTGGTGCCCCAATTATGCTTGTCGGCAGACATACTGACTCTGTTTCCGTAGTCTCCTCTGATGCAACGATCGCAATCATTTTTGGCTTGGTAACTATTCTCATAACGATGTGCGGGCTCTACATCACGTATCTTCAACTTCGAATGATGCGTAAGGAGGCCAAGAGAAGTAGGTGATATCTCTTTTGAATGGTATGACTCGCTGACACTATTAAAGTGCCGAAACTTCGAGGCCAAGGAACAGAGTTGCTTCAATGGCACATCCAAGTCGAGCGCGAGTCCACTCGATACTTTCGAAAACCTTCCCTCCGACACTTTTGAAGCAGTGGGTCTCGATCGTCGGATCCGCGAGAAGCATGATACAAGTGACAAGGCTGGAAAGATATGGACTGGTGGCTGAGAGGCTTTGCAAACATGTTGGAGTTCGTTTTGAGTATAGGCATGCTGCCACAATGCTACTTCGGCTTGGACCATATATTCAAGTCTTCTTCCATTCGGGTGATATCAAATCATCCAAGAAGGACGAAAATTCAGGATTGAGGAGCTTGAAGGCGTGTATCTCTGTTGGGCCTCGGAATAAGGTGCTCGAGCGGTGTAAGGCCAGCGAGTCGCTCGGCCATGTGCTGCTGCATAGTTTTCCTCATACTCAGCGGTCGGTACAAGGGGAGAGACGATAGTCCAATTTTCGAATCATATCCTCTCTAGATTGCGTGGGGAAAATTGGTCGACATCTGCGTGAAGGGCTCCCAGCCTTGTGAGACAGAAAAAAGTGGCAACCGTCAGTGCTCGTCGGCAAGCACAGGTGGGACTGCGATCGGCGGCTTGCTTGTATGGTTCGAAAATTGAGGGCGCTCTTGAATGGGGCTCTCGAAACTCATCATGGGTGGAATGGCCAATCGTAACGGCGCACGAGTCTTCCCCGAAAAGGTGTGGGGGCCTTTTCCCCAGATGCATGTGAGGCATGCTCTACTGTTGCAAGTCCATCCGGTCTCATGCACCTTCATGCAGCATGGTAGCTTCCACCAATCGCTCTACAATGAACTCACTACCACAATCGAGCGGAGTTTTTCTTGGCAGACCAAAACCTCTTTGCCAATGGACGAAGTTGTGTACCTGATTGACGACTCGGTCTTCGAGTTTGGGTTGCAGAAGAGAGACGATGCGTCTTCCTCGCTTTTCACCAGCTGGGTGACGACTGTATTTGGCAACAAGCTACTTTTCAAAGCTGTGGAAATGCAAACGTTGCACATCACACTTGTTTCCTTCAACTTCAATAACATTGGTCGTCAAATTGATCTTGAAATTTGGGTTCTTCATTCGAGACAAAGAGAGCTTTTCTCGATATACTCCTATCACCGCCACACATGCTGACGGAAGAACGAACTGGTGTTAAAATTCAGCATTGCGTATTGAGTTTATTTTTTGCAATGAGTATGATTACTCCTCTATATCCCGACCAAGTTCAAGTCCAGATTTCAGATGCATGGCAATATCGAAAGACAAAATCAGCAAGATTGCTACGTGTTTGACAACGACCTGATAGCTGAAGTCAACTGAATCGTATCCGAAAAAGGAGTGGCGTTACCACCTCTCTGGTCAAGACTTCCTGCACAATCACTTCGGGAAGCTATTGTATAGGCTCCCAAGACGGAGAGACAGTATCTTCTGCGAAGTTCAAGCCGATTCGGGTAGTTCCTTGTTGTTGTAGCGGCCAGACAATAGTATGAGACCTGCACTCCGCCTTCTTTCTCCGATGTCATCGAAGGACTCATCGCTCCATGCAAAGACGGTGTCTGCAGCAAGGCAATTAACCGGGTTTCGATCTTTGGGACCAGTCCTTTGCATTTCGTTGATGTCTTGATCTCGCTTGCTTTCAGAATGCTGACTCTTTCCAGTGTCCATCGATGCCGACAACGCAATTATCTTTGGTGTATCGGGTATTTTCATGACACTCTGTGGTTCGGTAATCACCTGTCTCCAACTAAGTGAGATGAGAAGGGAGGCGAAAAGAAGTAAATCAAGCCCTCCTCCCAAGATCCACTGCTAATAAGCCGAAGAGTCGAATCATCGAAGCCAAGTAACCGAACTTCCTCGATGGTACACCCACATTCATGTCGAGCACAATTCCTCCCGAGACTTTCGAACACCTCCACTGGGACGAGCACGGCGTACTGGTGCTGGACGGCTTGGCATGCGAGAATCTTAATATGAGAAGCTGGAAGGTGGATGTGAGGCCATATATATGATTTGAGGGTATGCATTGCTGGGGCCAAGGATATGGAGTCTCTTTTGTGCAAAGGAGTTTTGGGTCGGCCAAATGAGTTGCCATCTCACGTTGCGGCCGAGGTTCATTTGTTGCCAGGATCGCGCTGGAAATTTCATAACTTTATAGATCTCGGGAGTGCGGTTTCTTTTTGTATATCGAAAAATGCATCAAGTCTTTGGATCTCTTCAATGTCTCTGCCTTCTTGCACCACTCGGTCAATGGCTCCATCGTCAAACGCGATGCCATGCCAAAGCAGAACTCCAAGATCTCTTGCCAACTTGACAGCCTTAAGGATATGGTCTTGTCTCAATTCGGGTATCAGCATTTTCAGCTCGGTCCAGAAAGAAGTTCTCAGACTGTCCGCCTCTTCGCGGTATTGAAACCCCGCAGGAGTCATTTCTCCCAGCAGCTCTTCAAGACCATAGAGACAAACTCCGAATGGCAGACGTTCCGCCTCAGCCCAATCCACAAGTCCCGTCAATCTTCCACTCGAGGGCTCTACTATGACATTTCCTGCCACGATATCTCCATGTGCAAGAACCCATGGAAGTGCTTCGATTCGATGTATGTTTTGGAGAACCTTTCTTGCTGTGGTTTGAAATCGAGGAGGTAGGTCAGTGGCAAGTGCCCTGAGACGAGGGACAATGGTCTTTCCGACTATACTAAGTGGTAATGACTGGCTGCTGCTCTCGTTCCACGACCTGGCAAGAAATGCTGCGAAGTCTCGACAGAGAATTACTCGATGGTTTGTAGAAGACGCTATGATCGATCTGCTAGCTCTGAAGTCCTTGAAAGATATTCCTTCGATTCTTCCCATGCTGTATACGAGGAGCCCAGAAGTCTGAAGTCTTGCAACATATCTCGTCTCTGGTGCAAAGGCCCCGTAGACCTCTCTAGCAGCGGACGTAAGTCGCAGATCCAATCGGTAGCTGTATGGACGAAATTGGACGACCGTATCATCCCCAACAAAGACGGTGAAGGAACAATAGCCTTGGCATGACGCTGCAGATGCTGATCTGCCCGGGTAAAGCTGTTCGATGAGGTTGAAGCATTCGTGTCTAGCTTGGGAGGTCAATCCGGATCGAAGGAAGAAATCGGTGATCGATGAATCAACGATGGCCTGCTCATCCACCATTCTGGCATTCCATGGACACTCTCGGTCCTGCCATGGTACCATGTGGGCAACACCAAGTATTTAAGCTAGAGCTTGTTGTTCCGCGGGAGGACTTGGAAGTTGGAGCTACCCCACGCTTGTCGGCTTCCTTGTGACCAAAGATAAGAAGACATGTGGTTCGGCGTTTGGTTCGGATGGTTCCTGTGCCACACGCAGGCCGTATCTTGGCACCGCGAAAGCCGCTGAAAATGGTCGCATTGACGTTGGATGAGAATGAGTCGGGACGAGATGAGGCTGAACGATAGAACGATGTCTTCGAAGCGGGTGTTCCAGTGGAACTCTGCACGGACCACATGCACACAGGAGGCTGGTCTGGTCTAGTGTCGACCCTTGGGCCTTGGCAGACAGCATCGTGCTAAATCCAGAAGGGTCGTGTCATCAATCCCGATGTGGAATCAGAAACTGTCCCACATGCATGGGGGGCCAATGAGAGCAGGGTGGCTCCCTTGACGCCGGGATCAGCCCTCGTCACCTCGTAAGGCTGGCATCAAATTAAACTCAAATCTCAAATCTCAAATCTCACCCAGCCATCTCGCGCGTATATTTCAGCCTCTTCCTCCAACATCACATCCTCTCCATCGCACACACAACGGAGACGCCGTTGTGTCTTTTCTCCGCATCTGTGTCGCATGCGTTCGACGAGTGTGACCAAAGCATCCTAATCAATCCCGAGCGAGCAGCCTTGTGTTTTTCTCTCGTACTGTTGTACCACTGCGCACGATGATGGTTACATTGAGGACCGCTTTCGAACTTGAGAAGAACCCTCGATAAGTGACGGATGAAAGAGCATGGCCGCGCCTTCCATGAAAAAGGCTGCTCGCCAAACTTTAATCGTTCACCTTCGTCAGTAATTTCGCCAGCACGGAATCATCTTCTCGTTCAGCAGTTCTATTCTTCACCATCGACGGCTTTCCAGCATTGTTTCTCTAATCTGCTACGATGTCTTCCGTCTCCGGTGCTCCTTCTCACGCCAGAAAGCGCCTCGTTCTATGCTGCGATGGGACTTGGATGGACAGGTAAACACCCGCTTCTGTATCTCACCTTCACGAGGTCTCAGACCCGGACTACTCGAGGCTTCACTCTTCACCGGATCCCGTGACGACAAATTCTGCCTCACATCTGTCTTTACTCAATATCTGGCTAACTCTGCTCAGTGATAATGGTTTCCAGAAACCGACCCTCATTCCTTATGTCCCGACTGGAAGTCTACAGGTCCCATCGAACGTCACTCGGATCGCGCGTGCTCTCAAAAGGACCGGATTGGATGGCATGCCTCAGATCATTTACTACCACTCGGGTGTTGGCACTGGTTCAACCATTCTGGATGCAATTACTGGTGGATTGATGGGTACCGGAATCTCAGAGGTGAGGCACGATTGCTCTTTGGACATTCGGACTGCTAACTCCCTCTCAGAACATTCGCGAGGTGTACTCCTTCATAGTGACCAACTACACACCCGGTGATGAAATCGTCCTCATCGGATTCAGTCGAGGAGCCTTCACTGTACGAAGTGTCGCCGGCATCATCAGCGACATTGGTCTTCTGACCCGAGAGGGCATGAATGATTTCTATCCGATTTTCAAGGATCAGGAGAACTTCAAGAACGACAGGTGCGTCGAAACAATAACACCGGGGCGTGATCATGGCCATCCTAGTTGTGCCAACACCCTCGACTTACTTCTAGAGTAATCATAGCTCATCATGTATAGGTACCATGATATATTCCCGACGATACCATTCTCCAACAAGCCGAGGGGCGAAGATTCTCAGGCTGAATACAAGCGAAGACTGGAGAAGGTAGTCTCTCTGCCATGGCGTTATTTTCAACCATTGACCAAAAATAGGTGGGCCTCACAAGAGTCTACGACCCAGATGGCCGCAAAATCAGAATTCAATCAGTGGCTGTTTGGGACACTGTTGGATCTTTAGGCATCCCCCAAATCGCGATTCTCGCCAAGCTTGGACTTCCCCATTCTACGAAAGAGTACAAGTTCTATGACACGAATTTGACTGATAACATCCTTCATGCTTTCCAGGCATTGGCGCTTGATGAGCATCGAGCACCGTTCAATGCAGCAGTTTGGGAGAGGAAGGACCACAAAGATCTGGTCACCACTGACCTGCGACAATGTTGGTTCCCTGGTGCTCATTCGAATGTTGGAGGTGGTTATGATGACCAGGAAATTGCCAACATATCCTTGGCATGGTATGCATACCCTGAGTAAGAGATGATTCGTGCTGACGTAGTTTAGGATGATGGACCAGCTCGCTTCGATCGGAGTCGCCTTCCAAGATGAATATATCGACAAGATCTTCGAGCAGAACGTCCAATACTATGAGAATCCCCCAAAAGCAGTCGCTAGGCGACCACCTCCTCAATGGGCCATATCAGAGGTATACGATAAGCACAAGCCAGTTCGTCCATGGGGCTTGGGTAAGATCTGGAATTCCGAGACTGGGCTCTACCGCCTGACTGGAAAGAAATGGCGCACTCCAGGCTTGACCGAGCGTGCTGATCCTGATTCTGGTATGCTGACCGGCATTCTGATGCGCAACACAAATGAGCGTATTCACAGTTGTGTTCGGGTTCGCCTTGACCTTGGTGGATTGGGTCTGGACGACAAGGGTCCTTATAAGTGCCATGCATTGCTTGATAAGGATTGGGAATTGAGGCAGATACGCATTAATGTCCACGATCCGATCCCTTGGAACGCAACTTGGGGGCCTTCTGTGCCGCCTGCAGACGTAAGTCTCTCCACCCAATCTGCTATCACCTCTCTGACGATCACAACAGCACCCACAAGATGATCTGCGTTGGGTTTGGGAGTACAATGGCCCTGAACGTCTCGCACCACGAGAACGTATCATGATCGAGGAACCTCTTGGGCCGTACGAGAGGAAGCTCTTGCTCTTGAACAAAGGTAACTTTCACACTCGTGTCCTCCCTAGGCCTGCAGAATCGGATTCAGCGCCACGAGAGCAGATAGAGATGGATGATTGTGTCGTTTGCGACTAATCATTCTTCTGCTTTGCTATCACTTCACTTTACTATTGGTAGTTGAGTTGCATAGTCGAGCTGTAGATTGCATAGGAAGTAGCTGAACACGACCTCATCTCTAACCTCCTGTCCTCTCTCGCAAAGTATAAATCATGACTCGTGAACATAAGCTGATACCTCGTGTCATCATAGGCAGGAAATATTACAAAACAGTCCGTAAACGCCGCAAACGAAAGTCTCGCCGCGAATCGGAATACGACCGTGGCCAATTTACCACCACGGCAGATCGCGATGCAGCTGATAGTTTGATCGAAGATGGCGCATATGGAAGGCGGAATCGAGATCTTTACCCTGAACGGAGGAGAAGGGGCGATCCCGAGAAGAAAGGAAGTCGCATCATCGAAACGGAAGTGGAGAGGGAATATCGTTCTCCGCCTCCAAGAGAGAAAGAGTATGTTGAGGAAGATGAGATCGTGGTTATTGAAGAACACTCCCCACCTCGCCGCGAACATCGCCGTCACGGCAGCCACGCCGGCTCAAGAGCACCGAGCCGAGCTCCGAGTCGTATCGTGCCGTTGAGAGACGGGAGTGAGAGTGATGTAGTAGTTATAACCGAAGAAGCGAGGAGGGAGGATAGACAGAGATATAGTGAGAAGATGAATGAGCGTTTTAAGAAAGTTGAGAGGGATAGGGAGAGTAATGGGTTTAGAGATGAGGGGTATGAGGAGGGCATTGGGGCGGCGAATTATAGGGATGATAGGCGGAGGAGGGAGAATGGGAGGGTGAGGGAGGTGGAGAGGGAGAGGGTGGTGAGAGAGGTGCCGGATGGGGAGTTTTTTGAGAGGGAGAGGGTCGTTAGGGAGGAGAGGAGGGAGAGGGATGGGAGTAGGTATAGAGGGGAATAAAAAGCAAAGAGAGTTTTTCGGGGAAGGAGGGTACAGTCAGGTGGAGGATCATGAAATATGTGCTACAAGCACTTCTCGAGGAAGATTCGAGGATGAGCATCTGAATTGGAAGGAGACATCGCCAAACGTACGACGGTATCACAACATCACAGTGTCAGGAAGTGTGACAAACACTTGTCACTTGGTCACTGGAGGAAGTAACACTAGAGCGACCGTTACAGTACGTCGTTGCACAATGGATCTCGGCTTATCTTGGTTGATTTTCCTTTGTCTTTGCAGGGGGAAAAGCGGTACAATTTGCTTGCATGAAAATTTGGGAAGAATACATAGCGTTGCAGCTTAAAAATACCCTTTCGCGATGTTATTCCAATTCATGTCCTCAATACAACGCAGGCTCGAACAAACTTAATCTTGCCTGCCCTTGCCCCTCGACCAAAATAGCCAAGTGGTTGTAATTATTTCTGTTTTCTGGCTTTGCATTGTCGCTTTGGGATCTAAGTACACGTACGGAGATTTTACCCAGTGGAAGGGATCTAAATTTGGTGTTTGATGCGATGTGTGCCTCTCGAGTTGAGTTTGGATTTTGGTCGAATGTCACACGCTCTGATGGGGTGAGTTCGAGATTAATATCAAGGTAGGTGTGAAGGAAGAATGAATGTGGGTGCGGGTGTAAAATGGGAAATGCTAACCCGAAGTAGCTAGCCCTCTCAAAGAAGCCTTATCAGTTTCTCGGTTTCTTATCAGTTTTATTTCGATGATAGATTTTTAAATCTCGCTTCGGAGGGCTGCGACTTGCAACAAAATCTCGCGAATGTCCCAGAACAATTGGGACATACAGATAATCGAGGAGAGATTTGTACCATGGAGTCTCGACATGCGACGATGCAGCCTCGAATGAAAATCTCCTGCCCAAATCGCCAAGTGGCTCTTATTTTGATGTCTTCTTGCTTTGTGTTTATTTTTTAGGAAGCAGGGACTGAGATTCTGCGTGGATGAAGCGCTCTGAATTTAGTGTTTGAGGGGACTTTAGGCACAGAGGGGGATGTGAAGGGAGAGAGCCTCGAGGTGAAGTACCATATGCGCTGCGCCACCACGATGCCTGCCTTTTGATGAAAGATCTGGTTGCAGCATTGGATGAAAGCAGAGGATCGGCGGCCGAGTACAGAGAAGTGAGGCTGGAATTGCGAGCTCTAGAACGAGCGCTTCTTGAAGTCGAAGTATTGTCAAGATCCCATGCTTCAACAGTCAAACTCAATGCGTTGTATGCGACAGCTCGGGCAGCCGCTCTCGATTGTCGGAGCCTGTTGAGGCCTTCCTCGACAAAATCAAGAAATACGATCCCAGCCTCGGGGAAACGGCGTCACGAAACATAGTCCGAAAAACTGCAATGAAGATACGGTGGCAAGTATCACAGAAAGGATGAAGTCACTCGATTTAGAGCCGGAATCAACGCGCATAGCTCGTCCATAAACATGCTTTTGGCGACAGTGAACGTGTAGGTGATGGAGCTTAACCCTGCTCAGGATTGTAATACTAAAGGTTTTTGGACAGGAATCTCGCCCAAACTAATCACAAAGACATCTCGGATCGTTTGAGGGAGTCGAGCAATCGACAGAATGCCCTAATTCAAAAGTTCCGGGACCGGTTGGAAGAAAACAACGCTCTGGTATCTGCCAGAAATGCGATCACGAGCAAATTCAAAGAAGCGCTGAGGTTTGAGTCGTTTACTCAGTTCGGCGCAGAAATCAAAGACTTCATGTTGAGGATCATCAACATCAACATTGCTACCTACAACACTGTCATTTCGATTCAAGGAGTTATCTTCGGTGGGCAACGATCCTTGACTCACGAGCCCTTCATTCTTGAAGATGCAATCGGTCGTATTTCGCCAGTCCATATGCAATTCATAAATTCTTGGGATGCATTTGATGCCGTTTTTGAACTCCGATTTCGAAAGATTCAAGGTCATACCAAGGTTAAACACCGAGAGTATACTCTGCAAGAACATTCCACGAAACGAGAGATTTCTCGGACACGGCACTGGGAAGGTGCATTCCTGCCAGGTCAGAGAATCGACATGAGGTTGATTTTTGATTCCAAGGAACAATCTTTGATTGGAACTTCTTGTCCTAGCTGCAAGCAGGTATCAGAAGACTCCCAAGATTCTGAGATACAGTGGCAAGTTATCAAGCAGCAACTTAGTGTCTGGAAGCTAACTGTTAACTAGCAAAAATTGCGGCATATGGTATCGAAGGGTAACAGAAGTGGTTGATGAGGAGGAACCACCAATATCCACACCTACGCCATCTCTCAGAAATTATCGAACACTGCTCAATTTGGGAAGCCTTCTTTCAATGACATCTCTTATGGACCAAAGCCTCCAAGTCAGTTCCAAGCCTTATCAACTTCGCCGAAGCGAAAATTCGATTGCACACAGCTCGAAGAAGATGATTTGTCCCAATTCAAACACGTTCGATTGGTATCCAAGGAGAAACGCAAAAAAGTTGGTCCTTTCTTGTGGTACCCTGATGGCGAAGCTACATTCAACGCAGCTCAACAGCAAAAGCGAGATGAACAAACAGCTTGGGATGAGTTTCACGTACTGCAATCTTCTCTAGGTAACACACATCCGGAAACCCTTACATATCTGCACTCGTCACTCGGTCTCTACGAAATTGGGGCAAGTACCAAACAGCGGAAATGATCATTCGCGACGCATTGAAATTAGGAGAGTCTGAATTATTAGCCCACAGACCAGATGTCCTCTACGACTTATGCTCTGTGGACTGATGACTGTTCTAATTGACCAGCAGAAGCTTGTGGAGGCGGAAGATTTGTGGAACACATCAATCGAAACATTCGCCACCAAACTTGGAGAGGATTTGGCAAACGTCTTAGAGACGCGGTTTCAGCAAGTACATCCATTCCGGCCATTTTCATCCGTCACTTCGAAGGGTGCAGTGTTCGTTGCCACCGATCAAGGTTCAGGACATACCCACTATCACTCCCGATGAGAAAATTAGCCAATATCGGGATTCGATCATGCTAAAGCTAAAACGTACAGAACGAGGTTGGAATGGAGTTTCCGATGAATTGAGGGACAGTGTTCAAGTCCAGTACGAAGCTGAGAATTACCGAATGAAGCTCAAAGAAAACCCCGCATCGACATCACTCTTTCCTCCCGCAGAGTCTGTAGATGGGTCAAAGGCATCCGAGGTTCTCCACTCCGCTGTATCAAGCCCGAATTCGGAGATTTTTGCCAAATATCAGCACGAACATGATTGCTCTCCACCACCTGCAGCCAAGCAGGCAGGTAATCATTCATCTGAGAGAACCACCAAGGGCAAATACTCTCTAGCTAACTTTGAAGTGCTTCGCACCTTGGGCACAGGTAGTTTCGCACGAGTTCACCTAATCCAATCAAAATACGACTCTGGGTTCTTCGCTATTGAAGTTTGGAAGAAAGAGCAGATCATCAACATGAAGCAAGTGGAACATATTTGCGATGAAAGAAGAATGCTCTCCAAGATCAAGCATCCCTTCTTGATGACACTTTGGGGAACATTCCAGGATTCCAAGAATCTCTATATGATCACAGATTTCATCGAAGGTGGCGAGATGTTTTCTTTACTTCGCAAATCACAAGTACGTATTCGCAGTCCGGCGACTCTATATATAATCAAGTACTCATTCGATGGGACTAGCGCTTTCCAGACCCAGTGGCAAAATTCCACGCCGCAGAAGTCATACTTGCTATTGAATATCTCTATGGGGAAAATATCATCTACCGTGATATCAAACCCGAGAACATCCTCCTAGACCGCCACGGTCACTTGAAATTATGCGATTTCAGTTTTGCAAAGGAGATCGAGGACATCACTTGGACGCTTTGTGGAACGCCCGACTACCTCGCGCCAGAGGTTCTGTCAAGCAAGGGATATAATCGTTCCGTCGATTGGTAAGTAACTTGCAGCGGCACGGAACACAGAATCACGAGAATCATCAACTTATCTTCTGTAGGTGGGCACTAGGAATCCTGATCTATGAGATGTTATGCGGATACACACCTTTCTGGGACGGCGGCTCAGCTGCGCGCATATACGAGAACATCCTCAAATGCAGGGTGAAATACCCGCCTTATATACATCCTGATGCCAAAGACTTACTCCAGCGACTCATCACGGCTGACCTCACCAAGAGACTTGGAAACACACACGGCGGAGCTCAAGCAATCAAGTGTCATCCTTGGTTCGCCGAAGTGACGTGGGAAAGGCTAGCGAAGAAAGATATCGATCCTCCCTATAGGCCACCCGTGAGGGCCGGTGTTGGGGATGCTTCTCAGTATGAAAAGTATCCAGAAGAGACTGAGACTTATGGTGATTATGGGCATGATGAGTAAGTGGCACAACTCCTTATTATCCTTCAAAGTACAGATGGCAGATTAATTGGTTTGCAGATACGGACACCTTTTCGAGGGGTTTTGACGGGGCGTTAACCAACTACTAAATGCGCTGTTGACGGGGTTCAGAGCTCGAAGTCTATGTGACCGGTGACGAACAAAGGAATTGCGGGGAAGGGGAGTTTGGTTGTGGGTTAGGTATTGTGTTCTAGGTATCTACTGAGGAAGAGTCGAGGAGGGGTCTAGACCTAGAAGGAAAGACCCAGTGGCCATGATGTGACGGTCCCAATAGGGAAGTGTGACGCAAGCTATGCATTTGGCCGCGATTAACAGCTACGAAGTGTCTCAAATGGTTGCCTTCTCAATCGTCATTGGCATGGGACCGGATCGGGTATATGTTTCACGGTGGCATGTTCTACGTTGTGTTGCTTGCTTGACACCCCATTTGTTAGTAGCATTTGCTTGCTTTTTCTTCCCGGCACCCCATAGCTTCGAATTAATAGAGGTTATGGCCGCGACGCCGAGTGGCTCCAATATTTTTTCCCGTTTTGAAACCTTGTTTCTTTGCATTGTCTTTCTCTGAGACGGTGAGCTTGAAATGGTTCGGATGGATTGAACCCCGCTTTTGAGCTCGATTGCAGTACCGCACATTAAAAATAAAGTTCCGCATCCACTATTAAGCTAAACACGGCTCGTGAGGGTTGCGTGAGGCTAGCCAATCAACGTGCAGAGCGAAGTATCTCAGCCCCCAATGAGGCTTTGTCTGTGGCTTGCAATGCACAGCCTAGTCCCAGTGGGCTCTTTCTAGACCACGACATATATGAGAGGGAATCCCAATGTCCAAGTTCAAGCTTTTTTCCTGAATCTTGGCAAGATCTTGGACAACCACGACATCTCGAAGACTTCACCATGACTCCCCGAAAGTCGAAAATCTACAAGCCAATTGCGATCCGGACCGGCAGCCTCATTTTGTTCGCTATTGTCACCCTGATCTTGCTTGCTCTTCTCGTAGCAGCAACACGGGGTTCTACCAACAATGCCAATAATCGTTCTAGTTCCTGTCCGAACCTATCTTAGCAAATGAAACTTTTCACCTTCCGCCAGGATGTGGGCCATCTGCTCCTAGGTTCGAGTTCTTCACCTCCTTCGGCTCGTGGTCCGGCACACAATACTTCACTGCAACATACCTCTCAACCATGCTCGCTGTCTTATACAGTGCATTTTGGGACATCCTATACTTGAGAATGCGGGAGATGGAACCTTTATTCCAGCTTGCTCGGCCAGAGGGTGTATCTGCGGAAAGTTCTCTTTTGTTCACTACGCATCTGCCAGCCTCCCTATGGTACTGTACCGCTCAGTCCTCAATGGCCATTCGAAGATAATAACGGCAGCATGCATGCCTTTGCTATTGACAATCAGTATCCCATTTGCATCGGAGGTTCTTCACATCACCACATCTGGCAATTGTGCTGGCCCCAATGCAGAAACCGAGTGTGTTGCAACACTAAAAATTCGAGTTCCCATAGCAAGTCTGGAGGCTGCGTTCCTTGGAGTCGCTTTCTGCGTTATTGGAGTTTTATCTATATCATACGTTCGTCGGTCGAGTGCGATCCAGAGCGAGGTCTCAAGTATAGCTAGCATGGCAACATTGTTACAGGACCCTTCCTTCGTGGACAAGATTCGTCGATTATCCCGAACACCTCTCAGGAGAGATCAGGAGGCGATTCTGCATGAGAATTTCTATAGTGTGGCTGCAATGCAATAGGAAGGTTCTCCGTAGACCGAAAGGTTACTTAGCATCCAACTGAGACCACGTTCGAACAATGCCTCCTCCGTTCTCTATCCCAGCCTTCCAGCAAACCAAGAAAAACCTCACGTTACCACGAAATCATCCACTCCGAAGCCGTCAAAACCTCCTTTAGTCATGAATCGCGGGGTCATGTCCTTAGTTTCATTACTCTTGCTCGGCCTACTCGTTCTTATTATCTACTACCGCATCCCAGTTGCGGGAACACCATCCGGCTTTGAAAGTTTTATGGACAGTCAAACTATGGGAGTTCGATTTGTGATGACGAGTTTGGGTGTGCTGATCAAATTCTACTGGGCCTCGCTTGAAAGAGGTGGGAGAGACTGCTGCCGTCCCATTTCAATCAGTAGTTACTGACCAAAAATAGACATCCGAAATCGTGAGCCGTACAGGCGACTCTCACTAGGCAAAGTCAGACCTCAAGATTCTATTATAATCGTATCTCGATCCCATCCGATCACGACTCTCTTCGTCAGTGTTTCGAAGGGCCGCTTCTTTCTCGCTTATGTGGCGTTCATGGCACTTCTCTCCGAAGTCTTGACCGTTACTCTGGCAGTTATACCTTTCTGTAGCTCTCAGTCATATAACGGTTGGCTGGTTTCGATATATCTGAGTCTTGCAATCATCATCTTGATGCTGGTGGCATTAGCGCTGGCGATCTTTCGTCGAGAAAATAATCTTCAGCTTCCTCACCCTCTCGGAAGTATGCTGTCGACTATGCTTTATCTTTGCAATTCAAACACGCTGGAAGACTTCAAGGATCTCTCGCCATTGGATACCAAGACAAGGAATCGGCGGATCGTGGGTTGGGGGAAGAGATACAAGTACGACAGGCTGGCGGACTTGGATGGTGGGGTCAATTTTGGGGTTGATTATGATGAGTCTATGGAGAGGGTAACGGTTGGAAGAACTTCAGATTCAGACGAAAGGCTAGGGCGGTAATTGAATAAGTCTCTACGTTCGTTTCTCTTTCTGGAAGGAAGTGAAGTCTTCCAAGCGGGGTGCACCTCGGTCACATTCCGGCCAAAGCCCCTTTCTTGATTTCTTGCAAAAATTTCGGTTGGCTCAAGAAGAGAAGTCACAAGGGACCAGCAATCTAGGCAACTAGAGGTTCTTTGGCTTTCGAGGTAAACTCTTCATGCACAACCCTCTTTAACTAAGTTTGAGGGATCAGTGGAAATATTCACTGGGAACCTAGATTACCAAGTTGGTGCAAATGTCAAGATTTCCCACGATCCTTATGTAACTTTCTCTCATTCCGCAGGAGTAGAGTTTCACGGCGCATTGCACGTTGATGAATCGTTTAAATTTGTTCCGAGGAATTTATTATTAATAATTTTAGCTGCTCACGCGAAAGAACCGGAAAAGCCGATGGCAATGTCAGCACCGTACCTATGTACAGTCAATGGATCCTTTTCAACCACTTGGTAATGCAAACATATCCTCAAACTCATCGAGCTCGCCATCAGTTATTTTGTCTTGCTCCAACGGCGAGAATTCAGACTCCTGAAGCCATTTCTCAGTCCGATAATCGAACCTCGCCTGTGTCAGCTCCGCTTCGAAACCTCCGTTCAACTTTACCTTATATGCTTCTAGAAGTTCCTGGTCACGCAAATTCTCAAAAGGATGAGCTTGTCTGTGACTTTCCTCACTGTATTGCTGTGCGTTCCATAATGCCCGATACTTTGTTCTGCGATGAACCAGTTCATCAAGTAAGTATTTCGGTGGGGCATTCGGCAAACGGATGGCCGATTCACAAGCACAGCACTTGCGGTGGATGTAAGTGTATACGGTCTTGGAGCTTCTACACTTGATAGGAGAGACGGTGTTGAGGAGAGGGGCTAGGAGAGGAGTGGTCCAAGGTGTTAGAGTTGGGCATGGAAGGGGATCAGAGCGAGTTCCCATCTTCTGGTGGTCTGTATAGCTGTTAGTGTGGCCGCAGGCGTGCCAGAAGAAAGTGTTGATCGTGCACGACATGTTGGTGCTGAGATCGTTCTTTGTCGTGGGTCGGATGGTTGAATGGCATTGTGAACTAGGCGGGACACTGGGTTTTGTGTTTGCGAGATGAACGTTGTTCTAGTTTCGAACAATGGCGTTGTTCTCCCTCTCGCAGTTTTCCGGTGGAGCTCCTTGGTGGGAGCGTTTCTTTGTTAGAATTGTGCAAACTAGTGAAAGTGCTGGGGAGCTGGTACTGCGCAGGAGGGATGGTGCGACTTCTACCAGTGCTGAGATCGGTACGATGTGCGGGCATCCCCAACCCACGATGAGAGAAGTAGCCACAATTCAATGGATTATACAAGTGAACAGTGCCGGAGAAAAGCAAAGGAGGTTCACAAATTCATGGACATGCCAATTGGATCGAGCAAAACTGAATTGAGGTTCACGACGACCGCAATCGCAATCTCATGTGGGAGTAAATGGAGAAAATGTGAGGTAGAGAAGGAGAGGAGGAGAGGGGAATGAGAATCCGAAAAAGGGGGGGAAGGGCTTATAGTCGCGCTAATGACAGTGCTCCTTCTCGAAACACTCGTATGGGTGTCCGGTGTCCACTACCCGTGCTCTTCCCTCCTCTCGTTCCTCGTGAACGGAAACCAAACTTTAACTGCTAAATGAGATCCATTGACCGCACTTGCCTCGTTCGATCCCAATCGAAATACCCTGTAATCTGTACTAGTCACCATACCAGGAAGGAATTCGAGGGTGTAAAGGGGCGATTCAATACGCACACAGATGAATTTCACGATGTCTGGATGGGTCGAAGGACTTTGAGAGAAAGGATTTTCATTTCTGAATTAGTACTTAGTGCGTGCGCACCCCAGTCTTTCTTTAATGTGGACAGTTACTCACCATGTGCTACTACCGGCTTGCAAGGCCGTGAGGCGTTCGTACGAGGTTGTACTCGCGCCGGCAGGCAGGACAGTCCGAATGTGTCTCATCATCCAGCCAGCGCTTGATGCACCGAAAGTGAAATCGGTGACCGCAAGGAAGTCTCCTCACATGGTCCCCTTCCGCCTTCGGGTCTGGATCTTGGCAGAAACCACAGAACTCTCCTGCTTCCGAGAAAGTTGATTTCTGCAGAAATTTGTCACCCTTGTTTGGTCTTGGATGGTAGACGAGTGTCTGATTCCTGAAAGGCACACCGGCTCGTTCTTGGAGGAGACGTTCGGCCTCGCGTGCTTGCAGCCATTGTGCTTCGACTTGCCCTGGCATTGCGAGAGCTTGTCTGTGGCGTTTCTCAATGTCTTCTTGTTGATTGACCAGCCGCTTGTATTCTTTTCTGCGTCGAAGGATTTTAGGGATTGTAAAGACCTCGATCTGAGAGCTAGGCAAGGAAATAGACGCACCTGAAGAAGCGCAAGACTCGCATTGAGTGTTGATGTAGATGTGCTTGGCCTCGAAGGTTATGCAGGTGCGCGGCAAGACCGCATTGAGAAGAAAACCTATGATTGGCGTAGTGTAGGGTCTGAATGTTGGACAACCAGGGCTGTGACTTGTGTGGGCGCTCGTGTGACCACAGGCGTGGCGAAAATTTACCCTGATGATGCAAGGCATGATGGCGACTTTATGTTCTGGTTGAAGTAAGTTGAAGATTGGACGGCAAATTGTGGGAAGATAAATCCAGATACTTAAGCTCGCGGAGAGATGCTGTTATCTGTCACATCTCATTCGCTGTACTGTCCTGAGTTCGACTCGACTGTTGTTCCAGCAACGTAACTCTGTTTCTTTTGAATGGAACATCTGGTTTTCGTTCCTGGGACTGGCTCTCTTTAATCGAAGCAAGTGCTTTGGCATTTCCAACATTCTCGCAGAGCCCTCGCTAAGATATGGCAGGAATCCAGAGGCGTAGCAAATAGAGGAAATTGAAGCAGATTTCTAGACTGGCTCTTATGAAACAGAGTCTCGTCGAGGACGTTGAACAATAGAACAAAGTGCGGTTCGCAGACGAGCTATTCTTTGTCCTTTCAATGTTCCACAATCATCAAGACACTCGCCTGACAATAATCTTATGAGGCAAAGAATGTGCTTCACCTGTAACAAAGAGACAAAGAAAGAAAGACTCATTATGAATCTCCACCAATAGGATCTCGTCCCAGAAGACATGCACATCGTGGAACTTTCACGAATAATAAGTGCTTCCTAGAGACAGTATGTCGGCCTAGAAGTTCAAAGAGCCTCTTCAAAACAGCTCTGTTCTTACAGCAGTACAGATACATATACTCCTACTAGAAAATGGAAACTCTGCCTCGAAAGATCGCCAAATTACTTCGTTCTCTTATCTTTCACCCATCAAAAAGCTCAAGCAAAAATTCCAAAATGGCACCACCAACTATCCATCTGATCGAGAATCTCTCGACCAAAGATATCGAGAAGCTTACTCAAGCCCTCTGCCTCCCTCCCGGACGCTTACCCACGCAGGTGTGGTTGAACGAACAAGCATCACAAATTCCCAACCTACCATCTCGTCTCCGCAGCCCCAAATCCGCACTCCTCCGCTTTGGATTGTCCATGAACGTTGGTCCCGACCGAGCAACCCTCTGTCGCGCCCACAAGGGACTCAACCCCTACATCATCCGAAGAATCTTCCTCCAAGTAACAGCCGAATGTACAACTCATCTAACTCGCCTTGCTAATAATCAGTTCATTAATCCCACGATCGCGGATCATATCAAAAGACTCCAAATCGTCAATAGCCTCTGGATGGATGCCAAATTGTATAGTCGAACTTACCACGTCAAACATCAAGATATCCGCTTTACCCGCTTTACCAGCGATTGCGAGGCGTGTATCTTGGCTGCTGTCGGAGGGAACCATATCACTCTGTGTGATCTGAGAGCATCGATGCTGGGACGGAAGAAGAAGAATGCGAAGCAACCGCGATTGCTGAGACTGGTGGAGCAATGGGCGAAAGGGACAAGATTCGGTCCACAGATCACAGCTGACAGTGATGCGTTATTGAAACATGTGAGGTCTTGTAGGAAGCAGATGCAGCTTGCCCGAAGGCAACGGAGACGGGACCAAGAGGAAGGTATTCCTCAACAAGATCCTAACCTCTTCGAGGATGATCCTCTTTTTCTAAGATCCGTGAGCGACAACCGAACATTGGTAGCTGAAGACGGCTCTGAAATTCGCCGGCCTAACGTTGCCGAAGAAGACGATCATGTGTACGAGCTACCGGACGACTCGTGGGGCGAAGACGAAGACGAAGAAAGCGACCCCGAAGATGATATTATCAATCACTATGCTCGCACCATAACTTCATCAGCCCCACTTCTTCGCCGTGCCTCTGCTCGAGAAGACATACATCCAGCATTCAGGAACTCAATGATTTCCGGAGCTCTAGGCTCTCGACCAGCAACACCAAGAGCACCGCCCTCAACATCCACCTCCTACGCAAGCGTCACAAGTGTCGGTCCTGACCGTCTATCAGCCGAGAACCTTCGAAGACTTGATCTTGATCGCTTGTCAGCCGAGAACTTGCAAAGGCTCAACGACCTACCTCCCAGAGCCGACCGACCTCAAAACCGCTCAACATACATGGATAGTATGGAAAGTCTCCGGAACAGCCAATTCCAACCATCAGCTCTAGTCTCCCCGCTCAGACCCTACCCACAACAACCTCGCGTATCTGCATATTCGGAGAGTCGTTATGGCGGCACAGATATCTACGGCCGAAGACCTGGAGATGCAAGATCAGGAATTACTCAGTATGTAAGACGAGCTGATGGGGAACAAGCGAGAGCTTATGCGGACTTGATGCGTAGACGGGAGGAACAGTATGGTGATGAAGGGAATCCTTGGAATTTGAATGAGAATGATGGAGAAAGGGAGGAGTATGTAGCACCGCCGGTACCTCTGCGATCTCCGAGGAGAGAAGAAGCACGAGGCAACTTCGCACGCCGTGCTTCTCGTCATCAAGATGGATGGTAGATCTACAGGCTCAGATACACCAGACTAAGAATGACGATTAGACTGCTCAGGTGCTCTGACTGCTTTTGAAATTTTTGCTAGTAATCACAATATTATACAACCACGCTTTTCTATCCATGCAATGCAGTGAGTAGTTGCCCATATCTCCCAATATCTCCAATGTACCCGTGATATCTTTGACCAACGCCCCCAATATGCAATAATTCTAAGAGAAAATAGAGCGGAGAGGGAGCCTAGTCCTCCTCCTTCTCATCGTCCTCTAAATCATGCCAAAGCAGGCTTGTACTTCTCAGGCTTCTCATCATCCTTCAGCTCATAAAGCTTCATCAACGCAGGTTTAAAGGCTTCCAACTTGACGAAGTCCTCAATCTTGCAACGCATGTAATCAAAAGCGACAATAGCAACCTGATCCTTGCCACCGTGACTGTCCATGACAGGGATCTTCTGATATCGTTGAGAGAAGTGAGTGAGCAGAATCCTCCTAGCATTCATCTGTCTGCCTACCTCAAGAGCCTCAGATGTCGTAGAATGCTTCTTGGCATAAGCATCGCCTTGCAGTTCATCATCAAAGGTAGCTTCGTGGATCAAGAGGGTAGCACCTTTACCGATCTGCACAAAGTCCTCTGACGGCCTGCAGTCTCCGGAGTAAGCGACCTTGAACCCGTTAGGGAAATTGAATGCGACAGCTAAGGCACCGAAGCAGTGCTGTACCCAACAAGCCGCTATTGAAGTCAACCCGTACTTCTCCGTGTCCTCTGGAGAGAAGTCATGAGTGGCAAATCTTGTGTTTCCCATAGGAATTCCCACTATTCTGTCATGACCGAAGTCTTCAACTTGTGCATACTCCACGAGCCACTTGAGCATGTCTCGCTGAGAAGCCATGATAAGCTTGTTGTCCTTCGTCTCTTCGTGCTTTTTAGTCTCGTCGGCCCACGCCTTTATCACGGAAGCAGTACCAAGGTGGTGGTCAGCGTGAAGATGGCTGATCCAGATCGCTTTCAAGTCACGTAGAACAGCTGGCGTTTCGTCTCCAAAGACTCTTTTTAGCTGACCCAAAGTATTCTCTCCGGCATCGAATAAGTAGTTTCCGTAGCTAGGAACTCGCAATAAGGTAGCTGAGACATTTCGATACTTTGATGGCACAGAAGATCCTGTTCCAAGTGTGATTATCTCCGCGTCTTTGCTGGGTATATCCGCTTGGTTCTTTTCGAGCTCATTTTGGTATTCCGGGCTAGAAATCTTCTCGCGAGCAGCGTTTGCCAAATCAACGACCTCTTGATGTTCCTTTTTGAATACATTGACGACGTCAGCGGTATCAAGGTAGGGAATGATAGTATCTTCTTGGAGTTCGATCTTTGGTTCGAGCTGTAACGTCAGGCCTGATCTTGCTTTCACGTATGGACGTTGGGCGTTATCCTTCGTAGGAGCAATCTCGTTGCTGAATCTTGGAGTTGGAAAGCGTTCTGAATCAAACAGATGCAATCGAATGGCAGCTGAAGCGGCCGATTCTAGAGCCAGAGAGTTCGCGCAGCAGTCTTTTGAAGAGACGATATGGATGAGATCACTGCGATCCTCCATGAAGTTTTTTAATTTTGGATCGTCGACAAGTCCAGGTGCCAATATCCAAATCACAACTTTGACGCCATTCATGACCTTGTCCGCAGACCATTCACCTCGAGCAAGTAATGGTGCAATGTATGACTCGTCCGGAAGCTCAACAACTGCAAAGCCGCTGCCTTCCTTGCCTTTGGCCATCACCATATCAGGAGTTACAACCTTGCCAGCCTCGGTGGTAACACTTCCCCCTTTCGTCAACTTGCTGAAATTGGCACCCGGTTTGACACCAAGCTCAATTGCAGCTTTAGGGTCGAATTTTCCACGTTGTGGGAAGTTCTTGATGATATAACAGACCGAGTTGATCACAGGCTTTGCAACAGGCAACTCTTCGATCATGGCTCCAGGCCAGGGATTTCGGACAAGAACCTCGATGTCCTCAAAGGAAGGATCCTTATCTGAAGTTGGCCCTGTAAATTTCTCGATTTTGCCTCCCTCACCACGTCGAAAGACTGCTGCTGGCTTCTTCACTTCTGATAGCTTCATCTTGACTAATGCATCTAGACGCCAATCCGAATCGAACATGTCGGATACAACAGCCTTCCGCATTTGGTGATATCTGTCTTCCATATCATCTTCCGACTCTCGCTTGCCATTTATGGTCCGCGATGGCACTTCGCCAGTGAATTCGTCATGGCTTCTCTTCCTTGGGCTCCGAACGTCTGGTTCGATGACCATAGCCCAGACCTTGATCAAGTCGTCCTTGTATGTAGGCTCCCAATCTTCTGGTAATGGATCCTTCGCCCTGAACTCGTTCGTGTGTAGCGGTCTCCCCTTCCGGAAGATAAACCGTCTCGCCGTAGCAATTGTGTGTGTCAAGTTCTCTCCGCCATGAATGTTTAGCCACATTTTCGCCTTGGCAAGAGCAGCAATTGAAGCGTTGCCCTCGCTTTTTCTCTGACCCTTCATCCATCCATCCTTACCCTCAAGAGAAGCCGTCACCGAATCCGCCAGCGTCAGAATCATTCCCATCAATCCTCCAGAATTCGCCCATTTCATAGGCCCGCTCAAGAAGATATCCCCAACCTTAATCAACCCCAGCTTCCTCTGCACGGCCGCTCTTTGTGTCCCTTCCGCTACATTGCCAATAAGGTATCTCTTGCTATCGAAATGGAGGAGGAGTGTTGTTCCAGGAGTGTCCGCCGTCGGCGTGCTGATGAACTGTACCCAGCACTTCATTTTGTTGTACCCGCGATTTTCCCGTGTCCAGAATGGTTGGTACGCACCGCTGAAGGATTTCTGACTCCTAGGTTTGAAGAAAAGGTAGTAGTCTCTCCTGTCAAACACGCGCCCAAAAAGTCGTGGGCCACGGAAGACTCGATTGAAGAAGTTCGGGCGTTCGTTCGAATATTTTGCGTTGTGGGGACCGCGGAAAGAGCGGTCGTTCGGCGTATCAGTCACCTTCACGGTCTCTGCCAGACATCTCCTCCTTTGGGTATTGGCAGTGCGCGCTATTCTGGGGAGAAATTCATGCATAGAGCTGGCGGATGCAGCTGTACACCAATCGAAGTAAATATTTTGATAGCTACCAAAAAGTTCCAGCGCGGCTGATGAGTCATCTGCCGAGACAGATCGTCACTAGCATATCTTATCACACTTCGATATTGTTATCACAAGAAGTGAGTTATTCAAGTCAAGGATGAGGAAATCAGCGGCCTATAGGGCTGGCTATTCGTTCGATTTGCCATGAAGTTTGTACAGGAAAATCATCGCTGTGATCACCTAAGTGTGAAGGCCATGATTATCTATTGTCGATAACTCAACGCGCAGAATCAGGTCTGAAGTCAACGTTATGACTGAACACCAGTTAAACCAACATTACCGCCCAATGCACTTGACCAACACTTAGTGATCCAAGTATAAGAATCCCTTTGCTCCCCCATACCCGGACGCCGTCATGACATGCATTATTTGAACCCTAGTGACGATACCCATTTTGTCTCGATTGTGGTGGAGGAGCAATTGCTGCAAGGGCTGCTGCCTCCTCGCTCGCCTGTTGACGTCCTAACCGGATCTTGGTGGCCTCGGTGCCATCATCTGGTGTTGCGGCTTCCTTAAACCATGGGTGTTGAAGTGCTGATTTGGCAGAGATACGTTCTGCGGGGTCATAGACAAAGATCTTCCTGAGAAGGTCGAGGAAATTGCGACAGAATTTGTTGTTGTCAGGTATAATCTCCTGGATTGGTGTTAGATTCTGTTGCATTGAATATAGAAGGGGTCACTCACGTCCAAGCGCTTCATAGCTTTCACAAAACGCCGTGAGGCTCTAGTGGTCTCTTGTTGAGGGTAGTCAAGCTTTAATCGCTTGAAGAATCTACTCAAGTTAGCTTGCGTAAGTTTGATTCGGTCGGGTGTACGTACTTTGCAGCAGGATTTCCGCCATTTCTTTTGGCCATACTGTTCACCTGCTGAACAAGATGGGTATCCATTTTGGCACCGACCACCGCCTCCATCATGGCAAGGTGTTCAAGATTGTCATGTGTTTGGAACAAGGCGTCTCCGGTGAAGAACTCGACCAGTATACAGCCAATGCTCCAGATATCACACGGGAAGGACCAGCCAAGACCAAGGATGATCTCCGGCGCTCGGTAGTGCCGAGTAGAAACAACTGAGGAGTGGTACTCGTCTTGGAAGGTGGCAGAACCGAAGTCAATCAATCGAATCTCGGTGTCGAGCAGTACCTTTCGCTGGGCTGCTTGTCGATTGACCGTGGTAGAGGATGACGGAATTCTGCGACTATATGTGAAAGCCTGGTACGCACTTTCGCACAGAAGGATGTTCTCTGGCTTCAAGTCTGTGTGGATGAGGTTCAGGTCGTGCAAGACTACAATAAATTAGCTTAAGTATGGACCACCTAGTTTTGGATGACTTACATGCAACACTTGTGAAGAGCTGTCTTGCAAAGCTCTGGATCTGGCTGTTTGGGAATGGAACAAAGGCATTGCCCTTGAGGAAATCGAATACGCTCTGGCCGAGCAAATCCATGACAATGCAAATATGTCCTCGATAGTCGAAACAATCCCGAAGGTGTATACATCGATTACGATTCTCGTGGTCATTTGCCTTTAGAGTAGAAAGGACTCGAAGCTCTATCCTGGAAGCATCACGGTACTTCTGAACAGATCTGATGATCTTGATAGCAACCTGCTTATTCCTCTTACGGTCTCTGGCTTGAACGACTTTGCCAAAGGTTCCTTGGCCAAGAAGTTTGGTAACTTGGTCTACGCCTTGATTAGCATCTTTTCACACAAGTTGATATCTGGAAGACTCACATCTCTCTGTCAAGTCCGTGTCGGGTACAACTATATAGTGGCCGTCGTCATCATCGACTTTGCTATTCTTGGTATAGGAGTTCTGGAATGACACATTAGTATTGGCTTCCAAGCCGAAGTTTGGGGTACTCACATCAGCAACCTGCTTCACCTGGACGTCTGGAGCTTTGATAGGCGGCCTTGGAGGTGGTTTGTAGTTTGTGAAGGCATCCCCATTCGTCTCCAACTCTCTCTTCTTGGCTTCATTGGCTATCTGAAGTCGAGTCGCAGTCCTCTTTCTTTTCTGGCCTGGTTGAACATCGACAGCCTCGTAGCCGTTTTGCCCATTTGAGGAATGTGAACCAAGCGATGTAGCAGCGGTGGTGTGTATGGCAGAAGTCGTTCGGTCGGTCGAGATTGTAGACCCTGATGAGTTCTTGTACTCGGGACTCTGGTCGTTTGAATGATCAAGATGATAGACAGGGTCAAAGACTGATCCGACGTCATCACCTTTTCTTCTCTTCGCTGCATGTCGAGCTCCGCCATTCACTGAGCGTGCAGTTTGTGTATTCGAGAGGATGGATGCTGATGGCTCGGGGGTAGGAGAATCGTCGATGACGATGACCTCCTTGGGAAGGCCATTCTTGTAGAATTTATGCCAATCCGGCTCCCGCTCTCGAGAGCGTTGCCTCTTCTTAGGATTCGGCTTTGGGACGGAGACTGAGGACGAGGCAGGCATGGTTGCTGGTTTCGTTTCCGGTCTGGAGGAAGAATGTGCGGTGTTTTGACTGATTCGAGTGGGGTCGGCTGAACCGATGCTGTTCGCTGAGGTGCCGTTACTCGATGGAGTCGGGATGTTGTATGACGCTCCCAACCGGCTGCCGCCGTTCAAGAGTGTATTGTTGGCTCTATATCCACTGTTCGATTGATAGTTTTGGTGGTGAGAGTACCCGTAATTCGGATGATGGGGCGGCAGAGTCGACGGTGTCGACATTGCACAGTGAGAAATGTATTGTTTCGCACCCAGGTGGGCTCAGACGACGGCGAACCGAAATATCGATTGTGAAGTCGCCTTTGAGGCTTTGATAAAGTGCTCAGGTCTACAGCATAGACTCTGCGGACTCGAGATTCGAATTTGCTCTCGAGATCGGGTGAATTGCGCGGTGAAGGGCTGGTCTGGTGTTTCTGGGACGTCGTCTCCACGGGCGGCGCGTGGGCAAAAGTCGCAACGATGGATATTCCAAGTCAGACTCGGGACATTTCGCAGTCGAGTTGAGATAAATGAGTTTGCCTGGGGGTTTGAATGACCACAGAGCAATAAAATACCATCTAGCTGTTCTCGCGGACGCTGTATGAAGGGCTTCTCCAGAGTTGCGAGTTAGGCTCTTTCCCTCGCTTCGGATGGCGAGAGTACTGTTTGGCGACTTTTGGCTAGCGCAGGCCTGCAACTCCGCTCTCAGTGATCATTCACGTATGGACGCACCTCAATGGTTGAGGGGACAATACGAATAGGATTCACCCACGCCTTGCTACGACTATGACTACGACATTGTTATTTTCACTCACTATAGAGTCTCTCATCGCAACAGCATTGACGGGGGCGATCAGAATCCAAATCCAAAGTAAACTCTAGCCAAAAAGACCAAGTTGCGTGTTATCTGCGGCGAGCACATGAATACTTTTTGTCTCTCTGGGCAACAACAAATTACGCAGCATTCCCCCTCACTCACACTCGCCATCCACTCCACTGATATCGAATATCAATCGGACATAAATTTCATTACCTCCAGAACTGCACGAATACAGGAGCTGTGCTCGAGTAATCTTACCTTGTCGTAAGCTCAGCAGGACAGAAATGAAAAGCCGGACTCCCGCCATGCAGCAGTCGACCACTTTCCCTTTCACTGATTCGACTCGATTCATATTTACCGGCGTTGGTCCCCCCTTCTTACAGTGAATTTTGATCCCAAGGACCGCAGCAAGGTTGCCAAGACCACATATTTCACGCCCTTGCGTTTGAATATACCATGGAATATCCCATACTTAAATATCATGCCATCTGGGTGGCCATTTAAGGAGAGTTTACAGGCGGCAACCTGAATCTGGAGATTCTGGACGCGTCTTGTCTCGACCCCTCATTTATTAGCAAGATCGCACGTCCAAGGTGGCAATTTTAAGACGAGCTACAAAGGATCGTCGCAGCGTCTCACAGAAAGAATCTTAAGTTTCCTCCACATGTTAGAAACAGAATCTTGCCCCAAATAAATCATTTGTTTCTATCAAAAGCTTGATATCGTTCGATGGACGTGCGGGAAAGTGTGATCGCCCTTCGCTGCATCATCTTGTCCGGAATGCTGATTCGCCGGTGAGGGGGTTGCACGTGATGGAGTCACGATAGGGATGAAGGCTTAGACTTAGAGCAGTGATACAAAAAAGAATCCCTTTTGGGAGGCCTGACACCGAAGAGTCTATCCCGAGGCCCGTAACTTCCCTGACTTGGAAGTAGAATTCTGAAAATGAACTTCCGTGTTAAGAACTTACCAGTGATTTATCTCACACTTGTGAAAGTCCGGATGACTGCTGGACGCACACGCCAGTTACCTGACTAAGATGGTTCCGGGAGACGGAATATCTTTGTTTAATTTCTGCCCTCTGTGTACGCTATCAGCATTTACCAGAAAACGCCATGCTTCGAAAATGCAAGTATTTTACATTTGCTGCCCTGAGGCTGCCGTGTATCTTTGGCTTCTAGAGATTTTGGAGAAAGTGAGCACTGATGGTTTCTTGCTATCGCGGTCGTCTGAATTCGTGATTTCGGTATCGTGTCCCGGCTCTCAAGTCTCTCAGATACCTCTGTTGAACACCACCTTTCCATTCTCTCCACCTTTGTCCCAGAACTCCTTTTCCAGGCTAGAGGCATCAACACTTTGCCTTTGTGGGAATGCTGCAAGAGCCAAAGGTAGAGCAAAGAGACTGGTAGTGAGGATCAAACCAAGATTGACAGGCAAAATGAGTCTTGGGTTCTTCTTCAGCCAGTCCTGCTTCTGGAGACGTACGAGGACGAGAGGTGGGATGACCATGATTGGAGAGCTGTTCAACACTCTGCTGAGAGCAGTTTCTGATACTGCAAGGGTGGCAGCTTTCTTGCTCTTGCCGAGAGAGGGCACTGAGGATTCCGATTTGCCTTCTGCTGCGAGCTTGGCCTTGTCTGCTTCTGAAAGGACGGGGTAGACATCAATACCTAGTCTGATTTCCTCGCCTCGCATCAGAAAGACATTGAGAGCTCCCGCACTTGCAACAGCAGCAAACGGTACCAGTCTTGTCAAAATTGTCTTTGTTGCTGGGCTGACTCGCTTTAATCGAGGAACGAGTGCGTTGAGTCCCAAAGCCACCGTACACGAGGCACCAACGGCCAGGAAGTATGATTGTGTGATCTTGGAGACGGATAGAGGTGTAGATTTGTTGGCATTGGCGTTGTTAATAGCAACGTTGAGAGATTGGTTGGTAATTTGCCAAAGGAGTGTGCCAGTCGTCTAGAACTGTCAGTAAATGCATTATTGATAGTGCAGACTGACCTACTCCGAGTCCTGGTGTCAGCATTCCCGCCGTGACGACCAAGTTCGAGATAACGAAGCATGACATTCTGAATGGGAGGAATACTGGCTCGCCCGTATCTGAGAATATCAGCACTGAACCTGTATGCAGACCAGCGGCACCTACCCGGGTGTGACGTTGAGTCCACAATCTTCTTTGCCTTCCATAACTCATCATTCATCTCTCCAATCCTCCCCTGCTTGTATCCTGCCAACAGACCCTTCGCATGTTCCAATCCAGCCGAGTTCACGAGAAGTGTTCTGTACAACATTAGCATTTGTCCTACAAACAGCTGCTCAATTCCAAACACCTTTTGCTTGAGACGAATAGAACAACCTCCTCACCTGGGATCTGAAATGTTGGCAGAGTGCATCACTCGTCCCCAGTATGTGCTGAGATCATATTGTGAGGCGGGGAGCTCTCGATTTCCTGGGATTGACGCAGACATTGTGACTTCGAAGGTCCGAAATTGAGGTAGAGAAGGTGGTAGATGCCCTCCCTGGGCTGCAGAGGGAATTGGGTCCGGAAATCGGAAGCTATCGCAAGATACGGAGCTGTTTTCCCGCTGGTTGAGAGCGGTGAGGAGGGGAAGTGAAGCTCAATGGCACGAAATTATCTGGAGCTTATCTCTCCGACCTCGCTTTTCCATGCTAGTCTTTTGATACAAACACGGGGCATGATTTTGGAAGAAAACACCATTTCATAATACAAGATTCGACGCAAGGACCTGAGTGGAATCAATAATTGTTAGTGACAATATACATCTCCCTCAAAGTTGCTTTCAATCCGTCTGTTTTAGATTTGTTATTATAGTACTGATCAGGTGTAGATATATCATTCAAGCCCGCCGAGACTAGGTCTACATTCTCCAGCTGAAATTTCTTCTTCTACGCTTCTTCTCCAAGAACAACGATCCTTGGACATCATTGTCCTTGGAACTTTTGAAGCCCATTTATACCTTTTACATTTCTACTCTTCTCTTCCAACTCCAACGTTGTGAGGCTTGCCAGCTTCATCAATGGTTCCACCACATTCGGGTCCAACATCCACGTCGTGTCACCCAAACATAGTATAGCCCAACGACCTTTCATGCAGTCCATTCCGTTCTCGCTCTCTTGTCTGCAATGCGGTATAAGTTTAAATAAGAATTTTTGCCCCAACGCTATCTGTCGCTTAGGCGGCCTGTACGTATTTCAACCACATCTTATGATGATACCCTCTAACATCACTACAGAGTGGCCTGTACGATACCCATCTCGACCAATGAGTTCACAACATTTCTGATGAAAGTTTTAGAATGGTTAAGGCGCCAGATTTCGGCTGAACTACGGTTCTTGGTCTCTGGAGATTGGGGTATGCAACTTCTCTGCGACACATCGTCCACCGAACTATGTATTAATCGCTTTACGCCAGAGTTCGAATCTTCCCTGGGTCGTGAATGATCTCCATTGAAGCACAGCTTCATCTGTTCTTTTTTTTTGGTCTCGAATCCCGTATTCATCGTTTGAAGGGGCCTAAATCTCGGGAGCCAGGGTCGTGAATGATCTTCGTTGAAGCAAAGCCACATCACTTCTGTTATTACTTTCTTAGCTCTCGTTTTCTATTTAGGTATAAAACGTTAGGCCCTCTTTGCCATAGCTTTTGCTTATGTTTTCGTTCCATCATTATCAGCCTCGTGTGAGATGGTTGCCCGCTATTCGGCGCGCTGGGCCATCATATGTCCATGGTAATTCTTTTGCCTTCCAGTTCTCTGTTGCTGTCATCTCATTCGCTGATGCGTTGTATACGCTATCATACTGCAGACAGGGGCTTCTAATGCTTCATTTGACAGATTAATGAAGGTGTTTGTAGGATGCAGTAGCTGAGGCTGTTGAAAGATTCCTGTGTATTTCAATCCAAACATCTCGTTAGATGCAATTTGCTAGTTGCTATTGCCGGAGTAAAACGTTCGTTCCATACGCATTAAGTTACTTGAAATAGTTGTTCGAATTCCAATAATGTTTTTAGGGTCCTCTCTCGTGAACATTAAGTGTTGCTTTGTGCCATAGAACAAAGGTTCGCCTCGAGCAGCGTCGAAGATAGTATCTTTGAAGTCCGACCTAGGCACCAAAGTACACTCCTTGAAACCATCTTGTCGCTACAATCGGAGATACGTATCACTTAAGCGTACGCGTCTATGATGGAGGGTAGTCGTAAAGTAAAATCAAAAGTGCTGTTCATTATTATCGTCTTGTCGAGCCTAAGAGCTCGAGGCCTGCTCTCTTATGGAGAGCATGCTCACGCTAGGCATATAGCCTAAAACACGTGATATTTATTCCAACACATCTATATTGGGTAGAAGTACTTCTGGCCTAGTCCCACTTTCAATGTCTTTTGATTCTGGATATAATTGATTCGTCGTTTCCATGGCACTCAGAGTCGCAATTCTGCAGCACAACTACTTGCAATCGCCGTTGCGTGATCCTAGAATTCATCCCATTGCTAAAAATTTTTGAAACCTCATGGGCCTCAGGAGTCGGGTTGTGAATGTACGCGGGTCCTCGGGAAATTAGTTGGGAACAACTTTTCGTCTTAATCCTCACGCAAGAGCTGTTTCTTTTCCGCTTCTAGAACGGGCATTCACTGCGTCTACCACACAGCTATTATCTAAGTATCGAGAAGAGATAGAATTATAATCCTCTACAGTCCGTAAGGCCCAACACCTACAGTCATGGGTGGCCTGGCTAAAACCATGCATCTTCGGCGAAAACGAAAATGTGGGACGTGCAACAAAACAGAAGACACCTCTCTTTGTTGCACATCGCACCCCTCAGCGGAAAATTCACAATCTGGCCAGGTTTTGTGAGCGGATAGAGGATTACTTCTTCAAGCGCCTCTGCTCCTCTCGTCGAAGTGAGATTCTGCAGCTGCCAAGCGAGCCCTGTATAGTTTTACTCTTCTCCTAACTCGAACACTACAGATACATCCCAGCATCGTCTTTTCTTGTACTCTTCAAATCCCTTCAACAGCCATCGACTGTTAGTCAGGGCTTGGCCGTTTCACCGTCTGTACGCCCAGGGCTCGGATGGAGTCTCATCTCTTGGTGGTTTTGAGTGCGTCAACCTTGTTTGCGCCTGGATGCTCGCCGATCGTCTCCTCATGCCACAATACCAAAACCAGATTATACATCGCTTGATGTTCATGAGTCTGAGCAATGAGCAAGTCGCCAATGTCAATTGGATTTAGGAGAAGACGGGTCCTGGAAGCAAGTTGGGAGATTGGTTTGTGCGCAAATGTGCATATGAGCTTGACCCTACGGTCTAGATCGAGGTGGCAGGAAGAGAGGATACGATCCGTCAGTTTGCTAGTAATGTTGCACTTACATACAAGTCCAACAGCAAGATCCATGCTAAACCCTCCTTTCACTACTTCCCAGGCTTCTCGCCCATGAACACTAACGAATACTTGGTTCCCAATAAGTAAGCACAATGTCCCATACTTCGACAGTGATTTTGGGAAGGATATGTCGGATCGTGGAGTGGAAATTGGCAACGAACCTTGGTCAAATCAAGCAGGACAACAAGAATCAAAGGCCTCGCCACCGAAACCCAACTGAAATTGGGAAGTAAATGCTTGCCCTTGAGACGGTGAAACCACACGTGATACTCTAACAAAATTAATCCAAACATTCCTTCCAACGTCTCGTACATCAGCTTCTCCTACATAAGATAATCAAGAAGGAGGTTGGTAGAAACTTGGAGCATCATGACTTCTGTAAAGTATAACCCGAAGAAGTTGCATTGAACTTGAAGCGGAATACCTCCAATAATTCTCCTATGGCAATGGCTGTAGATCCCTCGTTGCCAAATTGTTTGAGGAGAATCGCAGTGCATGCGAGGGAAGTTGCAAAGTTGGAAGGTGGTGGTGATGTATAGCGAAGGAGCCAGCCAACCTCATGCTACTACTTCTTTCTTACTACATCGACGCTCAAACTTCTCTGACTTTAATACCAGTTTACAGTCACATTAACTTATCAGCATTGCAATACATCAACTCGAAAAAGAATCAGTAATGAATATCAATTCTTACTTTCACTTGACCTCACCCATATTCACTACATCGCTCTCGACGCCACTAGAAGAACAGCCAAACCTATCTGCAGCTGCAAAACATCACTGGTTGCAACCGGCGCGCCAATGGCATGTTCGGGGGTCCGGAAGAAACCCGATTTGGAGTAGGTGACTTGCTGATCTTACCTGCAAAGACTACTCTGACCGTGCAAGCAATCCTGCTCCCGGGGACATCACTATCAAGTTAAAAGGATATGCAGAATGGTTCGAGGTCAATAAAGAAGTTGCTTGCTATCATTCCAGATACCTCCGCAACGCGTTCGAGGATGGACAGATGGAGACCGAAACCCAGGAAATCGAATTCCCAGATACGACCGTTGGAGCGATAAGACTCTTTCACTGGTGGATGGATGTTCGCGGAAAATCTTTGTCCGCCACGTACATATCAAAAGCCTTCTTTCGATGGCTACGTTGGGGTGTGGATCTTGGCCGATATACTCGAAGCTCCTGCCTGCCAGAATTTGGCAATCGAACAAATTGTGCTGACCTGGAAACAAAGCCGGCGAATGCCGAGAGGGTCTGGAACCGTACCCGTCCTGAAAGTGACCTGCGCAGATTGTTTCTGGATCAGATAGCTTTCAATGTCAGAATGTCTGATAGAACAAACCCCGAAGAATTCATCAATGAGATCTGGAGAGATGTTGTGGTCCGTTTGAAGAAAGAGACTGTGCTCCGGGTCAAGGTTTTGCCTGGAGCGAGCCGAGGGACATCCACAAGTATAGAGAGCCAGTATTCAATGCCGAGGTTGGAGAGGAACACAGGCCAATGGAGAAGAAAAAGCATACGAGCAACAAACGGGAGCGAAGGAACAGTAAAGCGGAGACTGATACTGGATATAGCCAAGAGGAGACTGATGTTCTGAATATAAATGAACGGCGACTAGCAGAAGACAGGAGCGATCGCGAAGGATTAAGCAAGAGAAGAAAGAATCGGGCTGAAGGAGAAGAAAAAGATCGAGCTGGATAATCTGGTGGAGGACTCTAACACTGGGAGTAGTCAGGAGGAGATTGACTTTGACTGAGGCTTGGAACACAAATAGAAAGGCGAGAAGCAAGAAGGGTAAGAAGGGAAGCAGTCTAGGACAGATTGAGGATCGAGGGAAGACAGCGGACGGGGCAATGTCTGAGCATGGAGAGACTGCAAGGCAATGAGGTATACGAGCTAAGCTAGAAGAAAGCTTTTAATGGATGAATGAATTCTGGAGCTGCCTCATGACGTGCGGTGCTGACCTTCAGATCAAACATGACTACCAATTCGGATCCAGCTTCCCCACCCAACTCTCACTCACACCCCTGTATATCCTCAGCTCTCCCGTCACCATAGTAGACATATCATAAGACCCAGTCCGCACCCTCTTCACACCCCCAACATTCTGTTCCACTACTTTCAAGACTCCATTTGGCTCCACCTCAGTAATGACAGCCGTATGATCCGGATCTCCCGCCCAAGCCGAGCCACCATTCTTCAGCTGGAAATGTGCCTTAAGGATTTGTATAACATCACCTCGCGCTACTCCTGCATCGCGGACGCTACCTTGAGGTTGAGGATTCGATTGGGCTGGGAGGCAGGAGTATACGAGAGCGCCATGTATCAACGTTTGCGATGGCATTGCGCCTATGGCTTCAAGGCCATGATGGGCAAGCGTCCAGCATTCGCCGTCTCCGACTTGTTGCCCCATTTGAGATTCACACCAGCTTGCCAACGAGTCAGAGTACCTGTACACGTTAGTATCTGGACTGAAACCCAGTAAACAGAGTGCTTACTGCCGGCGATAATCCTCAAGCTCTCCCCGAGAAAGCTGCTTCGGCGGAGGGCAATGCCTTTGCTGTACCTTCACAGTGATACCAGGATTGCTGCTATCCCACGTCAAATGAATCTTCGTACTCGAAAGGTCTTTGTAGAACCGAATATGGGCCGAATAAGTGTGTGTTTTCCGAACCCCTGACGATGACCAGCCAGATGTTGCGGCGTAGGTTATTGTGCTTGGTTTGATGGTTTTTGGTGGGAATCTGGTTGGTGTTTGGGCAAACCATAATGATTGAAGATCGAGATCGAGGTCTTGTGGTACGTATGGTTGTTCATGGGAACTAGTTGGCTGAGCAATTAGCTTGCTTGACCTCTAAAGGAAGTAAATGATGCTCGATCAAAGTTCACAGTTTGCTTGTTCGACCAAGGGATAATGTTTGCGAAATAAACTGCATTACAAGCACACAAAGAATAGATCAAATAAAACGCCAAGCAAGATTACTCATTGATAATTCATACTTACTTGGGGACCAGGTTTCGGTTTACTTGCCAGGGGTATTGGCGGAGGCTCTGGACTCGAGGAAGACCCGCCTGTCAGATCGACTCTTTTTACAGGAGGTGGCGGCGGCTTCTTCTTCCCAACAACCGCCGCAGATACATTCCCATTTGTATTGTCCCTCATTTCAATTCCTAAGCTCTTTTGTTCTGGGGGCTCTGAGTTATGTGGACTCGAAACCCCGCCGTAGGCTCCAACCTTATCCGTAATGCCATATTTGTTATTCAGCTTATTCGCAGACTGCCATCCCGATTTCACCTGCTCGCCATGTCTTTCTCGGAAGTTGTTCGCTGTGCTCGCGGCAGCCCTGGCGTCATTGAACGACACCTTGGATGGGTCATCCCTAAATGAAGACGCAGTCTTCAAGGCAGCTTGCTTCTGAGCCCATGTTGTGCCCTCACTCGGCGCTTCCGGCTTCGGTGTTGTCGAGGACGAGAGGCGGGAGAATCGGGATTGAAGTTCGTTTAGTTGGGAAGTTTGGACAGGAGAAGCAGTTGGCGCAGGACTTCGGGATGGGGATGCTGTATTTGGTGGTGGAAGTATTGGCTTTCCCTTGCTTGCTCCAATACCGAAGCCTGGTACAGAGACTCCAGCAGCTCCCAGTCTATTCAGGGAGCCCTGATTCAGTATGCCTTTATGTGCGTCTGGCTCATTCACGGCGCTATGTGGTGGAGGTGGGGGAGAGGGGGCAGTACTCGAATTCTGTCTCGGCGGTAATCTTGGAGGGAGGCCAGGAGGTTTGGGTTTCCCGGCCGTATCTGGCACAGGTGTTCTGCCATCTGCACCATCTTTGCGACCTGGTGGAGGAGGGAGATGTGAAGTCGATAAACCTGTCGTATTTGCTCGATATGGGACCGGCGGAGGCTTCGGCTTCGCTGCTTCTTCTGCTTCTCTCTGTGCTTGTTCTCGTTTTGCCCTTTCCTTGGCCTCCAATTCCTCCTTCGGTATGGGGGCTCCCCAACCTCCCGTATGGGGTGTGATTTGATTCGGAAGAGCGGCACCACCATGGTAGTTGACATTCTTCGGTGGTGGACCGAAAGCAGAAGGATCCTTCAAGGTATGCAGAGGTCGTGAGATGTGATCCTCTGCTTCTTCACCTGGGCTCTTCTTCTTGCCCATCCAACCAGCGACCTGATCGATACCCTTGAAGTCGCCCCGCCATGATTCTTTCGACTTTCCATCTTTGCCTTTCGGATGCCAGCCTCCCTTCAGGGTATCCTTGAGTCCAGACATTATCGGTGTCGAGTTGTAGAATTATTCCTGCTCGGTGACGTCGGCTTCAAGTGGGGTGTGATTGGACAAGAAAATAGCGGGAAGGGGCGTGGCTTTAGAAGGCTCGTCAAAGATTCGCAGCCTTGGTCAAAAAGGACTATCGGAATGCATGCTGTTGCATGGAATTTATTCAATACGTCGACAAGTACAACTTGGGAGCGTTCAGTGTAGCAGTCATGGGACCTATGAAGGAAGTCTTGACGACAGCCGTTCACCACGATGCTACCGGCGAGGAATATGACTATAATGGACGACCATATATCAAGGGGAGCATATCGAAATAGTCTTTCGAATTCGGAACAATCAACAGCTCGGTTAGGACCCTCGTCGCTCAAGCAGCTGTATCTTGCACGGGCATCAAGAATTGCTCCCTGGCATTCCAAAAGCAAATCGACGAGGTCCAAGACTTTGCGCTAGAGCTACTTCGACAAATTGAGAAAACCATGGGTTCGCACGAATAAAAGAAAATTGATGACTTTCGAAGCATTGGACTTCCCACTCCTTGAAGTGATGAGCATGGAGGATAAACATCAATTTATTTACGAGACCAAGGTATTTCCACCCATTGCTCCCCACCCCTCTGGACCAACAAATTGCAATCCTGTTGTCCCCTTACCACCATGTCAAAGAACGGCAAAAAAATCAAAGCTCCTCTTTCCTATCCGCTTGGGGCGAGTGATCCTCAACATGATCCGTCACAATGGCTGCGGACTTAACATCCCCACCACTGTAAGTGATAGCCTCGATCTTCTCAGCCGACGTGCTTTCCTCGCCTGCAGCCACAGCATCTACTTCTCCAAATAGCTTGTCCATACGCTCGAGTGAAATTCCTTTGGTTTCTGGGAGGATGAAGATCACCGAAATCTGAACAACATCCCATTAGCTTCTGCTCCAAGAAACACATCTGGCAAGGGAAGGGTAAAGGCAGGAAACGCTTACCAAAGCAACAACATTAAGAGAAAACAAAAGCCAATAACTCTTAGCCCCCACCTCAGCATTAAACCTCGGCCACGGCTGCGTCAACGCCAACAAACAAACCGTCTGCCCCAACAAACTCAACCCAAACGCCTTATCCCTCACCTCCTGCGGAAAAATCTCACTCGCAATAGCCGGCGTAATCGGCCCATTACTCCAGCAATAAGTCAGTCCAACAATAAACAACATCGCCACCTCCGCAATACAAGCCGCTCTGTTGGTGTTATCTGGATATGTGGTGGTGAGTGAGGAGAGGATTAGGAGAGCGAGAGATTGGATTGTAAATCCGGCGATCAAGAGGGGTTTGCGGCCGAAACGGTCAACGGTGAAGGTATTGACGAGAACGATCACTAGTTGGAGGGCGGCTTGGATGCCGTTTATGGCGAGGGCTTGGTGGCCTTGGTTCCAGCCGAGGGATTCGTAGATGAGGGCTGCGTACATAGTGAGAGCAGCGATTCCTCCGAATTGTTGGAGAGCCATAGCGTAGACACCGTATGCGAGACGTTTCCTCATTCCAGCAGTAGCAAAGAGTCCAAAGTATCCACCTCGATAACGCTTTCTGTATTCATGCGAAGTGATCAGTTCATGGAACTCAAGACGGACGTGCTCATCATTGATGGTTCCAGAACGGAGTTTGGCGAGAGCGCGGAGACTGATTTCTGGGGAGTCTGGGTTCTTTTCCAACAGCCATCGAGGTGATTCTGTATAGAAAAAGGAAATGCAGACGAATACGATGCCAATGGGGATTTGGATGAGGTTGGATACTCTCCAGGCGATGTTGTATGGTGAACTGTGGAATGACATCCCGTAGCCGGCCCAGAACGCGATGAATGTTCCGAGTTGGTAGCCGAATTGAGTGACTGTTCCGACGAAACTTCCTCGTAGAGATTTGGGGGCACATTCAGCGACGTAGAGACTGGTTGCGATGTAGACACAGCCAAAGCCGAGACCGCTGGGTTGTGTTAGTGATGTCTGGTAAGGACTTTGGAGGTGACTTACGTTACGAGACGGCCGAAGATAAGAACGCCATATGTGTTGGGCACGACTTGGATTACGCTGTTATGAGTTAGAGTTGTAGCTTGTGCAGAGAGGCAAGTTTCTTACACTCCAATGATCATGACACAGATGGATATTCTCAAAGCCCACAGTCTTCCCACATAATTCGCAAGTGTACCCCCGACAACTAGTTGTGCAAAACCTGTGCAGGACAGTCAGTATGTGAAGCAAAGATCTTTTGCAATATAATTGAATATCTGGCATGTGAAATTCCATGCTTGAGCCGCAGAATTGGAGGTCTCCAAAATTGAAGCAAGTAACTTACCAGTCGAGGCCCAAGGAATAGTAGCAATGACACCCTGCTTGGTAGAATTGACCCCATAATAATCCCTAAACTGAGGATCCGCCAAAATGACAGTCATAATCCCAGCATCGTATCCATTGAAACAAGTACTAAAGACCATCCCATACAGCAAAAGAGCTGCATAGCGATCATTCGGAGGAAGGAATCTCTGCAGAAAACCCATCTTTGCACGAATTAATATTGTTTTGATGCTCAATCGCAGAAAAGAAAACAGATTGAACCTGGCAAAAACAAATTTATCCGTTCCATACCGACAATCATATACTTTTGGAGACCCCGCATATGGAGAAGCGGCGAAGGACTGACGTGCGAGTGCTAATCTTTGGTATTCCGGTGGGTTTTGTTTTTGTGGGGTTTGCGGAGCGGAATAATTGTGTGGAGGTGGTTCGTGCCAGACTAGGGTAGGTCTACTGTGGATGTACATTGCCGGATGGTGGCATGCAAGTCCCAGTTCCGGTGGGAGGGCTTTCCGGAGGGGGAGTGGATTTCGAGAAATGCAGCTTCCTTGCCACTTCAACTGGCGTCTGCAGGTACACCGGAGGCAATTCTCCAATTGATGTGAATTACCCGACCTCGGCTTGATTTAATACGAGGCTGTCGAGCTCAAGCTCCGTTCAAAAAAAGTGTGGTCTTTCCTGCATGACACTGGCATTTCTGCAAGTGACTTCTCAGCCATGGCGTATCCTCAGAACGTATTCTCGAACACCACGTTCCCGTCGCCGAGCTTCATCAGTCGTCGGCGTGAAGTTGTTTATGCAAATACTTTGTTGTATCAATTGAATGTTCTAAAGACAACTGGACGTTACGACGCTTTTAAGCTGCAGTGGCATCCATCGTACAATGATAAGCCAGATGTTCCACCTGTCCCGAATCACTTGTTCTGGGACTCAGATGTCGCGAAATGGATTGAAGGTGCCTGTTATTTCCTTCAGTGGAAGAAGAATGACGAGATCGAGGCTGCGATAAAAGAATTGGTTGAAATGATCCGAGCTGCACAGCAACCAGATGGGTACCTGAATATACATTTCACTGCTGTGGAACCAGACAAGCGATTTTCGAATCTCAGAGATCTCCATGAGTTGTAAGCTGGCCGTGCATTGAAAACCTTCGAGAGGTGGAAGTTGACATGCGATTGCAGGTACAACGCAGGACACTTGATCGAGGGTGCTCTAGCACACAGCGACCATTATCACAACGACCTCTTCCTGGAGCCTATCCTGAAATATGTTGATTTGCTGTCCCAAACCTTTGGGCCGGGCCCGGATCAGAAGCACGGATATCCTGGGCATCCAGAAATTGAGTTGGCCTTGCTTCGATTGTACGAGAAGACAGGAAATCCAAAGCATTTAGCTCTTGCCACATACTTCATCGAGGAGCGCGGCAATCCGAAGGGACAGGAAGGTCGACATTACTATGACGTCGAGGCTGAGGCCAGAGGAGAAAGGGAGAACGAAAGACCGATATACATGCCCAAACCCCGAAGCTACTGGTAAGTCCACAGCATATGTCTATTGGCGATTTGTATTTGATAGTTGAGCCTGCAGGTATCAACAAGCTCATGAGCCAATCATCAATCAGCAAACAATCGAAGGGCATTCGGTTCGAGCAATGTATCTGCTGACAGCATGTGCTGATCTTCTTCGTATCGAGGACAACAAGAACGAGAAGCTGCGAACGGCCGTGGAGAGATTGTGGTCAAACATGGTTGATAAGAAAATGTATTTGACAGGAGGAATTGGTGCTCAAAAGCAGTGGGAAGGCTTCGGAATTGATTACTTCTTGCCTTCAGGGACGGATGAAGGTGGATGCTACGCCGAGACATGTGCAGGTATCGGGGTTATGATGTTGGCTGAGCGTATGCTGCAACTGGATCTGAATGGAAAGTATGCCGACATCATGGAGCTCTGTTTCTATAACGCAGTCATGACAGGCATGTCAGCCAGCGGAAAACAGTTTACCTATGTTAATCAATTGTCATCTACAGACACAGATGTAAGTCTCACCTTCTCAGAGAACTCCTCCTCCTTGCTGTCTGTGAGGCTGCAGCACTTGGGATTTCCTCTGCCGCATAGATGTCTGATGTCTCCTGAGACATGCAGCTACGCTCAACGGCAATGGTATAAATCTAAGACTAACCTCGAGCTCTCGAATAGTTGTCCAAGCGAGCCGAATGGTTCACTTGTGCCTGCTGCCCGCCAAACGTCACTAGACTTCTAGGATATATTGGCGGATATCTCTGGACTTTCCTGAACGACAAAGCAGACTCGCTTCAAATCAATGTCCATCTGTATTCCTCAGCCCAACTGTCCATACCAATCGGAGATAAAGTCGTGGAGCTGGAACAGAAATCGAATTGGCCGTGGGAGGGTAGAATCGAGTTCCAGTTTCGAAATGCTTCCGAGGTAGCATCCACGATCAAGCTTCGAATCCCGAGTTGGGCAGAGGACTGGCAGGTAAGGGATAATCCTCCTACATTGCCCATAATGCTAACACTGTGAACGCAGATTGTACCGAGTCTACCAGATCGTAAACTCGAGCGAGGTTACTTGACTCTGCCACCAGAATGGCTGAAGAGCAGCCCATCATTCGTCCTGGAAATGCCATTGAAGCCGCGCTTTGTCTCGCCTCACCCATACACGAATCAAGACGTCATAGCACTTGCTCGCGGACCTCTTATATACTGCCTGGAAGATGTCGACAATTCCTGGGTCACAGACCACTTCAAAAGCCTGGTTTTGGACCCAGAAAGTCCGATTGGGGAGACGAAGGTGTCCGCAGATGAAATGGGAGAGCCATATGTAGCGTTGACGGTGGAAACGAAGGCACCAGTCCTCGATGTCGGCATGGAGCTCATTCCGCATGTAGCACTTGAGGCCATCAAGCAGGAGGCGAGTGGAGTTGTTGGCAATTTACACTTTATTCCATATGCGCTTCGAGACAATCGCGGAGGAAAGGGCCATATGCGGGTGGGTATTCGTAGAAAGAGGTAGTGTAGTCTGAAATCGTAAAGAAACATGTCCAGTCGTGGCATCTGTTGAAGCACGAGACCTCAGTGATGGGCGGAGTAGCCTGAATCCCTAACTTCTGTGTATGTCCGAACAGCAAGAACTCACCGGAACCAGCTTCGGACACGTGCCGAGAATCTTGACAGCACGGGTCGACGGTGGTGTGGGAACTCCATAATCCACGACTCAAGTGAGCTCTGGACGCCACTAGAAGTGTTCGCGCTCCAATTGAGGTATGGATGCATATGATGGGAAGCATCGCGTGGAGTGTGGAGAAGATCCTGGAGCGCGAACTGCGCGAATGGCTCGCCGGGTCACCGTTCCGGTGGGTTAACGAGAACCTTGGATGTTTGTGATCGATCACGAGCCATCGTGCTCCGTTCTCACCTGCATTTAACACCGTCCACTGACGGCTTTCGTACTTTCCGTTGCAACGTGCAGATGCAGCTGCCATGTAAGGGCCCCGGCGGATGCTTTCTCGGGCAGATCTGGGGACTGGAGAGCAGGGGGGGAAAGCTTCCTCCCCCAGAGTCTCCAGTGCCGAGCTTGGAGAGGAGGAAGTATACCTTTTCTGCACTTGGTAGTGGATTTCTCCTCTTCTGAAGGGCTATGATTCTTCCGGTAAAAGTATATAAAGGTAGGGAAGCTCATAGCACTGTCCTCTGGGAGCCAGGAAGCTCAAGTTGACATTCACGTTGCCAATTTCTCGTCATGTTCTCTCTTCTCTCTCTCGCCTTGGCCGCTGTTGTGGCTTGCTCGCCCCTTGTTCCTCGAGATACAGTCACCTCGGTCGTTAACTTGTCTAACAACACCGGAACGCCTGCACACCTAGCCTCAGGCTTTATCTATGGCATTCCGGACACAGCCAATCGTAAGATGCCGCTCTCCCGTTGGAACCGTTGGAAGTTCCTGGCGTTTTGATACGTCTCAATTCTCACCAGTCGTATTTGACGAGTACTAACACAATCTTCTTCGTCTTACAGAGATTCCAGACCACTTTTACACCGACATAGGCTTCAACTACGGCCGAGCTGGAGGCGCTCAGGTGCCAGCACCAGGACGGGGATGGATCTGGGGCTTGTCAGAGTACAAGGTGAGCAGCTCTCACAAGTATTGAGCAATGGTTGATGATCTTAGGTTCGATTTGCTTCTGCCCTCTCAAACTACGAGACTGCTCGCAAATACAATGCCAACTTTATCTTCCTCATTCATGATCTCTGGGGAGCCGACGGAACTCAGAACTCCACAGCTGCTTACCCTGGAGATAATGGCGACTGGGCGTCCTGGGATGCGTACTTGACGCAATTCATCGCTGACATCAATGCGAACGGCGCCACGGCTGGACTGTCGATTGATATTTGGAATGAGCCAGATCTGAGCTATTTCTGGACCAAAGGGCAAACCCAGTACCTGCAAATGTGGGGTAGAACGTACCATCGCTTGAGGTAACCTTTCCTGGCTATTGATGAGAGAGTTCTCGCATTGACAGCATACAGAACAGCGTGGCCGAGTGTTCCATTAATCGGGCCCGCTTTTGCAGGCCAGCCTGACGCTACCAACACGTGTGAGCTTTGTCTAAGTATATCCTCGTTGACGGAGCTAACGATTTCTAGGGTGGACCAATTACTTGAGCTTCGTGAAAAGCAATGCCAGCGTTCCAGATCAGTACGTCTGGCACATGGAAGGAGGTGGTGGTGATATGCAGGGCGCGTACGGTGCTCTGTACAACATGCTACAAACATACGGACTACCCATCAAGCCATTGAACATCGATGAATACGCGACTTACACCGAAGAATGTCCTGCCGGATCTGCATGGTGGATCTCTCAACTTGAGAGGGTCAATGCTCATGGCCTGCGAGGAAATTGGCTTTCTGGGTGGGAGCTTCACGACTTGATGGGTTCTTTGGTATCGAAAACCAATGCTGCAACCGCCTACACAGAGACTGGAACTGGGTACTATCCTAATGGAGATTTCCAGGTATATAAGTACTACTATCAGAACATGACTGGATATCGTGTTGGATCACAGCCTTCTACTGATCTGAAAATCGATACATATGCCACAGTTGGTACCGACAAAGTCAGAGTCTTGACTGGCGTCCGCCCCAGCACAACTGGAACCTGGGCGATTACGATCGAAAATATCTCAGCGGTGGGCCTTGCAACCTCTGGCACGCTCGATATTCACACTTGGGGATTCCCGGGAGCTGGAGGACACTTCGGGGAAGTCGATGCTCCAACGGACCTTGGATGGTATTCTCACACCTTTTCGGGGAACTCTGTCACTTTCCCCATTTATCAAACAGATACTGTGACTGCGTACGCATTTGAATTCTATGTTGGTTAGTTGGATGAGACTGGTCAAAAGGAGGAGGGAAAATTGTTCATTTCGAAAATGTGGAAGCTTTCATTGTACATATTGGGTGGTTTGAGCATGTGAAGTGAAGAATCAAGTCAGCATGTATGCAAGTCGAAAAGCTGTACCTTGCACCAGACCTTTCACAAATTCTCTACTATCCAGGTGCTGTACCAAAATCCCGGAAGTGACAATCGTCCCTGCCAAGGCATGAGTTCTCGGGGTGAATGCGGGGAAAGCTCGAGGGCAAGGAATACTCCTTCCACTTCGAACAATTTGAAACACACAACACGAAAAAATAACTTTCCTGACTATCCAAAACCCCCTATATATACATCCATCATGTCCACGACTTTTTCTGCTTCTTGAGAACTTCGTCCTCCAAATTTCCCACGTGACTCTCGCCCCTGAGCCCTTGCTCGGTTGCGGGGAAGCGCCAACCGTTGGTCGACTCTGATTCGAGCGCAAATTTCTCCACGCTTGAGCTGTCATCAGATAATCACCCAACTATGAAAGGGCGGCCTGGGATTCTGTGGGGAAAGCTCTCCAGCCTCTTCTTTTCTCTGTCTCCGGGATGCCAACTTTCAGAGATCAACAGGAGCCGACGCATGGAACTGGCAGAACTTTGTTCCATCCCAACCTAGCCGGATGCCAACAGAGCATATGGGTATGTCTCCCACACACTCAAGGACAATTGTTACAGTACAGCTGCTGATAGGTACTCCACAGAAAGACACCCGAGTCCAAAGGGGGACTCCAGCGGCCATGATGCTTCGGCTTCTTCCAGTCGCTTCCAATGTCTGGAGTGTCAACAGACGTTTGGAAGAGTAGAACACCTTACTCGACACTCGCGGAGTCATATGAAAGAGAGATATCTTAAGTGTTCAGTCTGTAGAAAAGGATTCTACCGCATGTCAGTACACTCATCTTCTCTTTTTCTCCCCTCGATCACCACGTGATGGACATGGTCTGATCATTTCCCCGCATTTAGAGATGCTTTAAGACGGCACGAACAAACTCACAAAGAGCCCAAACGAAGTGCTCTTGCGAAAGGTGGCCGTGCTTGTATTCCATGTGCTGCCGCTCGAAGAAAATGCAGCGGTGAGACTGTTTGTGCTGGCTGCCAGAAGCGGTCCATCGAATGCAAGTATCCAGACAGGCCGAGAAGAGCTGCATCGGGTCATCTTTCTCCCATGGATACTGGCCTAGGATCACCTAACCCGACCGAGACGCAATTGACAGTAGAGCAGACTATGGCCAATGCAGGAGACTCTCCAATGTCATGGTCTCAAGGTTCCGGCTCTCCAAAGATGGATCCCAATCATCAGCACAATCGGACATCGTCTCATAATCAATCTTCCATGAATGATCACGTCCAAGTCTCGCCAACCTTTACTACGGCTTCGTATACCAATCCTTTCGACCACCAAGGACTTCGAATGCAAACACCAACCTCTCCTAGACTCCCTGAGCTGAGTCTACACAGCTCTCAAAATAAGCGTCCGGCTCACGAGAGACAATCACAAATCGATGGTGCTCAAGAGCCAACAATGATGCAGTCTCTGCTACAGGACACACAGCAAAACCAATCCATGGAATCCCAAATGAATCTGAACCTTGACTCCGCAAGTGCTTCGACACCATGGTTTCAGAGCAACTTCTCTTCCATCAATTGGCTTCCAGAGAACTGGACTCCCGACTTCCAGATCAAGGACGGAGACGCCCTAGGGACATTCGATCAAGATTCACCTTTGATGTTTGGAAATAATGTTCAGTCAGGCGTGTCGAGGTTTGGAGCAGCTTCCGACAATCTTGATTCAAGGCACCCAAAACGTCGCAAGAACAATCCTCGGATCCCGATAGCTGCTCAAATCGTGGATGGGCAAGAATTGTCAAGTCCAAGCTCTCAAAGCACTCACAGTGGCGGCCATTACTACATTGATGGAGATGGCGCACGGCTCCCTCGTGTCAGGAAAGCACCTTACCGACACTCCGATTCGTACACTCATAGCTTTCTCCTTGACCACAGGAATACATACCCAACGTTCACGTTTCCAGAGTCAGACGAATATCAGGATGACTTGAGCTCATCCAGTTCCAATATTGAGATCATACCGGCCAACGTCTACAGCGAAATTTTCAGAATCTTCAACCTTACTTGCGTTTCATCTAATAATTATCCTAATTTTCAAGGGGGATCCTTTCCCTCTCTTCAGATGCTTAGTCGATCCATTCAGCAATATACCCAGATCTTCAGATCTATTCTTCCATTTACGCATCCATCCACTTTTGATCTCTCAACAACTCATTGGCTGCTCATCTTAGCTATGGCAACGATCGGCAGTCATTACAACGACACTCCAAGGGCTGAGATGGTCACTCTAGCTTTGCATGAATTCTTAAGGCGGGCGATTCTCACAGTGGTAAGCCTTGTGCACTCCTTTTCGAACGTTACTCACAAGTTACAGGTTGAGATGGGAGGAAACTCGAAACCAGACTTGCTCGTGCTGACGCAAGTGAAGTTGTTGAGTTGTGTTGGCATGATGTATAGCGGGGATGAACGACTGAAGGTAATCGCGAAATGCAATCATAGCGATCTTGTGTCGTATTGCGATCGAGATTGGAGGAGGTTGTCCGAATGTCCTCAGCTTTCATCAGGTGATCCGGACCAAATCGGTCATGATTGGAAGACATGGTGTCATGCAGAGAGCGGCAGACGGACTGGGTATTGCATATGGGTAACTCATGTCCTCGTAATTTTGTGGTCCCGGAAGTAGCTAATTGTGAGCAGCTCTTGGATTGCATGTGGGCTTTCCACTTTCAAATGCGGCCTCTGCTGTCTCTTGATGATGCGAAGCTACCCATTCCATGTCAAGAGGTGCTTTGGGAAGCAGATTCAGCTCTAGACTGGCAGCAGCTCTATGCCTGCGCGACTCGTAAGTCAAGAATCTAACTGCTTCGTTTTTGTCCTGACAATTTTCCAGCAAGCCCATCTCTTCATTCAACGATACAGCTCGCCTACATCGAGAAAAGAATCCAGTCTTCCACAGGAGAGTTCAGTCGCATCCTCTGCGTTCATGCTCTCTTCAGACGAACCTGGGAAGTCGAGAATTACTTCAAGCAACCCCTTACTCTTTGGACACCAACCGCCGAGAAGCAAGATATTAGCACCATCGAGCGCTCAATGCCAGTCTGGCTACCAGGTATTCCGACTTATGCGAAATGGCGCAACTCAGCTTGCGACTGCCTCGATATCCTTCACTGGCATGCAAACAGCGTTATCGGGGCAGCCTCAGGAATGGAACATCCAACAGTCCTTCATCTACACCTCGCAAGAGTCATTCTCCTTACTCCATACCGCCAAATTCTCCAACTTGCACAGCTCATGACATCCGAGCTTCAACCTAGCGATAAGCTTGACATTACCAGTCTCCGAAAACACATACAGCGCTGGGTAGCAGAAGACCAGCATAAAGCTCGTCTAGCCATGATACATTCCGGTGTACTCTTTTGGCACGTCCGACGTTACTCCGCCGATGGGTTCTACGAGCCCTCCTCCGTCCTCTTAGCTACTCTCGCGTTGTGGGCGTATGGGTCTTTCGCACCGCTTACATCGGGTGTGAGTGCACCAAGGGATGGAGAGTCACCACAAGCAGAAGACGATGATGCTGAGTCTTTATTTCCGACTTCGATGCAACTCGATCGGCCAGCAGACGATGAGCTTGTCCAGCTCTTTGTGAAGAGAGGTGCGAGTATGAAGGCTAACATTACAGGCGTCGGCAATCTCTGTTCTTCAAAAGGACCAGTGAGGGTTCTGGTCGAGGGAAGAAATCTCTTGGCGGGGTTGAAGACTTGGGGGTATAGTAGACAGGCTATCAGGATGTTGAGTGCACTCATTGAAGTTCTCAGGCCAGAGGGGGCAAGCTGATCTCACTGTGTCGAGATCCTGGGTTTCACTGGAGGTTACCTGAGAAGCGTTTTCAATCTCCCAGCCTTAGCGGGGCAATCGAGGAGACTACACCAGGCTTAGATACTGCATTCCCCTCTACTTAGTAGTGTCTTGAATTGAGTACGATCAAACAGTTGACAGCATGCATAGTGTTCACGTTCAATCCTCACTTTCATCACATCCCAATCAGGATGGTAGGAAATCTGATTCAGGAAACAGGTGTGGCCGCGGCATGGGCCTACACATCTCATTATTCATCGTATCATCATCTCGTCGTCGTCGTCGTCGTCGCCGTCCTCGACTTCATCATCTAAAAACTACAAAACAGAAAGAAAATTATGACGGCCACGGGCCCGCAGGCACTTGGGCGAACTCCTACTCCAGAACAGACACACAAGCAGACACAATCTCCCAACTCCACGCCAAATCAAAGCAGCGAAACGAAACGAGTGGAGTCTATCGTCTCTTGTTCTTCACCCGATTCTAGTTGACCAAATGCCAAAACTAGTTTCTTGAATCCCCCGAGCTAGGAACGTTGACAGAGGACAAGTCGGTGGACGGCGCGTAGGCGCAAATCTCTTCCTCTTCTCCAAGAGGGCCCTTGACAAGAGTTCGGAACTACTCGTTGGTCGTATCATCTAGCCCCAACTCTCTTCTCATCTGATAGCCTCCGGCAGCTTGAGAAGGCTCAAGGTCGTTGGAGGGACGAGGTGGAGGACCTTTCTTCACCTTTTTGACGGTACGATAGGCCTCACCGGGGGCAAAACCTAGACCTTGGGCTGCTTGAAGAGGTGCGCGGCGGCGTACGGGGGCGGGGCGTGGTGATGGGGTTAATGGGTAAGGTGGTTGGCGAGGTCTTGGGCGGGGAGGGATGGTGGAGCTAGTGCTCGAGGGGGGGAACGACGACGAGTTAGTTTAGTGGGTGAGCGGGCTGGTGGAGATGCAGATCGGGGGCGGTTCGGGGTATTGGTAGCCTTCTTTTCTCTCTCCTTCACCTTCTCCGCCTCCTTCTTCGCGTTCTTCTTCGCGGCCTTCTCGGCTTTCTTCGCCTCCCACTCCTTCTTCTCTCTCCTTTTCCTGTCTTCATATGCGTCCTTCATGGAGGTCGGAAGGTGGGCCGGACATCTTGCTTGACGGCATGTACACTGCTATCTTCTGATCAGCTTGATGTCCTATGATTGCTATGGATCGTGGTACATACCTGTCGAGGATGATGGTGGTGTTGAAGAAGAGGAGGATCGAGGCACGAAATTTTGGAATTTATCGTTTGTGAGATCGATTTATATCTGTGCCTGCAAATTCACTGCTGCTTGGGCATTCAATTCACGCCCGCGCGATCTGAAAAGTTAAAGTTCGACTGGTATGCGTTAACAGTAAACAGAGAATTTGATGCCTAACATGTGATCATGAGAATAGTTCATGTGGTTGTGATAATAGAGCAATAGAGACGCTGATAGATTATCTCGTTATCTTAGGTATGAAGTTCTCGTGACGTTTGAATCGGTCAAATGTTCGCGGAGAATTATATCTTCGAACCCGCAGGCCTACTATCAAATTTTACAACTGAAAAGGCCTTTATAGATTTAAATTAGCATTTTATTTCTTAACAAGTATGTTCTCGTACAATCCCAGCACACGTCAACGCGCTTAACAGTGCGGGCTGGAACAATGCGGCCCAGATCCAACTGGGATACATCAATAGGCAACAGTAGTAAGGCTAGCTACTTGGTGGTAGAGAGTCTGTGCAACATGGACGAGGAAGAAAAACCATTCGAACGGTGCTTGAGGGCGCCACAGTCGCAAGACTGCGGAATGTCCGAACCCATTTTTTTTGTAATTTTTTTCAAGCTCGTTGACCTCGACGTCGCTCTCCTTTTTAAGCGAGCGAGCTAGCCACTTTCCACCCCACAATTTTGCCAGCTCCAGCTCGACTTTCGACGCAAGCTTAAGTACCAGCAATTCGAACACGACGATACTATCAAATTCTGAAAAGCATAACTCTTTTGGTTAAGAGTGCGCGCATGTTCTGAGCAACCCCTTTTTGAAAAAGGATTCTCGACAAACATGCGTTGCAGCGAGAGCACAGCCAAGAGTTGTTGGAGCGAAGCTTCTTGAGCAATGTCCCCAGGCTTTTGGTTTTCAACGGACACTCTTCAATTCCTACACCAGGTCCTGTTGGCCCTTGCTCTTTACCATCACCACCATGAGCAACCCACGAGCTGCACGGGCACGCTAACTCGTAACTCACCCGATGCCCCTTAACACTTTACGATTTTGTCATCGCCGGCTCCCAATATCCGGCGAGGAACGATGACAGGCTTAAATTAACTTCAATACCCATCTCTATTTTCTTTAGAAATTGGCGCCTCTTTTTGGGTTTCCGGCTTTGTCGACAGTCGGCCATCACAAAGCCGTTCCAACACAAAAGTTCAACTTTCGAGCTACTATACAAATCAACAAACTGCGTCTATACCACACATCTATCACTATCGGTCATTGGAAATGATGGCTCTTATTCAAAGGTTTCAGGGAAGGTATCAATTCGAATGCTAACCAGATCATTTAGAAATCTTCGAAAAGCGCGACCTGCGGTGGAAAATGCTCCCTATCCCCAGAACCCCCAAACCATACACGCATAACGATCAGCACACCATGATAACATATATATAAATAAGAAGCGGGAAGAAAGAATACATGACTTGAAAGAGAGTTCGGGATGACGGTATAAGACATCAAAACCTCCAAGGAGCACGACTATCATCACTAAAATTAGCTTTCCATCCATCTCGGGAAGACAAGAACACATACCAAAGACCACAAGCAATCCTCCTCCCATTAGATGTCTGCTCCGTGATCCATTCTGCGAAACACGTCAAACAAATATTCTGTCCACAAGAACCACGACACCAAGCTGCTTCCGCAGCACTGGCGATTGGTTCATAGCATACATAGCAGGTAGTGTCGGCTGTGATTGGGCGTCGGCGGACGGGCACTGAAGAAGCAGAGCTAGCGCTGGAAGGGTTTGGAGCTGCTGAGCGGGCGGGCGACCTAGGTGGAGAGACTACGACGGGAGATGATCTGCCTGAGGAGGAGGGTGTGTTGATGCCTGGACCTGGAGCAGGTGGGTCGGAATCAGACTCGGAGTCGGAATCATCAGAATAGTTAGAGCCGTCGGATTCTGAGCTAGATTCTTCTTCTTCAGAGTCTTCGGACTCATCTACAACTTCCAGAGCACTGGCACGTATGGGACTTCTTGGTAGCGGGAGTTCGAAGTTCGAGATGACGCTTGGTACTGGTGAGCCGGGATTGATGGACCTGCTGGAAGCTCTTGATGATCGTGATGAGTGAGCTTGTGCCGTGACGACTTGGGTCAAGGCAGCGATCTGTCTCTGCAATGCTGCTATCTGTAATTCTACACTGTCTCGGCTTGGTTGGCTGTTCGAGGAGGAGGAGGATGAGGAAGTGGATCGAGAGCTCGATGACCGAGTAGATCGACTGGAGCCCGAGCTACTGCTTGTTGAGGATATTGAAGACGACGGAGAGCCATGGGCTCGTGTAGTTGCATGTTCGCGAATGATTTGGTTCGAATCAACAGCGATGTTGAAGCTGATATTGACGTCCCTTCGTCTCCGTGATGTGTGAGCACTAGCTTCGCCATTGTTCAAACTTGTTGTCGTTGAAGGCGGGGTTCTATAGGTCGAGTCGGTATGAATTGAGTTGTGACGTTGTGGAGAACGAGACGTCGAGGTATCACGAGCTCGTCTCGTAATAGGAGGAGGCGTCGGTGGAGGGGTGGGAAGGGCGGTACGCGACGATCTCATGACGCCTAAGTTCTGTATCATAGCCAGCCATCGCTGTGCTACAGGATCAACTTGAGGTTTCCTCTCTTGGTGCCAGCGTGGGCAGAGAGTGAGGAATGCCAGATGCTTTAGGGTTGGGAGTAGTTGTGCATATCTCCTGGTAGACCGTACAAGTGCAGGCAGTCCATCCAGGATGTCGCTAGCTTCTTCCTTGTAGATTTTCTTGATGAATGAGTTCTGGCATCGACGTCCTTGTAGCGTCGTCCCTACACAAGTGAAGGTACTGCTCTCAGGGTAAACATCCAGCACGGAGCGAGCGTCCCAAACAGTAGCCATTGGATAGAAAAGTAAGCAATCTGTCAAAGAATCGAGATTTGTGGTTACCCAATGCCGCGAGGACATCTATCAATAAGTACTGAACGCCAACAGCTACCTTCACAGCTGCCAGCTGGAACGGGAAGGATCAATACCCCGGAGGAATTGCTGGAGGAATCCAAGCTAACGATGTATTGCCTAGCAGTACAGCCATTGATAGTGATCACAGAGCCAACAACCAACATCTCCAGCTTCGTCACCACGCGACAGTCCAATGAAGACGTGCTTCAACCCTCCACGACATTGAAGAAATCAAGAGTCTTGCGATCACGGCCACTAGAAGCATGGTACCTAGACTCATTGTGCTCACCGACAAGACGAAAGCATAAAGGTCAAGGCTTCGAGGCCGAGGCATAGCAAAGTATCTGCTCGATGACGTGATTCTCAAGATAGTACAGTGCAGTTGCGGCTGTGGCTTCAGCAGTAGTGACCAAGATACAGTACTGTGGTTCAAGGATAAATCAGTGCAGCCCTTGAGAGTTTATGCTTCTAGAGCTTTCCACATACAAACTCGATCAAAGCAGCACACTTATTGGCCTAGAGCCCTTGCTCTGTCCGTGCTTTAGAACCCTCAAGGGGTGCACTTATTTATCCTTGAACCACAGTACAGTAGAGAACTCGGCATCTCGGATGTGGCAGACTTAAGTGTGGCTCCGCAGCAACGGCTGTCCTCTCTGGCGTACTAGAGGTGGCCGTGGCATAGCCCAAACCTGACTGACGGAACAAGTACATGGATCAGGTCGGCGCCTTGAACGCAAAACGTGGGCAAGGCTTCCAGGCCGAAAAAGCCCTCCAACCTGGGCTACTCGTGTCGGGGTCTCCGAACAGGGTATCTGAAGAGTCTTGAGACGATGGACGTATCAGGACTTGCGGACTGGGAGCAGCACCCTCACGTGGAGGCCGCAGCGGCAAGACGATGACCTTCTCAACACCTCAAGTCGAGAAAGCTCCCTAATTTGATTCAATATTGTCTACAACCTTCCAATGTGCTCAGGTGGTTCAATATTTGTCAAAGTTCGAGACACAAAAGTTCCAAAGAGCCATAGGTAGACAATGTATTAGTATTCCCTTTCCAAAACAAAAGAAACGATGTCCTCCAAGATATGGAGCAATTGAATAGCATTAAATATTCCTTATTACTAGGAACTCTAAAAGTACAAGGGGCTCGTATTTTGTCTAGGGTTGATGTGCTGCCTGGAGAGTGTGCGAAGCATCGCTTGGTGACTCCGCCCAACAAAGACTGCGACTTGCATCTCAATCAGCAACACAACAAGTAAAGCCACTAAATGTTGGCAGAAGATATCCAAAAAATTGTGATGGAATGAAAAAGAGTTTGAAAAGAAGTAAGAGAAGCGTTTGCTTTGGCGCTCAGATCCTTGTCGTTGTTTGAAGCAGGGTCATGTGATGGTTCCGACAGATTTGAAAAGGGGCCGTTCCGAGGTACTGGGAGCTCAGTCTCAAAGCCCCTTCAAATCCGGGACTCGGATGAGCATTGCAAAGCACCGAGAGGCGAGGGACATTGAGAAGGGGCCCCAGTGAGTTGACGTTGGGTGAACGAAATCGGAAGTTCAATGTCTCACGAAGTCTAGGATATTATTGAGACGAGATTGTACGATAATCTGATTTCAAGGCACGCAGAAAACAGTTGCGTGAAATAAGCAACTAGAAATGGTCAACAGAGAAGAACAAAAGCCAGGCTTACCGTAGCAGATCTGGCCAACATGTCTTGAGTTTAAGAGATGCTCAGGGTGGGAGTGCCAAAAAATGGAGTCTGCACAAGACAAGGCGAAGCCATTTTGACTGTAATGGTTTGCTAATTGGTTATTATTTAATTTTAGTAATAGAGAGTAAGTACGCACATGACTAAAGGTTGGGTATCATCTGCCTCCTACTGGTACGAGACATTAGCAAGCCACATCAACAACAGAATTATACTAAGCCTCCACTTCAAACTTTCCTGTGCTTTCCCCATGAACTTCTTTACCCCTCCACCCTGTCTCTGTTCCTGCGCCCCTAGCTCAAACTCATTCGACGTTGCTCCCTCCTGGGTCTTCGGCAAGAGATAAGGCGAGTCCTTTTCTCCTTCGCTGAACCTCCGACTGGGCTTCGTGCTTCCGAGAATCCATGCCGCCAGTATTTGTGTGGCATCAGCAGTACGCCAGCTGACCCAGAAGAATATCGGCGTCAAGATGGCGGCTTCGAACCAACGATTTCCAAGACCTAGGCGAAGCAAGCCTTTGGTATCACCAGCAAGCCAGATGTGGTACTGTAGAATGTATGTCTCGAGAGAGTAGCGGCCTACCCAAGCAAACACTACAGAGCGGTAATTTCGAAGGAAGCGATGGCAATTCCGAAGGGTGACAAAACAGACGATTGGAATGAAGGACACGTATGGTTGCCACCAGTTATAGTCCTCCTTATCTGGCGACCGCCGAGTCAATGCCCAAAAGCCAGGAAAGAGTCCTAGAGAAAGTGCGACGCTGATGGCCTTGAATGATCCTTGGTAGGTAACAGAGAGTTGAACTGCTTTGTCGATCAAAGTGATTGGCTTGACAACTTCAGTCTTGAGTTGTGTACGGCGAACAGCAAGCGCAGCAATGATCATCCCAATGTAGACGATGTACAAATCAAGAGAAGTCCGGAAACGCCACTCCTTCACATTCCATGATATGGCACATGTCTTGCTCAGGATCGAAGAGACAAACTCCAAGACTCCAGGTATCATCGTAAAACAAGTGACCAAAACCGCCGAAACAATAATTTTCCCAAATAAGAACCAAAGATTAACATTTCGGCCACGGCCAATCTTCAGCGTGAAATAGATGACCAAAAACCAGAAGGTGACCAGCGATCCGAAGTAATAGAAGAGGTAGTCGGTCCGCATCATGTACGGAAGGACAAAGCTAAGGAGGTTGAGCCGAGCCAGAACGGTTGCCACTCTTTTCAACGAGTAATCACCCGTCTTCATGAAGAACATGGTATGTCCAAAGCCGGTTATGAAGAGATAGGACGCGATGAGGATTCGGACAATCTCGTATATCCATAAAGTCTTGGATCCGTGGGTGTAGTGGTAAATGAGGATGATAAACTGCATCCAGCCTTTCCACTCTTCGGTCTGATCTCGAGAAAGAAATGGCTGATCGGTAGACTCGCCAGAATCTCTCGAAATTGGGCTGTTGCTCTTGCGGATTGACATCAAGCCTGCGATGCCTACAGCTGAGCAAGCTATCAAAAATTCCCTACGGCGAAATTGCTTGTGTGACTTTTCGAAAATCTGCGTGCGATCCGCATAGAAGCAGAAGCATACGACAAGACAGAATATCGTCAAGGCGGTCAAAATATGACCTGAGGGCAGGAATCGACGGAGCCTGGCGACATGTCCACGCTGAACGGACAAAAATAAAGGCAACACCAGCAGTCCTGTGAGAATCAAGACCCACTGAATACCGTTCGGTTGGGTGTAATTGCTGCAACATGTGTGACTGAAGGGATATTTGGATGATACAGGACCGGCATTGCACCGGAGGTTGAGGAGGACGTCCGCTTTTCGGTGCGCTACATTTTCAATAACATGGAGACCACTCTCTTCATACTGTGCTCGACCATTCCAAGTCATCAGATTATAGCTCCAGACAATGTCGGCCTCGGAATGTGCAGACACTTGCTGCAAGAAGTCATTCATTTGATCGATCTTTTCTGGCGTAATTGTCTCTTCTCTTGACGGAGACAGAGCTTCATACCGAGGAACTTGGATGGGTGCCATGAGAAGCATGTTTGGCGATGCTTGACGAGCATTGAAGGACCTTGAAGGTGGCGGATTATCGAGGTCACCAGAAGTATGGTCCATATATGGGATAACATGTTCAACTGAATCTCTGAAGTCTTTCATGAAGTTTTCCTGGCCATGTCGTGCATACCAAAGACCAGGAGCGCCTAGCAGGAGCAGAGCAGCGCTTTCACCTGTAGCGCCAGTAGGTTCCAGAGCAGAAATAACCGAGAATTTCTGCAGTTCCCTATTCAAACCCGTCGAGTTGAGCCATGGGTCCCAAATGAACTGGACAAAAACTCCGGAGGACTCGAATTCCAGATCCTCGTGTTTTCCATTATGGTCCAGCATATCTGCGATTTCCTCTTCAGCCTTCTCTTGGTCCATCTTTTTCGCAACCGCCCAGAAAATCTGCCGTGTTGTAGAATCCCCAATGAACACCAGCCTTCGGTCATAGAAGCACCCCTGTATGTCCTGTTTCTTGTATTCGTGCATTATACATCCTGGAGGCTGCCAGTTCTGAAATGGGTTTCGAGAGTTCCATCGTGGGCCGGGATCGAGCCATTCGCCTTTATTGAGGAGGGCGCCACATTTGAAGGGGTCCGCTGCATCTGCGAGACATTCTGTTAGCAAGAGCACTTTCCAAAGGAGGCAGAACTCACCAATCCAGCAGTATCTGTAGATCACCCAGAGGATGACGAGAGCAAGAGTTCCTTGCAAGGCGCGCTCAACCGTGGCGGCAATCTGATCGCGAGTCGATGGAGGTTTGAATGTTGACCGTGCCATTGAATCTCAAGCAGCACAGCTGGACTGTGGTTGTTCCATCTGAGGGGAGTCCCAGCCTGGCCCTCGCCGTCAAAATATTCGAGGTTGGCGAATTCGGAAGACGGAGTTGGGTTTGCTAATGATCAGCGCAGACAGCTGTCTATTTGTGGAAGCAATACGAAGGTACGAGGCTACTCTGTGAGCATTGTTCTCCCAGTGGTGCTTCGAGGAAGGAACTCCATGCTTCACGTAGATTTGGCATGGCGATGGAAGCTCGGCACCTTCTTGGGGAGTTGGGATGGGTTGGTTTGGCTTGGCGCATCTGGCAGGTTTGGATAACAGGACGGGAAAGGACAAAGAGGATGTCCAACACCCTGGTCTGCGAGACGCAGGCCTGCATTGCCTGGCCTGGGCGCTTGACTTCTTCCGCCAGGATGCACACTGTATCAGATGATGACGACTGGTCATCCTGTCTCACTCCGCTTCAATATCCCAATATCCCAATTGAACACTCTGACAATCACAATCAGTCGTGTGCTCACCTGCCCGAAGAGATCCCAACTTCCCAAGAGCTACTGTATCAAGTGGGCCACGATAAGGAACTGGTGGAGGAGCTGTGGCTGAAATGGGCTTAGCTTCGTTGCGAAAGATTTTCCGATCCGAGAAGTCCGAGCCGAATTCGCATCCCAATTTGACGACCAAAAATTCTCTGTATGCATCAAAACGAGAGTCATGCCAAGTTCGTCAACGCAGAGCATTCTGCATTAAGACATCTCTCGAGTCCAATCTTTTACGATTGTACTCATAGGCCAAGGTGCCTGCTGGCCGGAGGAAGATCGTTACCGTATGCGAGGAAGTGGCGGGGAGGTCTGGCCAGGCGGTCTTGGGTTCATGCCGAAACTTCAGACCATGGACTCGGTCCCGAAACTCTCGGATACCGCTTTGAACTCTCTCTTGCGTGTACCTACCAAGCTAAGCCTCAAAAAATATTTTCAGCCTCCCATTTCATTCAGTTGTCTTCTGCCTCGCTCGGCCAGCCTCCTTCCACTGCTGGTCTTGAGCTGGATACACTTCTGTGTACTAGACTAGATCGACTCCAACGACCTTTGAGTGCGGAACCTCCTTTTGCTACACAGGTGGACCTCTGCAATTTGTCTGTTGAAACATGAATGATGTTTCTCGAGCAAGCTTCGACTAGAAGCAGATAAACCTCAGCTCCGTATTCGAGGTCGGGAGGTTGAGTAAGTAGGTAGACCTCGATACATTTCTATATCTTATGCCTGCTTTGAAACTTCTCCTTTGGTCGTCACCTCAGGGTGCTTAACCTTAGTGGCTGTTAAATTGATTGTCTCTACAAGATAATCTTTCCAACCTTTCCCAAATGAGAGTCGCTCAGCTATCGGTTCCCGAGATAGCGTATCCTTGATGTAAGGAGAAGGATATGCATGCGGCCAGGTATCCTCGGAACATACTACAATGTCAAATGCGACGCGCACGTGACCTGCATCGCTGACATCGTTGGTGAGATATTCCGCAGTCTTCTGACGGGTGAAAAAGGCGAGCTATTGCGGCTGTGGCTAGATGTCCCTTCCTGTTGTGGCAGCTTCCTCAAGTGTCGTTGGAAATTAGCAGTGCTGAGTGTCCCTTCCTCACTACCTCCTCTTGCAGTGCAACCCCACACAATACCTTCCTCAATCACCAAACATGCCTTCCCAACGAGACGCCTTCCTCTCAATACACAACTTGCCGTTGTACCCACCTTATTCTCCTTCTCCCCTTAGAAAAAACAGAAATCAAAAAGAAGGGAAAGGAAAAGGCTTTTTTTCTAGGGGAAGAAGGAGAATATAAGGTGGGTACAACGGCAAGTTGTGTATTGAGAGGAAGGTCCCTTATAAACATCTCTACCTTCAAGCCACTGATAATGTAATGTATCTCAGCAGTCTTATCGATCGCGTTCTAAGCTCCTCGATGTCGTCCCCGTCCGAATTGCAGCTTACTGAGCGCTCCCAGCCAGTTCCATCGGAACAGCATCACACACAAACGCGCCAGAATGGCTTCTCATAAGGCTCACGTCCTTCGAATTCATGTCAATCGGCAATTATTTTTGCTCTGTACTCGAGCTTCACTCATCGCCCAAAGTTCGACACGATCCTATCGCCAGCCGTGTCTTGACGAGCGTGTCGAAGAAGGTAGGGAAGCGTCCTCAACGTACTCCTTCCCTGACTGAAATTGTTCCCGGAACCAGCCTCATTCTCGCAGCTTCGGTGGCAACGACTCTGCAGCGAACGCCTACCTGCCTCCTGCTGGCAACGTGCCCTCTTCAGCTCAAGCAGCTTCTTCTCAAATTCGAGTGATGCCCGTACCAAAAGCGCCTTACACGCTCTCTGGCAATGCTTTCGACGCGGTAGCTATACTATAGCAAGCGATACAACTACTCAGTCCAACACAAGCAACTTCAAATCACCTCTTCTCTAATCAAAGAGATGGTATCAGCGAAGTGGCATGCCTTCCAAGCTCTTCGCACCTGGGCAATGCGGACATTCTACTTCACCTCCCTGGTCCACCGTACCCTAGCAATGTTAATCCCGAGTATTTCTGTCAAGCTCCTCCTTTATCCGGAACCGCTTCTCATACTCGTCTTCTTCTCTTTCTTCCTACTCTTCCTCATGCCCCATATCTCTCTTCCTTTCCAGCTCATCTTCATCTCCTACATAAATTACATAATGTCTGTCGATCTCCCTATCTTTATCCACATCCCATCGATTCGTCCGGTTGTCACGGGCATCCTGCTCATCAGGATCCTGTCCGTCAAAGTGGAAGCATGGAGGCGTACACATTTAATAAGGGTGTCGGTGATATTCCATTCGTCTAGTGCTGTGTTACAGCTTCATGTGTCAAAACTTCATAGTTCTCAAAGTAGCCGCAGCAATCTAGATAACGGTGCCACCACAAACACTTATGACTATACGTACGTGTTGTGATACATGTTGTTGTGTATGTGTCTTTCAATTCCTACCCCGCTGCAAACTTGAATCCACAGTGAGGCTAATAATTCTTCTCTGAGCAATTGGGATATTTTATATGTCTATATGAGCTCCCTCTGCGCCCTTGATCTTGCGTATCTTCTCGCTAGGATGTACCTCGTTGGCCAGGACTTTGGGATGCTCCAGAGCATTCCCTTACAGTTTTTTCCTGATATTATTGTACCTTCCATCTCGTGGTTTCTATTTAATTTACAATTCCTAGCAGTCCTTTATGCCATCATATATCGTCGCAGCGCAGGCGGACGGCAATTGTCGGAGTTGGCCACACAGGCAGCCTAGCTTAATCACCAGACATCACACCCTCTATCCATACCTTCACTTTCTCAGCAATGCTTTCGCTGTGCCCTGGAAACTGTCAGTTGCGCCTCCAAGATGGCAGGGAATAGCTTACGTATGCAAAATCCATGATCAATACCATTCTCATCTATCATCATAGTGGGCTTGGAACTCGAGGTCTCGTCTTCTATTCGGCCTCTTGCTGCTATTAAAGCATCGCGGGTGTGATTCGCAACCCAGTGGTCCTGAAGAGTTTGGTTAGCTGCAAAGTTTCGTTTACTTTGGGCGGGGAAATGTACATTTTCACCAAAGTAGAAGATCAGCCTAGGAATTTGTCGTTTCTGGTCCAGCTCTTCGTGTTCAATTCCCCATATGTCCTGGTCCCACCGATCCTCAGTAATTGTATCCATCTCATCCTTTGCCATGTGTCTGTCACAAATTAGCTGGTTCCTTTCAGGACGAATAACGACTTCCTTACAGTGCTTGCCAGATCCCCATCCTACTTTTCAAGAACCTTGCCGTTACATCCGCAGCATCGCTTGGCATCCGAGTCACGAAACCAACAAGCCATTTTAACACCGACCTATACCCAAGATCTCGGTGTCAGTATTCCTATTCCAAGTAGTTCAAAGAGGAGGAGAGGAGAGTGTTCTACGAGTCTCGGGACATTCAAGGCTCTCGAAACAAAGAGGAAAGGGGAGTATTGCTCTGAGAAGGGCATACCTCGGTGCCACCGAGACCAGCGCTTTTGCAACGGAACTTGCTCTCTTTGCAAAGTCAGGAATTCGAAAGAGGGTGCTGATCTTGACGCCGCTTGGAGATTGTGCGATATGCGTAACAGTCGGAAACAGCAGGATGCCCGCTCGGATATCGATAATTGACAAGGATTTTCGAAGACGTGTGATGAGTTCGAGTAGGATATAAGAGCCAACAGAATGGCCGATGACGATGATGATGTCGTATGGCTGGCCTTGCCGGGGTCCAGAGGGTATTCGTTGAGCTTGAAGTGATTGCAACGAGATGTTGATTTGCTCTTCTAGACTGTATGGTGATGATCGACTGGAATGTTTTTCCCAATCCTCGAATCCAGCCAAGGATTGCCCGTGAATGTGGAAATGATTTGGAGAATTGTGCTTGGATCCTAATAATAAGTTGTACAAAGTTGCTAGGAAGGTGTCGTAGTAAGCGATGAGGCCTGGGTTTCCCGTGATGAAGTAGATGAGGGTATATGTTGCAGATGGATCATCCGCAATTGGTCGGTAAGAGATCTCTGATATCGAGTTCCAGGTGTCAGACTTCATGGAGGACATTTTTTGTGATGCGTTGTGAGGATCCTGATGCAGTACACAGCGTCAATCTCCCAGCCTTGGCTGGACTTCCTGAAGCCAACTTTTGTAAGCAAGGAGGATCGTTGGCGGATACCAGGAGATTTTACCGAATAGTATTTCTGCCTAAGCTTCCTCAATTGTCCTTCACAGGCTGGGAGATTGAAACGTTGGGTGTGGATGCCTCGGGACATCCACGTTTGTGAGGAAATTTAGAATGCTTTCAACGTTGTCTCATACCCCGCAACATGGCACAGAAACTCCATACATGTGATAACAAGTAGCTGTGAATTGGTAGAACGTCTAAGTGCACATTCGTGAACCTTGGATTCGAGTCAAGGACACTGACACGTGATTTAAGTACTAGTCTCATTTGACTTAGCTCTCGCTTAGTTAGCCAGGATCTAAAATACACTGTTCTGGAAAACGCGCCTCTGCACAGCTCAGCACTGGCGAGGAAATCACAACTCCATACCACACCTCAACCGCGAAGCACCGCGAACGCTGCCGTCGCGAAAGCTCCCCCTCACCTCGAGATCAACACACCGTGTTGTTCAGCACATTGTATTGTGCAGGCTCATCGCCCGCATTGCCCTCATTTGAGGCCGGTTCACGCGCCTGCCTATTTTCGCGCCCATCTACTTCGATCCATCAATCAATCATCGAGACCAAGGGCACATCGCGCGTAACGCATCTCGAAAAAGTATCAACACCAAGACGCCTACCCAGACATCTTGCCTCGACACCTTCTTCGACTGCCCAACACCCGATTCGATACCTGGGCATTGCCGCCTCCGGTTACGTATTCACCTTTACCATTCACGGTCATCTCAACTATCAAACCTGATGCGCAAGGCTGGGCCCTGATACATGCGCAGCGGACAACATTAAGAACTACGAAAGTCTGCCACGACTGTACACATACTGCTTCTCGCAAAGATGGCGACCACCCAAACCGCGCCTGCTGTTCAGCAGCCAGGTAGCCTTACGGCTTTGCCCTTCAACCAGCAGGGGATGAAGGATCTTTTCAATGTAGGTCCTGTCCAAGCGCATCATACACAACCCTTCGATCTGAACGAAGATCATGCTAACCTTTTCAAGAAATTTAAGCAGATGAAGGAGTCCGGCGTCTCGGAAAAAGATCCCGAATTCCAACGAGTCTATCGAGAGCTGTCACAACTTCAACAAGCCCGAGCCTTTAATGCGCATCGTGTTCAAGTACAACAGCAGCAGATGCTTAGCCAACAACAAAGTGCCAATACGGCCGCGGCCAATGGCGCGAACGGTACACATACTGCGTCAGCTTCGACTTCCTTACCTACCTCCCAACCCTCGACAAGCACATCTCTTGGCCCCTCAGCTATTCCAGCTACGGCCGCGAACGCTGCTGCAGCAGCTGCCACACAAAAGGGCGGAGTTCCTCGAACAACCCCAGCTGGAAGCGGATATTTCACACAAGCGCAGTTGGGTATACTCAAGCACCAGATTTACGCCTTCAAGTGTTTGTCGAAGAACATGGGCATTCCTCAAGCTACTCAAGAGCAACTCTTTGCGGCCCAGCAAAAGAAGTCTCCTGTCGCTGAGCAATCCGTAGAAGCCCCTTCCAAGGTCGGAGATGCGGCGCCCTCTACCAATGGTGACGTGGAGAAGAAGCCTGTCCTGAAGCAGCATGAGTATACTGGATTCAAGTCTCCTCATGCAGGTCTATCTACGAAAATCAGCTATTCTGTACACAGATATCGTGACAAGCGACCATTGATTCCTAGCACTATGCCATCTGGAGTCAATCTGGACAAGGTCCGACATGAGCGAGAGATGGTCATATACAACCGTATGCAAGCCAGATTACAGGAACTGCGCTCTATTCCGGCCAACATTGCTCATATCGATGTTCGCAACGACGAACTTGTCGCAGAAGATACCCTGAAGCGTAAGGCATTGATTGAGATGAAGATGCTTGGTCTATTCCAAAAGCAACGGAACATGCGTGAGAGAATCGGACGCCAAATGATTCAGTACGACAACCTTGCCATGACTGCCAATCGAAGCCATTACCGCCGAATGAAGAAGCAGTCGTTGAGAGAAGCCCGCATCACCGAGAAGCTCGAGAAGCAACAACGAGATGCCCGTGAGACTCGCGAGAAGAAGAAGCACATCGATTACCTTCAGGCTGTTCTTAATCATGCTCGCGAAGTCAACACGGCTGCGGCGAACCAACGACAGAAGATGCAGAAGTTGGGCAGAATGATGATGACTCAACATCAGAACATCGAGAAGGAAGAGCAGAAGAGAATTGAGCGAACCGCCAAGCAGCGTCTCCAAGCTTTGAAGTCGAACGATGAAGAGGCATATCTCAAGTTGCTTGACCAAGCCAAGGATACCCGTATCACTCACCTCCTTCGCCAGACCGATGGCTTTTTGTCCCAGCTTGCCTCCTCCGTCAAAGAACAACAGCGAAAGGCTGCCGAACGTTATGGAGACAATGCCGACGAGTTTTTGGATGACGACTCGGACGATGACGAAGAGGAAGAGCAAGATACTCGAAAGATCGACTACTATGCTGTTGCTCATCGTATCAAGGAAGAGGTCAATGCTCAGCCAACCATTTTGGTTGGTGGTACGCTCAAGGAGTATCAATTGAAGGGTCTCCAATGGATGATCTCGCTGTACAACAACAACCTCAACGGTATCCTTGCAGATGAGATGGGTCTCGGCAAGACTATTCAGACTATCAGTTTGATCACCTATCTCATCGAGCAGAAGAAGCAAAACGGTCCCTTCCTGGTCATTGTTCCCCTTAGTACCTTGACCAATTGGAACCTGGAATTCGAGAAGTGGGCACCATCTGTCGCAAAGGTTGTTTACAAGGGACCACCAAACCAACGTAAACAACAACAACAGCAGATCCGCTATGGTAACTTCCAAGTTCTCTTGACGACCTACGAGTATATCATTAAGGATAGACCTATTCTCAGCAAGATCAAGTGGATTCATATGATCATCGACGAAGGTCACCGCATGAAGAACTCGTCCTCCAAGCTCAGTGCCACTCTCACTCAGTACTACAGCACACGATATCGCCTCATTCTCACCGGAACTCCTCTCCAAAACAACCTTCCTGAGCTGTGGGCTCTTCTCAACTTCGTTCTCCCTACAATCTTTAAGTCCGTGAAGTCTTTCGACGAGTGGTTCAACACACCCTTTGCGAATACTGGTGGTCAAGACAAGATGGAGTTGACTGAAGAAGAACAAATTCTCGTCATTCGCCGTCTGCACAAGGTTTTGCGACCATTCTTGCTCCGTCGTCTCAAGAAGGATGTCGAGAAGGATTTGCCTGACAAGACTGAGAAGGTCATCAAGTGCAAATTCTCTTCCCTGCAAGCTCGTCTCTACAAGCAGATGGTTACTCACAACAAGCTTGTTGTCAGCGATGGCAAGGGCGGAAAGACTGGTGCTCGTGGTCTCAGCAACATGATCATGCAGCTGCGAAAGCTTTGCAATCATCCATTTGTCTTCGACGAAGTTGAGAATCAAATGAATCCAACTAGCACCAGCAACGATTTGTTGTGGCGAACCGCAGGCAAATTTGAACTTCTCGACCGTGTCCTCCCGAAGTACCAGGCTACTGGCCACAGAGTCTTGATGTTCTTCCAAATGACTGCTATCATGGATATCATGGAGGACTTCCTGCGTTATCGTGGAATTCAGTTCTTGCGATTGGACGGTACTACCAAATCCGATGATCGTTCCGATCTTCTTCGCGAGTTCAATGCTCCAGATTCACCATACTTCATGTTCTTGCTCTCCACTCGCGCCGGTGGTCTAGGTCTGAACTTGCAAACTGCTGATACGGTCATCATCTACGATTCTGATTGGAATCCCCATCAAGATTTGCAAGCCCAGGATCGTGCTCATCGCATTGGCCAGAAGAATGAGGTCCGCATTCTGAGACTCATCAGCTCCAATTCCGTGGAGGAGAAGATCTTAGAGCGTGCCAAGTACAAGCTCGACATGGACGGCAAGGTTATTCAAGCCGGTCGTTTCGATAACAAGTCCTCAGAAACCGATCGTGATGCAATGCTTCGAGTCATGTTGGAGACTGCGGATGCTGCCGAGAGCTTGGAGCAAGAAGAGATGGATGACGAGGATCTCAACATGATCTTAGCTCGCTCAGACGATGAACTCGTCGTCTTCCAGAAGATGGACGAGGAGAGAGCCAAGGACCCCGTTTATGGAAATGGCGCTGGATCCAAGCGCGTTCCTCGCCTTATGGCCGAGAGCGAGCTTCCTGAGATCTATATGTCCGATGGCAACCCTATCTCTGATGAGCCTGAAGAAATCAAGGGACGTGGTGCTCGTGAGCGAACTCGTGTTAAGTATGATGATGGTCTGACTGAGGAGCAATGGCTCATGGCTGTCGATGATGATGAGGATAGTCCGGAAGCTGCAGCTGCTCGTAAGCAAGCCAGAAAGGACCGTCGTGAGCAAAATCGATTGAAGAGAGCTGGCCAAATCCCAGGTTCTATCGAGAACTCACCTGAAGGCAGTCGTGCTAGTACAGAGGAGCCCGAACCAACACCAAAGAAGAAGGGACGCAAGGGTGCTAAGGACAAGCGAAAGGCTGAGGATGAGGATGTCGACGATGAACCCCCTGCTAAGCGAAAGCGCGGAGGCCCCAGCCGTCCAAGCAAAGGAGCTGCAACCAATGGCGATAGCATGAGCCCTCAGCATCGAGCAACTCTTCAGCGCAGTCTACGAAATGTTCATGATGCTCTCTTGGGTTTGACATCCGACTCCGATGCTGGTTCGGACGGTTCGTCATCGTCCAGCGGACCTCGAGCCATCATTGGTCCATTCCTGAAGTTGGTGAAGAAGAGCGAATGGCCCGATTACTACGCTATCATCGAGAAACCAATTTCCATGGCAGAAATTGACAAGAAGATTAAGAAGGACCAGTACTCCAGTCTTGCAGAGCTGAGACAGGACGTTGCGACACTTGCCAAGAATGCAAAGCAATACAATGAGGATGGTAGCATGCTCTATCTCGATGCCGTCGCTATTGACGTAAGTCACTTTGCACATACCCCAGATTTGAAAATCACTGACCAGTGGAAGAATGCCTGCGATTCTCTCATCCGCGACGAGATAGCTGAACACCCGGAACTTGGCGATCGCGACGACTCATCTCGAAATGGAGGCTCAACTGCTCCCACTACCAATGCAGGAACTCCTATGCCACAAGCAGCCAGTACCAAGCTGAAGCTCACATTCAACGGCTCTCAACAGGCAAATGGTGGCGGCAGTGGTACTCAGAGTGATAATGAGTAGATGCATTTCTACACACTTGATGCGTTCTGACTTTACGACGGGGTTCTGGTGTTTTCGGAAGATATGCATACTTGCGTTAGCTGTGTTATTGGGGCGGTTGGCGTTCATTTGGAGATGATGGCATTTGAGGAAAAACCTCTTATGTGACACGGCGATGCAAACATGCTAGCTGTAGACTGTACTGTAATAGATAAGCGACTAAACTTGCATGGCCTGTAAAATGTAGATTTGACAAAATCCTTCCTTCCTAGGTTACTACCGATGATTCTCACCAACTTCAGTCCGCTGCCTAATTCGAAGAAAGTAACAGTTTACAGCCTCCGAGAAGTCTCACAGCGTAGAGTCCCAGTCATCTATCTACGTACGACTCGACTACCCAAAACCAAGTATTGGGTCGACTGGATTCAATTGAAGGTGGTGTTATTTTCTAGCCAAAGCCGGTGAGGCGTCCTTGTGTTCTGTTTTGCCAGGCTTGGTGTTGTTGATCTTAAATAGGCTTGGCGTTGAACCTTAATCCCTTGCAAGACGCGCGACATTTGTCCATTCAGAAAGTTGAGTCCCGACAGCCAGCCTCACGCCATCCAACGTCCTCTCAACGAATACCTTCTGCAACTTCGAAAGCATTTGCATATTTGCCTTCATATTGGCCAGATGCTCTCTCCGTCCTGAGCGCCCCTCTTGCTCTTTCGAAGTTTGTTGCACTTCGACGCGCTCCTTACTTTTTATCCTCGACGGCTTCCTTCGACAGCTCCATACACAACAAGTTGACCTCGCGCGCATCGACCTTCGATATAATGGCGACTGCTACGAACGGACATGTCAATGGGGGAACAAATGGCTATGGGGTGGCTTCTCCTGGCCATCGGGTGATGAGCAAGCGCTTCTCCGATATCCCATCCGCAATCGATATTCCTGTCCAGGGCGAAGACGATGACCAAGCTGTCGAAGTTGATCTCGAAGATCTGTTGGACGACCCTACTGAATTATGTACCCTGCTGGAGAACGAAGGCGCGGCGCGGACATACTGGATGACGGTCTCTCTCGCATACGCAAAACAGAAAAAGGTTGACCACGCCATAGAGATGTTGATAAAGGGACAGCCAGCTATGCGAGGTGGGCAGAAGGAGAAGCTCAGCATGCTGACCTGCTTATGCTGGATGTATCTGTGGAAGAGCAGAGAGGCTCCGCGAGTTCCCCCAGAGGGCGCATCGCCAGATTTGAAGACGAAGGAAGCATGGCTGCAGCAATCGACTTCTACTCTCAACGAAGCACTGCGAATCAACCCTTCTTTCCCTCCTCTTTTCCTTGCACGCGGCGTGCTCCAACTACTCAAAGCATCCTTACAACCTCCATCGAAGTCTGGCCAGGCTGGTGCTGTTGATACCGAAAAGGGGGACATCCTGCGTGGAGCACAACGATCATTCGAAGATGCAATTCGAGTCTCTCAAGGGAGGAACATGATGGCAGTGTTGGGGAAGGCAAGGGCACAATTCTCACTTGGCAAATATCAGGATGCTTTGGAAGGATACCAAGACGCGCTGCACAAGATGCCAGACATGGTAGATCCAGATCCTCGTATTGGCATTGGCTGTTGTTTTTGGCAACTCGGATATAAAGAGGATGCAAAGACTGCTTGGGAGCGAGCATTGGAGATCAACCCCGACTCGAAGATTGCGAACATTCTCCTGGGTCTTTTCTACCTCGATTCGAGCGCACACGTTCCTACCAATGGACCCGAGTTCATTCGATTATACAAGAAGGCGATGACGGAATATACACAGAAAGCTTTCAAGGCCGACAAGGATTTGCCTCTGACTTGCGCCACATTCGCTGGCTACTTCTTGTCCCGAAAGTCGCTGCCAAACGTCGAGACCCTCGCCCATAAGGCCATTCAGTACACCGATGTTAACGCCATTGCAAGCGATGGCTGGTATTTACTGGCTCGCAAGGAACATTATATCGACGACTACGACAAGGCAGCAGATTGCTATCGAAGAGCTGATGAAGCTCGCGGCGGTGTCGATCGTGGATTTCTTCCAGCAAAGTTCGGTGCGGCACAACTTTCAGTGCTGAAAGGTGATTATGGGGAGGCTAAACTGAGACTCGAGAAAATCCTTCAGCAAAGCAAGAATGTCGAGGCAATGAGCTTGCTTGGCACACTGTATGCAGAAGAGGTCTTCGCAATGCAGCAAAGTGGCACTAAAGAGGATAAGTCGCCCGAGTACAAGAAGGCAGTTGGCTATCTTGAAAGTGTTCGTACTGCATGGAAAGATTCAAAGAAAAATCTCATCCCAGACGCTTCAGTGCTTCTAAACCTTGCCCGACTTTACGAGACTGACCAGCCTGAGAAGAGTTTGCAATGTTTGCAACAGGTGGAACAGATTGAGTTCGATCAACTTCCCGAGGACGAGCGGCCAAAAGATCCAGAGGAAGAAGCAGCATGGAAACAGTCCGTTCGTGAAGGCCTTCCTCCTCAACTGTTGAACAATATGGGATGCTTCTACTACCAAGCTGAAAAGTTTGATCAAGCTCGGGACATGTTTCAGTCTGGATTGAACGCTTGTATCAAAGTTGGCGAGAAGCAGGAGGACATGGATACGGATGCACTCGTTACCACCATCAGTTACAATCTTGGGCGTACATATGAGGCTAACGGAATGCTTGACGAAGCCAACAACGTGTACGAGGGACTTTTGGCCCGCCACGCTGATTACACTGATGCACGAACTCGACTCGCATACATCTCTCTTCGCCAAAACCCGACGGAATATGGCCCTAAAGCTGTTGCCAAGCTCTACTCTGAATCTTCTGCAGATCTTGAAGTGCGAGCATTGTACGGTTGGTACCTGGGCAAAGTCCATTCTCGAAAGAGAGGTGGCAACATTGCTGAGGACCCTGAGTTGCGACACTACAAGCACACACTTCAACATTACGAGAAGCATGACCGTTACGCTTTGATTGGAATGGGAAATCTTTATCTCATGACAGCTCGTGAGATGCGACGTGAGACTGATCAAGAGAAGCAAAAGCGAACCAACATGTACGTCAAGGCTGTCGAGTTCTTTGACAAAGCTCTACAGCTAGACCCAAAGAATGCCTATGCTGCTCAAGGTATTGCTATTGCACTCGTCGAGGATAAGAAGGATTACAAGACTGCGCTGTCGATATTCATCAAGGTTCGAGATACAGTCAAGGATCCAAGTGTCTTTGTCAACCTTGGCCATATCTTTAATGAGTTGAAGCAATTCTCGAAAGCCATTGAGCACTATGAATTAGCACTGTCGAAGGATCGAGCACACGATGCCCAGATATTGGCTTGTCTAGGACGAACATGGCTCTCGAAGGGAAGGGCAGAGAAGAGCTTACAAGCCTTCAAGAATTCTCTTGATTACTCGCAGAAGGTCAGTGATTCTCTTTTCCGTTTGACGATCATAGACTATAGCTAACAATTCCTAGGCCTTGGAACTCGCTCCTGAACAGGTTCACTTCAAGTTCAACGTCGCATATGTACAACTTCAACTTGCCACCAACATCTATGCTCTTCCAGAGACCCAACGTACCTTGGCAGAAGTCGAAGCTGCTGCTGAGGGACTTGAAGAAGCGGTGGCTTCCTTAGATGCAATCTCCCAACATCCCCAGACACCCTACCCCAAGGGTGATATCGAACAGCGAGCAAACATGGCCCGAAACACAATGCGAAAGCAGTTGGAGCGTGCCATTCAAGCTCAGAGAGAGTATGAGGAGAAGAATGCCGAGAAGCTCCAAGCTGCTAAGCAAGCTCGAGAAGCAGAGCTCAAGAAGCGTGAGGAAGCTAGATTAGCGGCCGAGCAAGCTGAGCAGGAGAGAAAGCGGGCCATCGCAGAGGAGCGACAGAAGATTGCCGAGCGAGATCGCGAGCTTGCAGATGCAAGAGCTGAGGAAGATAGGGTTAGAGAGGCTGCAGAAATGACTACAGACAGCGAGACGGGTGATAAGGTTAAGCGGAAGAAGAAGCCTCGCGCTACTGGCACGGGAGGCAAGCGAAAGAAGAAGAACGATGATGGCATCACAGACGACGACGAGAGCGGTGCGGAGCCCAAGAGACGAAGCCGTGGTCCTCGGAGTGGCGGCGAGAGCGATGAAGAAAAGCCAAAGAAGAAGAGACGTCTCGCGAAGAAGGCTGCAACTGAGAAGCCCAACAAATTCAAGAGTAGCGAGATCGTGGTCGAGAGCGATAGCGAGGGTGATGACGGCGCTGCAGCCGCAGCAAGGGACATGGATGACGAGGTCGGTGATGAACCTGCTGCTGCAGACATGGACGTCGATGGTGGCAGCGACGAGGAAACTGTTGCCGTCCCTGTCAAACGTAAAAATCGTCGAGCTATGATTGATTCAGACGATGAGGATGAAGAGCTCGCTACCGCAAATGGTGGTTCTCCCGAGCCTGCAGCGAATGGTGATGGGGAGGGAGATACACCAATGGCGGAAGCTAACGCGGCAGACTCTGACGACGAATGAGAACGATCTCTAGAAGCGAGGTCAGCACTTGGTCAATGCATCAATCTCCGCCTTGTCAAACGGCAGAGCAATTGAACAACGGCAGAGGATGTGATATGATAACAGAGCTACATGCATGGTGGCTTCCCGCGTTGCAGCTGAACGTGGCGACGGTATTGGGGGGAGTAACTTGGTCAATTTGTTGTATACTAGATATCAAAAACGGGAGACTGGAACCGGCATCATGCATATCATTCATGGTAGGGGATAGATCGAGGCAAATCTATAATACGCCATGGCCACGATACATTGCGAAACAGCCGTGCCGTGATGTTTGTATGTTTTGCTTCTTTCTCGCTTTGCCTTGCAGCCCCTAGAGTTGGGGGCTTGAATGCCGTTAATATCTCAACACTTCTCTCATGACACATGCCATGAAGCGCTTCATGTGTACCAACATGGCCAGGACATTCATGTATGAGCTTCCCGCTCTCGCGTTGCCGTGCCACCCTTTCTCATGCACTCGAAACTCCCAGTATTCTGTCCAATTCTTGGTTCGTCTGACAGCATTAGCCAAACAGAACTTATTTCTCAAAGGGGGTATAACACTTACAACTTCATAAACATCATATCCCAATAGCCAATTCTGCTTCGCGAGACTTCCCTGCTTCAATTCCTCCGCCTTGTCCTTGTCAAGATTATACCCAGTTCTATTCGACGGATCGCTTTTCCATTCATGATCCCTCTTCCGTTGTGCTTCAGGATCTGCCACCATGAAGATCTCTGCATTGGCTCTTGCTTGATGCTTAACTCTTGTTGTGCGTGGCTTTCGGATGGTTTCGAAGGCTTTGAGGAGGCGTGGGATGTCAGAGAGGTTCCGGGCGCGGTCTAGACATTCTGCGATTGCGGGGCCGTCTTCGATGCCCATTCCTGCTCCCTAGATTTCCGTAAGCTACACGTCTGCCAAAATGTGGGCTGATAGTGTATACCTGAGCTGCTGCTGGGATCATGGCATGTGCTGCATCTCCGATGAGAACACATTTTCCCTTCTCATTGGACCAAGTCGCCAATTCTGGCGGCTCAACAACTTTCCATCTCTTGCAGTATGTAATCAGATTCAACACCTGATCCATCTGGGATCATAGTCGGCGAATCTTGCTCGCATTTCGTTGACGTCTCCTTCGATGCTCCAATATCCTGCCATCGTGTCCGTTTCCGCAAGGTAGAAGGGAGTGAGAGAGATCCAGACAGTCCTTGAGCGGGGAGGAGACTATGATTCAGTTAGCGCTCATCCATAGAGCGTGTTCATTCATGATGAAAGCTAGCTCTGGGTCTTGGAGTATGGGTTCTTTTGGGATTCGGCATATGTAGGCATTCCAATAAGTATCCATTGGCACATCTCCTCCTGGAACAGCTGAGCGGCGGACAATGGTCCTGATCCCTGAGTTTTGTTAGTCTTTAACCCGGGAAAGAGGGAGGGTAGGCTAACCATCTGCTCCAACAATGAGGTCTGCTTCTATCCTCTCTCCTGTATCAAGTATCACAGCAGTTGCTTTCTGGTCAATATCCTTCACTCGGCATATAAGCCTCAAGTTGACACCATACTTCTTTACCACCTCCATCATCACCGGGACGTATGCTTCTCGAAGGACTTGCCAGAATCTACCTAGCAGCATCGTTGTTAATGCTGCACTTTCTAGCTTCTGGCTCGACTACTGGCAGACTCACGGATATCCATAAAGCTCCATATAATCATCTTGGTCCCTCGTCCTGATGACCTCTCCTGTATCCCCTCGGTGGAGTCTCATGTTAACTTTTGGTGTAGATGCGGCTTCTAGGACGGGCCAGAGCCCGTACTTATCGACCGCGCGGGCAGAGTTAGGATACAAGTGGATGCTGATTGCAAAAGTGCCGGAGAGGTTGGTGCGGTAGTCTA